>PVHT020000141.1:34011953-34298273 GCA_004024745.2 Catagonus wagneri | reverse complement strand
TTTTTTTTTTTTTTGCCTTATCTAGGGCCGTACCCACGGCATATGGAGGTTCCCAGGCTTGGGGTCTAACAGGAGCTGTAGCTGCTGGCCTTTGCCACAGCCACAGCAACAGCAACGCGGGATCCGAGCCGTGTCTGCAACCTACACCACAGCTGATGGCAACGCCGGATCCTTAACCCACTGATCAAGGCCAGGGATCGTACCCGCAACCTCATGGTTTCTAGTCAGATTCGTTAACCACTGAGCCATGACAGGAACTCCTCCATTGCATTTTAGAATAAATATTTTTTACTAAAAACTGGTTCCTAAAAAACCTCCAGTCAATGCCACTGTCTCAACTACTTTACATTTTGCAAATCTCTCTTATGGAAAGACACAGCCTTTTCATATGTCACGTATTATGTGGAATTGCAAAAAAGGTTACAAATGAACTTATTTACAAAACAGAAACAGAATCACAGACTTTGAAAACAAACTTATAGTTACCAGAGGGGAAAGGTGAGGGGGAGGGATGGATTGGGTGTTTGGGACTGGCATATACACATTATTATATATGGAATGGGTGGTCACTGGTGACCTGCATAAGGAACTACACAATATTACATGATAACCTATATGGGAAAAAAATCTGAAAAAGAATGGATATGTGTAGTTGTATATATATGTAACTGAATCACTTTGCTGTGTAGCTGAAATTGACAGCATTGTAAATCAACTATACTTAAGTACAGTTTTTTAAAATGAAGACACAGTCTTCTTTAATAGAAGACTTAATAAAAGCTAAATTTTCCAGGATTGTGTCTATTCGGTTTGTTATATCTTTTTTCTTGAAGTGATTTTTATTTTTTCCATCATAGCTGGTTTATAGTGTTCTGTCAATTTTCTACTGTACAGCAAAGTGGCCAAGTCACACATACACATACACATTCTTTTTACTCACATTATCATGCTCCATCATAAGTGACTAGATATAGTTCCCAGTGCTATACAGCTATACAATGGATCATTGCTTATCCATTCCAAAGGCAACAGTTTGCATCTAGTAACCCCAAATTCCCAGTCCACCTCCCCCCCATTGGTAACCACAAGTCTGTTTTCCAAGTCTATGATTTTCTTTTCTGTGGAAATGTTCACGTATGTCTTATATTAGATTCCAGATATAAGTGCTATCGTGGTATTTGTCTTTCTCTTTCTGACTTACTTCACTTAATATGAAAGTCTCTAGTTCCATCCATGTTGCTACAAATGGCATTATTCTGTTCTTTTTTATGGCTGAGTAGTATTCCATCATGCATATATACCACTTAATCCATTCATCTGTCGATGAAACTTTAGGTTGTTTCCATGTCTTGACTATTGTGAATAGTACTGCAATGTACATGCAGTGCATTTGTCTTTTTCAAGGAAAGTTTGTCCAAATATATGCCCAAGAGTGGGATTCCTGGGTCATATGTAGTTCTATATGAAGTTTTCTAAGGTACCTCCATACTGTTTTCCGTAGTGGTTGTACCAAATTTACATTCCCACCAACAGTGTAAGAGGATACCCTTTTCTCCATACCTCCAACATTTGCTATTTGTGGACTTACTAGTGATTGCCGTTCTGACTGGTGTGAGGTGGTACCTCATAGTAGTTTTGATTTTCACTTCTCTAATAATCAGTGATGTTGGCCATTTTTTCTTGTGCTTATTGGCCATCTGTATATCTTCTCTGAAGAAATGTCTGTTCAGGTCTTTTGGCCATTTTTCAATTAGGTTGTTGGCTTTTTTTGCTGTTGAGTTGTATAAGTTGTTTGTATATTTCAGAGATTAAGCCCTTGTCAGTTGCATTGTTTGAAACTATTTTCTCCCATTCTCTAAGTTGTCCTATTTTCTTTCTTTCTTTCTTTTTTTTTAATGGTTTCCTTTGCTGTGCAAAAGCTTGTCAGTCCAGTTTCATTGATTTACATGCAGCTGTCCAGTTTTCCTGGCATCACTTACTAAAAAGACTGTCTTTTTCCCATTTTAGATTCTTGCCTACTTTGTCGAAGATTAATTGACCATAGGTGTCTGGGCTAATTTCTGGGTTCTCTGTTCTCTTACATTGGTCTGTATGTCTGTTTTGGTACCAGTACAACACTGTCTTGGTTACTGTGGCTCTATAATATTGCCCAAAGTCTGGGAGAGTTAGGTCTCCTGCTTGGGGCAGGAGTTTTGTTCCTCATGATTGCTTTGGCAGTTCTGGGTCTTTTGTGGCTCCATATAAAATTTTGGATTGTTTGTTCTAGTTCTGTGGAAAAATGTCATGGGTAATTTGATAGAGATTGCATTGAATCTGTAGATTGCTTTGGGTAGTATGGCCATTTTTACAATATTGATTTTTCCAACCCAGGAGCATGGAATATATTTTCATTTCTTGGAGAAAAGCTGAAAGCCTTCCCACTAAAATCTGAAACAAGACAAGGATGCCTACTCTTACCACTTTTATTCAGCATAGTATTGGAAGTCCTAGCCACAGCAATCAGACAAACGAAAGAAAACGTATCCAAACTGGAAGAGAAGAGGTAAAACTGTCACTGTATGCAGATAACATGACACTATATATATATATATATATATATATATATATATATATATATATAAAACCCTAAGGACTCAACGCAAAAACTACTTGAACTGATCAATGAATTCAGCAAAGTAGCAGGATACAAGATTAACATTCAAAAATCAGTCACATTTCTGTATACTAACAATGAAATATTAGAAAATACAAAAATACAACACCTTTTAAAATTGCACCCCCAAAAATTAAATACTTGGGAATAAACCTGACCAAGGAAGTGAAAGACATATGCTGATAACTATAAAACATTAATCAAGGAAATTAAAGAGGATTCAGTTTGTTGTATCTTGTTTTAGTTAAGGTATATAAGGAAAATCCAGTTTCTCACAGATATTGTTTAGAAAAGGAAAAGTATTTTAATGAGGTTTTCAAGTAATTGTGGATATCCTTCTTTGATATTATTGTAAAACTTGGTAAGTGCTAATTTCTTAAATGTTAATTACAAAGCAGGATCTGAAAACATATTGATTAACCTTTCGTAGTCTGATATTTGAAAGTGTATTGGTCTGTCTTGTACTTTGAATGAATCTTTTATTATGCATGATTTTATAACATCCTGCATTGACTATTTGGAAAATTCAGTCTGCTTGAGTTATACAGAGCTTCCAAATGTTGATATTTTATTATATAATATTTAAAAACTCTCAGATACATTAATATCACTGCCAGTGATAATTAGAAAATTATCACCAGAAAATTCTTTAATTATTAGAAAGCTGTCAAGCTCGCCATGGTAGGTACAAGTTTTTACACAATTCTGTTTTGCTTGAAAACTAGACTCATCATTGACAAGAAATATTCTCAGTTGTTTTTCTTGAATGACTGGCTCACTTTGCTCAATTTCCAGAAAACATTTGTCAAATTCTCATGTCTGAATATCATAGTCTGTTAGTCTGTCTTTCAAGCAAAAATGGTTTTCCGCAAACACTAACAAGTCACAACACAAATAACAGAAATGCTTTTCCCAGAGAGAACCATCACTTTCATTTGTAGCAGAAATGTTTTATGCACATTTCCCATTTTATCATACATAATATTAAAAAATATAGTAAAGACTAGGATTTTAGGATATTATGGTTTTACTGCTTCATTAAGGACAGCTTAGTGAAACTCTTTTTTTGAACTGTGAGTTTGAGGCAGTGAGCAATGAAACAGTTATTAGTGAAATTTGGTGTCACTGCCTTGATTTATACTGACACCAGGAGTTTTAACCACTGTTGCTTTGCTCCATCCATGCAAATGTCAGCATGGTGAAAAAGGCAAATAACATCTTTAGTATTATAATAAAAATCATTTTATTATGTACCTCCTGAGACTACACTTTGAGAACTGCTGATGGAGGTGTTTGGTTTAAATATCTAAATGACTGGCTTAATTTGCTAATTTCTCCATTATTTGACTGTATAAAACAACAGTATAAGTATAGACACACTTTTATTAATAGAGATTTGGGAAAAAAACTGAAGAGCTTGCTAAAAATATTTGGAACATGAATAAATTATATATCAAGAAAAAAGCTCTAGAAGATTGTCTGTGATTGGGAGTCAGCGTAAATTTTCAGTTACTTTTTTAAACATTTATGTGGTATTTATGATTAATTAATCATAGACTACGTAATTTAAAATTGTTAATATCACTTTGTATCATAGGTATTAAGTATTTTGAATAAATATTTATTCACTGTATTTAAAATCATCAAACCAAAGAATAATTAAATTTTTGGACTGATTAGTTTATTTTGGACTTTATGCAAAGTACCTATGCATCTTCAAGTGCCTAAGTTTTTAAGAGAAGTATCTAAGCTGTTTATGCAGGATAGCAGTTAAGTCGGGAAAAATTGCTGATAGAAATCAAACAATAGTTTTTTTATTGTGTGATAAAAACATGATTTTGGGTTATTGGATCAGCCTGTATCTCTCTCTCAGTAAATGGTAAGTTTAGAATTTCCTCTGTAATTCTTTTACTAGATAAAAACTCTCTTCTTGTTATTCTTGATAGGTGCGTTATTTAGAAACTGAAACTTTTCTGCTAACAAATGTTAAGTCATAATTCTTGAGGATGGTAATGCATTGTGATGGTTTTTCAGTAAATTACTGGAGCAGCCCTATTTGTTTAAACCCTGGTTTAACCTGATTATTAACAATTAAATTGTGTTTTCGTCTTACAATTAAAGTGTATTCAAATTTATTGGTCCCTTGCTTCACAGATTTATCTCAGTATGTGGTGTATTCAAACAGAATTTTGTATTTTTAATTAGGGGATTAGATAAGTAAGTCTGAAGAGCCAAAAAAAATTGTTAGCCATCACATTGCTTAACCATCTCATAGACCATAAGTGTGTGTCTACACTATGTTGTGGGAGCTGTCTATCAGGCAGGCTTGTTTTTCAGGCAGTGTTTTAAAGAGTGGACATGTGCAGGAACTGTGAGCACAATTAGCGCCAAGCAGATAAATCCAGCTCTAATCCTGTTTACGGTCTGCATCAGACAGATGTGCCAAGATTGATTTAGACAAGCCCTGGGCTTACAGTAATATTTTTAAAAGTGCCATTCACTGCTCTATTTTTGTTAAACCTTTGCTAAATATTCTTAAGCGTTGTTGGTTTTACTCTTCTTGTTAACCACCATAACCTACTTTAAGCAGGGCCTGCTTTGCTCTCATGGTGACAGGGTAACCTGCCAGGAAAGGTTATCTTTATTCCCTGTAATTAAATTGACTTTTCCCCGCAAGAAAATACAACAATAGGAAGTGGGTGCTGAATTAAATAAATAGCATGATATCCAATAGACGTATACTTAAATCCTGCGCTAGAACAGATGGTCCCAGCATCTCTGTAAGTAATGTGAGAGGACAGTTAATGTTCTGAAACAACTAGCTATAACCAATATGATCCTAATGAACCAATAGATTTCAAATAATAAACCACATGCCACAAGGAAAAATTAGGTATCATCTGCAAGGTTTTAATTCTCAAAAGATGCAGAAAAAAGTGTCCATAGATAATTTTCGTATTTTTATCTGCTGTTATCAAATATCAGCTTATGGATTAAGTTTTATTTCATATTTTTCACTGATAAAGGTATGTTTTAATATTAAGGTAAAATTAAAGCAATATGTAAACTATAGCCCCCCAAAGTATATTTAAAAATTTTTTTAGTTTCTCTTTTATATACTGTCTGAATGTGTTTGGATGTGCATGGAAATGTGCTTTTTGCATACAATTATGGAGACATTTCTGTTATTCATGGCAGAAACTGGTTTGTACTACAACAGAGGTGGCTGGCCTGGGCATTGAAACAGTTATCTTGCAGATAAAAAATTAAGCAGAGATAAAAGACCTAAATATGTTTGAGCATTTGTAAATTTATCAACAAAATAGTTTATAAGTCAAAAGCAGTATTTTTCTGATTCACATAGAGAATAAAGATAGTCTGAGTCATTCTTAAAGTACTACTTATAAAGGGGTATAGTTAAGTGGTCAATTTTTAAAAATTTTATTGGAGTATGGTTGACTTACAGTGTTGTTAGTTTCAGGTATATAGCAAAGTGAAAAATTTCCATTCTTCTTCAGATTCTTTTCCCATATAGGCAGGTGGTCAGTTTTTATAGACCCTAAGATAGTAGTCTTCTATGTGAATATGGTTTATTTTCTTCTTCTTTTTTTAATCTTGTTTCTCATAAATATTTGTGTTTTCTGTGTCCCAAAGAGTAAGTTGTTTTGGTGTGGGGAGTTAAGGAGAAATAATGACCTTTTTAGATTTTCAGTTTATCCTATCAGTTGATCTCCAGAACTTTCAGCCTTAGCTGGAGGTTAGCCTGAGGGCTTTCCACCTAGAAACCTGAGGAACCTTTGGCCTTAGCTCTTTCAAGTCTTAGAAACCAATGTCCAGCTGCCCTGCACAGCCAGCTGGTCCACAGCTTATATCTTAAGATCTTCAAAAACAAAACAAAGACGTAGACAAGCGCCATCTAATCTGATGATGGATTAAACAATATTTAGACAGTTCCAAGCCATTAGATAAAAAACATTTTAAATTCAAGTTTACAGAATTATAACAAGTTTTATTCCTAAAGACCATATTCAGAATGAGAAAACAATTTTCTACAAAACTAATAATATACACACCTTCATATCTGTTGGGAAACACCTTTGTTCAAAGTCAGGTGGGGCCTGTGATTACAAAGAACTGGGCAGATTTACTCATGTCATAGGAATGGTTAACATTGTAGAAACAAATAGCAGACCAGAACTTCTATGTAGGAAACTGGCACCTGTAATATTTCTATAGCTACTGAGAAAAACAGAATGCTGGGAACATTTGTATATTTTGTTCAGAATTGGTTAGGAATTTGTAGAAGAACATTTATATATTTGTTAGGAATTTGTAGAAGAAGCAAAACCTATTTTATTTACAGATAAATTGTTTATTTTCAAGTAAAAACAAAATGTTTATTCTAAATCTGTGGTTCTCCCTCTTAGTTTCCTCTTGTCACACTGGCAAATAATCCATTCATGTGAAACCCCAAATTTGAATCTGTGGGCAAATATGGGAAAAGACTGGAAGCTTGAGCAGAGAAAGCAGGAAATAGTCCTAATAGAGAGTTACAGATATTTTCAGAGTTTTCACCTCTGTCAGCTCCAGTTGCTACAATCTTACCTTCCATTTCCCTGATGGTCACCTTGAAGTTTCTGATTAAATACAGTTGACTCTTGAGCAACACAGCTTTGAATCACGTGTGTCCATATATATGTGTTTTTTTTTTTTTTTTTTCTAGTAAATAGCGGGTAGTTGTCTGCATCCTTGGATGTGGAAACACGGGTGGGGGAAACTGTGGCTGCAGAGGGCCAATTATAAATTATATGTGGATTTTTGACATCACTGAGGGCGCGCCCGTAACCCCAGAGATGTTTAAGGATCAACTTACTACTCAGTTAAGGCACATGGTGGTTTTGCCATTTTCCTAGGGACTGGTTAAGAGGCAGAACAATGGTTCAGCACTGTGTTACGTTCCGCTAGAACAAAAAATAGATCCAGAGGGTCAGATGAGAGTGCGTTTACTTGAGGAGGGGTTTTACTTCTGTGTTGGAAAGACCAGCCAAAGCACTTGGATTTAAATCTTGGATCTAACCCCAAATAGCCATGAGACCATGGACAAGTTACATAAATGCTCTAGCCTGCATTCTTTCTCTTTTAGGAAAAACCATCTACCTAGGGTTAGTGTAAAGATTAAATGAGATAATAGATGTAAAGTGCTTAGGGCAATGTCTGGCATAGCGCTCATGTTCTGTAATTTTAACTATCATTACATTTTAGAAAATCAAATTTTAAAAATTAAAATGAGTAATATCAGGAACTACTTAGGATGAGCAAAGGAAGCCATCTTTTTCAATTAATTACAGAAATATTTCCATTGTCAGAAAATTAAAAATTCATATATGCAAACTAAATCACAATCTCACTTGCTTTCCAAGTTTTCCTTACATATGTGCATATGGAAATATATTTCACATACACTGTGTATTCAATAAATATGTACAAAACAGTAATGGCAATGTGGTTCACTGTTTTAGACACTTTTGTCAGATTTCTACATTTAATGGCTGAATAGCATTCTGGTACACGAATAAGCTGTACTTTCCAGAACCAATACTCTGTTATTGCACATTTAGGTTGTTTCCAAATTTCACTCAAATAATGCTTGGGTAAGTATTCTTTTAGCTAAACTGTGCATGCTGTTTATTACCTTAGGGTTAAGTCCTAGAGGTAAATTGCTGGATCAAAAATATGCATATTTTGGAGTTCCCATCATGGCTCAGTGGAAACGAATCTGACTAGGAACCATGAGGTTGCAGGCTCGATCCCTGGCCTCACTCAGTGGGTTAAGGATCCGGCGTTGCCGTGAGCTGTGGTGCAGGTTGCAGACATGGCTTGAATCCTGCGTTGCTGTGGCTGTGGCGAAGGCTGGCAGCTGTAGTTCCAATTAGACCCCTAGCCTGGGAACCTCCACATGCCGTGGGTGTGGCCCTAAAATAACAAAAGACAAAAAAAATAAAATAAAATAAAAAAATAAAGATGGAATCATATCACTCATCCTGTTCTACAACCATCTTTAAAAAATATGTGTATTTTAAAGTATTTTCCATTCTCTTCATTGAAAAACATTTACCAAATGTAATGGGAAGTTTACAAGAAAAAATGAATCTTATACTCCCTCTTACCTCTTTTTTAAGAGGTAGCCACTATTAAGTTTGTTGTGTGTTTTCCACTTGAGTTTTCTTTTCTCCTTTTAATGAAAGTATGATCAAATCCCTCAGATTATTTTGTCACTTGCTTTTATTCCACTTACTCATACCTCTTAAACATGAATGTCTGTCCAGATCAGAACGCAAGAGATCTAACTTTCTTGTTTATAAATTGTGGAAGATTATGATTAAACCATTTCACTATTGAAGAACATGAATAGTGCTTCAAATATTTTTGTTATTAAAATACTGATGCAATTAACATTTTGAAATCTTTTGATACATTTTCCTGACTTGTAGTCCAGCAGTTATCATTTTTTGCATTCCCACCAGTGCTGGGACTGGTTCCCTTTACCCACACCATCCCTGAGTTTTATTTTTGATCTTGTGCCAGTCTAAAAGGCAAAAAATGGTATCTTGTTGTTTTAATTTGCATTTCTTTGATTACTAATTAGATTGAACTTTCTCATATGTTCATTGGACCATTTGCATTTCTTCTTTTGTGAAATGCCTGCCTTGGGTCTTCTATGTAATTTTCCACTAAAGTGTTTCTTTTCTTGATTAAATAGATTATGTAACTGTCATATGTTGCAAATATTTCTGCCCAATTGGCCTTTCTTTGTGACTTGTCTTTATGGGACTCTAGAAAATTTATAGGCTTTAAATAACTTTTATGTTAAGTATCGCAGTCTCTGAATGTCTTCCTTTAGTGCAGTGTTTATGGCTTTACTAATTTATGGTTATATAAAGTTCTCTCTAATCTAGGAATATTCGTGTATTTTGTGAAATACAGATCTATTTTTTCTTTTCTCTTTCAAAGATGAACCAGTCCTAAATCACTGTTTACCGAATATCTGCCACCGAACTTGAACACTATGATTATCACACTGGTGACTTTTAAAACACAGGTGTCACTTTGGACCATTCATTCATCTATTTCTAGATGTTTAAATTATTATAGCTTTACAAAACATTATTTTATCTAATTGGGTATGCACTTCTCATTACTGTTAAAACATTTTCTTAATATATTTATTCTAAGAAAATTTGCAAATCGTATGATTAGGTTCCTTGCCCCTTACACAAAGAAAATACCATTGAGATTTTGATTGGGATTGCATTATAAGTAGTTATTAATAACGAGAATACTGGCATAAAAACATGTAATCTTAGAACCTGATATACCTATATTTGTTCAGTTCTTTGACTCTCAGTGTATTTTGAATGGCCTTTTCCACCAAACAAGCTCAAGATCATTTTGCTGAATTTATTCCTGAGATAATAATTTGCCTAAGATCCCCAATATGCTTTCTTTCTCGGTATTGATATATTTGTAACCAGCTTCCTTTCTGGATATATTCTTATTAGTTCTAATGATTTTAAGCTGATTCTTTTTGGGTTTTGAAATATATAGTTATATTATCTATAAACAGTTACAGTTTCAGTTCCCCCTCCAGCCCTTCTACCACCAGTTGTTTTTATTTCATTCCCTTTATGTGATAGTGGTGAGAATATCCATAATAACTGGAAATAGTAAGAGTGATAATAGGTATTCTTGCCCTGTTTCCAGAAATTCTTTTAGTTCTTACTACTAAGTTGGATCTTGGCTGTTGGCTTGGTATCTTTAAATTTGCAATTTACAAGAGACTTTAAATAGGAATAGTCAATGAATTGTTTACTGCCAAAGTAAAGCACATATGGTAAAGAATTCAGACTGCAATTTGGGACTTTGAGTGAAAAGAGTATATTTCATCCTTTTCATTTTTTTCCCCTTCAGTGGTCCCTCCCTCCATTCCTCCTTTGAACACTGTTTGTTATATGCTTGACTACATAAATAATCATGGTATGGGACACAAGGTTATAACAAATATAAGTGTAGCCTAGAAGAAATTTTGTCACATATACATATGTAACAAAGAGCTAATTTCAAGAATATTTGAAGGACTCTTACAAATTAATAAGAAATAGACAAGCAGCCAGAAAGAGGGAGATGCATGTGTAGTGGCAGCTCCTCTAAGAAATACAAGTGAAAAATAAATGAAAAGATATTCAGCTTGATTGTTTGACTGATTTTTGGAAAATAAATCACAGATATAATCAAGCATATAAAGTCCCCTAAGGTAGATATGTGACATAAGTTACCTGTACACGTTCAGCTGTATGAAGCAGACACCCAGCAGCACCCCTCTATGGGAGGCCAGCTTCTTTACACCTCTTAGGCATCATTTGCTATATAGATATTACACACCACAGAGTGAGGATTTGTCACAACCTTTGACCAGCCTGCTTAGCTCTGTTCTTGAAGGAAGAATAAGGATGTAGGATCTCCCTGGGCCCTCCCACTTGTTCTAGAGGTCCTGGCTGTATGTCTACCTGCTCAACAAGTGCAAATAACTTTTAATAAGCTCACCAGCTGAAAATATCTTACTGATGATTTACTGTGAAAGAACTTGGTCTCCCTTGTATATGATACATACAGTACAGCTTTTAGTTTCTAGTATATACTTCCTGAGAAGGAATGAGGGCTCCTTGGGGAGTTTAGGTGAGCTTGAAACCCTGTGCTATTATAAGAGGTTATTTTCAAAGAAATCTGGAGATTGTAATAAAGGAGGCAGGTTGGAGGAACTCTCATTGTTCCGCTTGTACCAATTTAGAGTATTCAAATGGAAATAAGAATTTTAGTTAACTGGAAAGTTGCATATGTAAAAGGTCAGAACTTCATTATATGGTCAAAGGGAAAAGAGTCTAAAATTTGCTAAAGCTACATTTTCAAAGTGTGGTCTAGGACCCTTTTAGGGGGTTAGCGAGGTCGAAGCTATTTTCTTAATATTATTAAGACCTTATTTGTTATTTTCACTCTCATTCTTTCTCAAGGGTACAGTGGAATTTTCCAGAGGCTGAGATACAAGATGACACCATTGCCCTAATAGCTAATGAAGTGTATGCTTTATATTCTTATACTTAAAAAAGTCTCAGTTCTGAAGTCTAATATAGTAACTATCAGTAGATATAACCTACAAAAACATTTGGGACCCTCAATCTTGAAGAGTACAAATGGGATCTGAGACCAAGAGTTTGAGAACCATTGAACTAGAGAAAAGTCAATCTTACCAAAACAAGTAATCTATTAGTGCTTACAGAGCAAAGGTAGGTTAACTCATTCTGTTCATGAAGGCATATGGACACTTTGGCCTATGATGATACAGTGTCGATTAGTTTCAGTGATGATTGCAGTAACGATGATGACTATTTCTAGTACCCAGAAATGTTTCCTGTTGCACTGATACTTTGAGGGTTTTGAGTCTTATGTCACCTTGGTGACAATAGAAGTAGAAAGTACATAGAACTGAAGCCTGAGCTTTCTGAGGAAATGACAGGCATGAAATACTGCCTTGGTTTCACCCTATCCCCCACTGCAAACACCAAGAGAAGATCTTTCTTCTTTTTGAGTGGTACATGTGCTTTGTGGGGAATTGTGCTATCATTTGCAAAATGGGTGGGAGAGGCCAAAAAAAATCCATGAGAGTGCAGAGAAGGAATATTGTTGTGCTTGCTGAAGGGTAAAGGAAGCTAAGAGAGGGTCTCTGCTTTCTGGGGCTGTTTTAGTACTCATAACTACTTATGCATCTATATCTATTGATTTCTTTCCTATCATGGGTCATATTTTTTCTGTCTTTTTATATGTGTCATGATTTTTGATTAAATAAGAGAGTGTGAATTTTACTTTGTAGAGTTGCTGAATATTTTTGTATTCCTATAAATATTCTTGAGCTTTGTTCTAGGATGTTAAGTTACTGGAAACAGTTGAATCCTTTTAGGCTTGCTTTAAAGCTTTGTTAGGTGGAATTCAAGCAGCTTTTGGCCAGCTCACTAATGAGACAGTATTCTTCTAAGTACTCTTCCCAGTATCCCAGGTATTGCATTATTTTTCTACTTTGGCTTGTGGAAACACCCGTGTGATTTCTAAACCTTGTTTTCTCTGACCCTTTGGGCAGTTCTTTCCCTGGTCTCACACACATGCTCGTTTGTGCTCAGTTGAGGATTCAAGGGGCATATCCACAGAGCTCTCTCTCTCTGTGCAGCTCTCTTGTCTATAATAATTTTCCCAGGGAACTCTAGTCAACTCAGGGAGACTACCAGGCTCCACCAGGGTACCCCTACTTGCTCTGCACCTGGGGACCCTCTGGGCAGTCCACTGGGAATCACATGGCTTTCTTTTTCTTTTTGTCTTTCTGTCTTATCTAGGGCCGCACCCCCAGCATATGTAGGTTCCCAGGCTAGGGGTCTAACAGGAGCTGTAGCTGCCGGCCTTCGCCACAGCCACAGCAACGTGGGATCCGAGCCGCGTCTGCACCCTACACCACAGCTCACGGCAACGCCAGATCCTTAACCCACTGAACAAGGGCAGGGATCGAACCCGCAACCTCATGTTCCTAGTCGGATTTCTTAAGCACTGAGCCCCAATGGAAACTCCCACATGACTTCTTTATTTTCCCCCCTTTCTGGGATCACTGTCCTCCTGTGTTACCTCATGTCCTCTGTCTGAAAACTGAGGTTTCCTATCTCTGATGTGCTCTTTGAGTTGTTTCAGGCAGAAGGTAAAACCAGTATCTATGATTCTATATCGGCCAGAGTGGAAAATTTGAAAGAACCTTTTTTAAAGTCTAAAACACTGCTACTTTAAGAATCAGTTGAAATGTTCCATTATTAAAATAGTATTTTTTGACCCGTGTTTAAACATAAACATAACTAGTAAAATTTCATGCCATTATAAAATACAGTCTTACTATATTAAGATTCAGGTGGATCTTTCTTTTTAGATTGGCAGGAATTCATGTTTTCTGCTCGCAGTAGTCTTAACTGTTTCCTTTCTGCATGTTACTTTACCTAGAATATACATCCCCTCCTTTGCATGTTGCCTTCAACAACATCTCATAAGCTCACTTCTGTTAGTGAATTCTCTTCCTTCTATTGTTTTACTTTGTCCCTATAAGTATCAGGAAGTCTCTTGAATGATACTTATTATTGCTGAAATGTTGCTTTATGTTCTTGGAAGTTTTCATATATTGAATATTCTCACAAGGTCCTAAGCCTTGTGTGGCAGGAACTCTCTTCCATTTTTTCTATTTTTTATTCTTGGGAAAATAGATCAAATTTTTCTTTTTTTCCCCTCTCCCTCTCATACAGGGCTTGACATAAAGCATAATCAGTGAAATTACAACTGATAAATATTTTCTGGGTTTTTCACTATTATTCATATATGTGAGCTATAGACACAGTTTTTTAAAATTTTTATTTAACTTTTAGAACAATAACAAAAAAACAACATTTGTAACTTTTCCTTAAAAAAGTTCCTGCCTATTATGAATTAGACACAGTGGTTTTGATTGTAAACCTTAATTTATTTTCAGGTGATTCCAAGTGTGATTTTCTACGTAAAGAAGAATTTATTGAACTCAAGGATATATTCTCGGTCAAACTGAAACGGCGTTATTCTGTTAGACAACAGAATTGTGGGACTTTGTTAGGAATCACTCTCTTCATATGCTTGAGAAAGGAACAAAATAAACTGAAGGACTCTACACTTGATCTTATTAATTTCAGTGAAGACCATTGTGACACATGGTTTAGACAATTCCAGAAAATTTTGGCAGGTAGGTACTCCTTATTGAAATTTTTAGTGTGATTTTTTTCTTTTATGTGGGTTGTTAATCTAAACATGATACTGTTTTATCGATACACTAATCCTTGGTTATGTTGATATTATTTGCTTCCATTCCTAGTTTGTTAAGTGCTTTTATCATGAAAGATGTTGAATTTGGTCACATGCTTTTTCCCATCACTTGAAATAATCACGTTTTTTCCCCTTTATTCTGTTAATGTGTATTGTATTGATTTTTTTATATGCTGAACTATCCTTGCTTTCCAGGAAAAATCCTACTTGGTTATTGTATATAATCCTTTTTAATATTTTATTGAATTTTGTTTGCTAGTTTTTTTGCTGAGGTTTTCACATTAATATTTGTTAGAGATGTTTCTGTGTAGTTTTTTTTTTTTTTTTTGGTCCCTTCTACTATCTTTGTCTGGCTTTGGTATCAAGGTAATACTGGCCTTATAGAATGACCTAGGAAGTAACTGTTGAATGACCAACTTCCATGAAGAAGATCTGAGAATCTGAAATAAAACAGTTCTTAAATAATTTGCATCACTTGAGAGCTGTTTTTGAAAGCATATTTATTTCTCAATTAATGTTTCTTTGGAGCTTATATTAGAATTTATTCTCCTTCCACCTGCACATTAATGGCAAGTGCATGTATGTACTGAGTGACCTGAGAGTAAGGTTTTCTTTTTAAATTGAAGTATAGTTGATGTACAATGTTGTGTTAGTTTCAGGTATACAGCAAAGTGACATAGAGTATGTATATAGATACTTTTTTTCTATTCTTTTCCATTATAATTTATTAAAATATATTGAATATACTTCCCGGTGCTACACGATAAATCCTTGTTGTTTATTTCACATGTGGTAGTGTTCATCTGTTAATCCCTTACTCCTAGTTTATCCCACTCTCACTTCCCCATTGGTGAGCATAAGTTTGTTTTCTATGTCTGTGAATCTGTGCCTGTTTTTTAAAATAAGTTTATTGGTACTATTTTTTAGATTCCACATGTAAGTGATATCATATATTTGTTTTTGACTTCACTTAGTATGATAATCTCTACATATATCCATGTTGCTGCAAATGGCATTATTTCATTCTTTTTTACAGCTAAGTAATATTCCATTGAATATATATAATATATATATATATACACACCACATCTTCTTTATACATTTATTTGTTGATGGACATTATTTATGTTGCTTGCATGCCTTGCCTATTGTAAACAGTGCCACTATGAACATTGGGGTAAATATATCTTTTTGAATTAAGAGTTTTTGTCTTTTCCAGGTATATGCCAGGGTTGCTGGATTGTATGGTAGCTATGTTTTTAGTTTTTTAAGGAACCTCCATACTGTTCTCCATAGTAGAAGTACCAATTTACATTCCTATGAACAGTGTAGGAGGTTTCTCTTTTCTCCATATCCTCTCTAGCTTTTATTATTTGTAGATTTTTTAATGATGGCCATTCTGATCAGTGTGAGGTGATACTTCATTGTAATTTTCGTTTGCATTTCCCCAATAATTAGTGATGTTTAGTATCCTGTCATGTGCTTATTGGTCATCTGTATGTCTTCTTTGGAGGAATGCTTGTTTAGGTCTTCTTCCTGTTTTTTAATTGAGTTGTGTGGGTTTTTGTTTTTTTTTTGATATTGAGTTGCATGAATTATTTGTATATTTTATAGGAAATTAAGCCCTTGTTGGTTACATCATTTGCAACTATTTTCTCCCGGTTCATAATCTGTCTTTTCATTTTACTTACAATCTCCTTTGCTGTGCAAAAGCTTGTAAGTTTGATTAGATCCCGTCTATTTTTGCTTTTATTTCTATTCCTTTGGGGGACTGGCATAAGAAAACATTAGTATGATTTATGTTAGAGAATGTTTTGCCTGTGTTCTCTTCTACTTGTTTTATGGTGTCATGTCTTAAGCCATTTTAAGTTTATTTCTGTGTATGATGTGAGGGAGTATTCTAATTTCATGATTTACATGTGGCTGTTCAGTGAGAATAGTAGTTTTTTAAAGATAATATTTAAATTGTCTATATTTTAGGGTAGATTTTTCTAAAGGTAATAGCCAGAGAAAAGAACCCAACTAGTATCCATGAGGATGTGGGCTCGATCCCTGGTTAAGGATCTGGCCTTGCTGTGAGCTGTGGTGTAGGTCACAGACATGGCTTGGATCCCATGTTGCTGTGGCTGTGGTGTAGAGTGGCTGCTGCAACTCCAATTGGATCCCTAGCCTGGGAGCCTCCGTACGTTACAGGTGCAGCCCTAAAAAAAGGGAAAAAAACACACACAAACTGAGTTTTAGAATTTCTTTTTTCACAGACTTGTAAATCTTGCTTGCCTTCTTTTTTTTTTTTTTTAGCCATTTCTTCCTGTTTGCCAGATTGATCACGGTGGAGGCAGCTGGTGGGTGCAGTTGATGCACAGCTTGGGGTAAGATGACTCAGGACAGAGATGGGTGCCAGACAAAGAGCAGGCACACTGTGATGTTAGAAAATTTCAGGCCAAGAATCATTGATCAAGGAGACTGAGGACCTAAGTTGGCAGCTGGCTCTGTTTCATGCACAGAGAAGATGAACTGAAGTGATCTGTTAAAACCAGGAGACTCTGTTTACTAAAGAGTCACATACTTCCCCATTAGCCCCTTTGGAATCTTGAAGGAGACCTGATTGTTTCATGAAGGCAAGAAACTACAGAGGCCATAGTTTGGTTCAGCCCTCTGGAGGGGGTTAAAAAAAAAAAAAAAAAAAAAAATATATATATATATATATATATATATATATATATATAGTTTAACTAAAAGCATTCTACTTTAACAGTGGGTCTTTTACAACATTCTTATTTTAAATTCATGTGAGAAGAGATAAGAGAAGTTAAAATGAAAATTAAAAAAAATTAAGTTTCCTTACATGGACACGTACTCACGGGACTTGCATGGTCTATAAAATAAGAGTGTGTCATTTGAGGACAGGCAAAACTCTTCCTTGCACTTGAAGGTCTGAGGAACTCTTCTCCCACAGGACTTATGAAGGGCTGGCTCAGTGATGTAAGAGAGAACTTCCGCAATATTTCTCACCCATAAAACCAACAGCCAGTAAGCAGCAGAAATCACAGCAAGGCTCAATTTAGTAAAAGCAATTTTATAGGAGTAGAGGGACTTGTCCAAATACACCCACACATGCACACACACCACAAAACATTGTTCACATATTTTTTCAGCATAATGAATGATGTTTTGGTTTAATTCAGCTTTAAAATCTAGGCATATTACAGAGATGAATAAACTACATATTTTTTTAGGCAAACATCCTGTGGGAATGTGACTTTTTACACCTTTGATTTTGATAACAGTTGGAGGTAGTAAAATATATGAAGTCATAGTCTCTGGCATGGTCCTGGCAGGCAGAGTGATTTTGCTGATTTAAATCAGCTAGATTGATTTTTGAAATCAACCAATGCATATAAACAAAACAGGGTTGAAATCATCTCATGAAAATGAAGGAACCAATCCAAGATGATCTGAATGAATAACTGCTCCATTTCTGGCTCCAGTGGACTAAAGAGGTCCTATAGGAGGAGCCAGGACTTCATCTCTGTGCCCCAGGAAAACAGTTTGGGGTCAGTTTCATCACACACAAATGCATTCCTGAGGCTCCAAAGCTCTCCACCAAATGCTGTGTGACACTGACACTTCCTTTGTAAGGTCACCATCTTAGAATGTTTTTCTTGATATTTCTTTTACTTTCAAAGCTGCATAACCCAGGTGTTAATTAAAGTGCCAGTCATCTGAGAGTCAAATACATTTGGCTCAAGGCTCTTTCTATGATTGGAGGTGGCCTGTGTCTTTCCCGGTTTTTCTGGGGTGAGGGTGATTGTTTACTTCTTTCTGGTCTTTGTTTCTGATCTCCCCAGAGTCGGGTCTATTTGTGGATTATCTTCCTGTCTCACATCCATTGTCCTTATTCTGTACTATATATACTGTATTAGGTTTTGTAGATAGTGATTGTTGGTTTCCAAAAATTTTTTTAAAAAATGTCCCCAACTAAGGAATTTGTGTTTGAAACAGGACTAACTTAAGTTTGGGGGCAATAGATAGTTTACATCACAAAAATATAAACTACTTACACTTGAATTTTAGACATCATTATTTTAAGTCCAAAGATCTTGCTTTTAACAGTTTTTGTGGCAAAACAGCAGATTTAAAACAATACATTTTTCATTGATTTATTTGGAATGTTGTCTTTAATCAGCAAATGAGATTTTTTTCCCTGCCAGCCTTTTACATTTTTTTTCTTTTTTTTGCCTTATCTAGGGCCACACCTGCGGCATATGGAGGTTCCCAGGCTAGGGGTCTAACAGGAGCTATAGCTGCCAGCCTTTGCCGCATCCACAGCAACGCGGGATCCGAGCTGCGTCTGCGACCTACACCACAGCTCACGGCAACGCCGGATCCTTAACCCAGTGAGCGAGGCCAGGGACTGAACCCGCAACCTCATGGTTCCTAGTCGGATTCATTAACCACTGAGCCATGACGGAAACTCCGCATTTTTGTTTTCTTCTTTATTCTTATGTTAAGACAAACATGAAGACGATAGTAAAAGCCCCCAATAGTTGGTCTTTTAGTCTAATTGGTCTGATAATTATAATTTTAGAATATTTGGATACTAAATGTTAGTCTCAAATATGCACACTTATATTTTGAACTGGAGCAATGAATAAGATGTGATGAATTTTTGAGGAAAGAACAATTGGCAGCTCTAAAAGGAAGAAGAAACCAATTCTCAAATACTTGAAGTTGTAAGACAGTGACCAGATTAAAAAGGGTTTATAAATGTAAAGGAGTTTTAGAACTGTTTATATTTGAAAATAAATCCTTTTACATTCTAATTTTGTAATAATACCATTGAGCATAGTATCTTTTTTATTCTTAGTAATAGAAAAGTCCCTCATAACTTTATTGACTAATAGTCAATATAAGTTAATTCTTTCAGCACACATTTTGGATCAGGTACCGTGTTAAGTGCTGCAAGTACAAAAACAAATGAGATGTATTCCTGTGTAGAACACTCCTGCCTTGAGAGACAGACAAGAAAACTTCTAAATGTGTTAAGGGCCGCAAAGAAGGTATGAACAAATTAGTAGGGATCATAACCTTTGATCATTGATTCAGAAATTTAAATCTTGGAGTTCCCATCGTTGCTCAGCAGAAATGAATCTGACTAGGAACCATGAGGTTGTGGGTTTGATCCCTGACCTTGCTCAATGGGTTAAGATTTGGCGTTGCCCTGAGCTGTGGTGTAGGCTGCAGATGCGGCTCGGATCCTGCGTTGCTGTGGCTGTGGCGAAGACCGGCGGCTACAGCTCTGATTAGACCCCTCGCCTAGGAACCTCCACATGCCGTGGGTGTGGCCCTAAAAAACAACCAAAGACAAAAAAAAAAAGTTTAAATCTTTCACAATTATAATTAAGGCTTTAATGTAGTTACTGATAAGCCTGATGTGTTGTCATTGTAGTGAAAGTCATTTAACACAGTCTTTTCTGCTTTTTTTTAAATACCTGTGACAGAAAGATAAACATGCACAACCTTTAAGTATAGCATTGTGTACTCTAGATATGTTAATTTTTATTCAATTAGGATGTGGTCCAGTCTCTGCATATTTGAGTTTCCTAGAAATGGTGAACTGCACGCTCCTCTGGACCCTGAACCAACCTCTTTTCCAGACACCATAATCCACATTAGGGCCACTCAAAATTGAAAGATTTTCAGAAGTTGGACTGATTGATCTTCAGTGGAGAACTTAGGAGAAAGCTGTGGGAATGAAGAAAAAGATGGAAAACAAAACAAAACAAAACCAAAAAACTAACTAAGGCCTTATGCTCAAGTAATTTGGAGAGGGGTAGCTATAAACAGAGTGAAATTAGGTGTTTTATTATAGACCCCTTCAGCATGTATTACGACATTCTCTTGGAGATGTTTTGCCAGCTGGCATTTTGAGAAGAGTATGTGGAAAAGAACAGATGTGAGAAGAATAGGTGAAAGATTGCAAGAAAGTAGTATAGAGTTAAAAAAAAAAAAGCAAAGGACTAAATATCGAATCTTGGGGGATATTCATATATTAAAATAAGCAGAGAGGACAAAAGCCATAAGTACAAAACAGAGTCATTAAAAAAGAAGAAGAACCCTTCTATGCAGGCCCATTGAACTTTGTTGTTATATTTTGGTTTTGATAATTTATGTTAGTCCATATTTGGTTGAATTATTTCAGATACCATATTTTCAATTTCACTTCTAAATGGTATTTCATGAAGCAGGCACATATAAATGAACCATTTTTATTTAATACACTTTGTCCTTACAGTGTAGTCTGTTCTTAGATTTTAGTTCAACAGCCTCCCTCAATTTTCAGCTATGAAAACTAGAGAAAATTAAAAAATTACTTAAATATTTAGCTTTTATTCCTAAGAAGAGTAATTTTTCTTAGTTTCCCAAAGATGTCAAATCTCTTTTCCACGTGATAATAATGTTGGTTTTCATCAGATCCTTTCCTTGATAGTAAAAACCAGGGCTCTAAACAATATTTTGTTTAATATGTTGTTATGTGTAAGGAAATCATGAAATGTTTTGGGGTTTTTAAAAAATCCAAACTATACCATCAGCTATGTTATCATGAACCAAGTACAATTTTTCTTAGCAGAACAGAATGATGTGATGTTTTACTTGGCTATGCTGCCAAGTGATGCACTTATAAGGAAAAATAAACTGGAAATCAACATTATAACAGTTATCTTAAAATGAGCATTTGTTATATGACAAAATTATGATAGCTTTAGACATTTGGCTGTGCACTATTTGAATTGGCAACACTTTCTCCCTAGGAACAAATTATTTTCTGCAAGGGCATTATTTATGAGGTATGGGCAGTTTTTTTTTGAAGCACCAGAAACATGATTTAAGACTGTTTTATGAGCAGTTGAGTTAGACGTTAAAATTATGCATGTCACTTTTGAGTAAAATTTTACTGTCAATATATATTGAAGTAATGTAGAAACTGGCTAAATATGTTTCACCTCATTTACATGTAAATATCAAAGTCCAGTCCCATTTGAAGTATTCTGTCCAACAAAGATGATGTGATGTTTGCCTCCTGCAGTGGCTTCCAACTGGGTTCTGTGGATTGTTACCTCCACCCCCCACCCCGGAGTTGCCTCTCTGGGTGAAGTCCATACCTGTTGTTCATCCTTGAGTGAGTGTAGCTCTTAACTGATTTGTTTTATATTTAGTAGTACTGAGTAAAAGTTTGTTTCTAGAAAACTTCCAAACATACACTCACTGTGTTCCACAAATTGTGATCTGTGTCCATGTAATGTCATTCTTTTCAATAGAAGTTGCTTGTGAAATATATGTTTGAATCCATTTTATAGCTTTCTTTTCTATAACTTCATAAAATATCAAATGCAAATCAGATTGCAAATGAGAAAAATATACTTTATCAAATCAAAGATTGAAATTGAGTCAAAATGTAAATTTACCTCAAAGATTTCTTTTTTTCTCTTCCTTGAACTTTCTATTGGCTTTCTAAGTTGGACATGCAGAGGAAAACCATGAATATAAACTAGCTTTTGTTAAGTTCTTTTTTTTTTTTTTTGTCTTTTTGTCTTATCTAGGGCCGCAACCGCAGCATGTGGAGGTTCCCAGGCTAGGGGTCTAACAGGAGCTGTAGCCGCCAGCCTTCGCCACAGCCACAGCAACGCGGGATCCGAGCCGCGTCTGCGACCTACACCACAGCTCACGGCAACGCCGGCTCCTTAACCCAGTGAGCGAGGCCAGGGTTCGAACCCGCAACCTCATGGTTCCTAGTCGGATTCATTAACCACTGAGCCATGACGGGAACTCCTAGTTTTTGTTAAGTTCTTAATGGCTAATAGTATTCTTAGCTTTTCAAAGGTATTTAAACTTTTTAGGAGTTCCTGTCGTGGCGCGGTGGTTAACGAATCTGACTAGGAACCATGAGATTGAGGGTTCGATCCCTGGCCTTGCTCAGTGGGCTAACAATCCGGCGTTGCCGTGAGCTGTGGTGTAGATCGCAGACGCGGCTTGGATCCTGCGTTGCTGTGGCTGCAGCGTAGGCCAGTGGCTACAGCTCCAGTTGGACCCCTAGCCTGGGAAACCCCACATGCCACGGGTGCGGCCCTAAAATGACAAAAAAGGCAAAACCACCCCCCTAAAAAAACAAAACTTTTTAAAGCCAGACCTCTAATTTCATGAAATTTGTAATCAAAAATAAAAATATGTGGAAACATGCAAAATTTGCATAATAAAAATAGAAAAAAATATTATCTTGAACCTAGAGAGTAGTAGCTTGACGTTTTGAGCCATTTCCACTCCAGAAATTAACAGTGTGAAAAACCATCATAAGAGTCTGTGGACGTAAACCATAGAGGTAGATCCCCAAGCACTGCACACAATAGAGCAGGCCGAGCTTATGAGATAAGTGAATTAAGAACAATCTAACAAAAAGAGAAATCGAAAACATAAAAGCATAGGGTACAATAAAAAAGAATAGCATTTTTGTTGTGACATATGTGTGAACTTCATTTTAAAAATCATTCTCCTTAGGACTTGCTGCCTCTAATTCTGAGAATTAAGGGATTTTGATTAAATGGGTCTGGATGGAAAGGAGTTCCCATCATGGCTCAGTGGTTAACGA
Organism: Catagonus wagneri; assembly: GCA_004024745.2. Taxonomy (NCBI): domain Eukaryota; kingdom Metazoa; phylum Chordata; class Mammalia; order Artiodactyla; family Tayassuidae; genus Catagonus; species Catagonus wagneri. The sequence continues at coordinate 34,275,051 of PVHT020000141.1, read as the reverse complement.
ATCCGACTAGGAACCATGAGGTTGCAGGTTCGATCCCTGGCCTTGCTCAGTGGGCTAAAGATCCCGCGTTGCTGTGGTTGTGGTGAAGACCAGAGACTACAGATCCTGTTAGACCCGTAGCCTGGGAGCCACCGTATGCCCCGGGTGCGGCCCTAGATAAGGCAAAAAAAAAATGGGGGGGGGTCTGGATGGACCCAGGTTTGAGTTTCCTTGAGAAGTCCCTTTAGTGATTCTAATGTGTTGCCAGGGCCAAGGACCACAAATGCTGAAAATTTGAACAATGTTAAGTTTAATTTGATGAGCATATATAAAAGTCTGCACTCTGCACTTACCAAGGGTATTTCTGCAATGATTAATTATAGGTATATATTCTATATTCTTGTTGTATGTTAAATATTCCTACAGGTTAGCCAGTACCCATTTCTGAGTCATGTCAGACTATCAACTTATTTTCCAAAAGCACTACTTTTGTTAGGCAGAGGCATGCCAAGAGTTCCACTTTTTTCCTTCAAGTTCTTTCTTCTTAGCAGCAGCTCTCATTCATATGACTCCTTCAGCTGAAGGCAAGCTAGAATTAGCCCTTTAGAAATGATTAATGGTGTTTATACCTGGAATGAGTGACAAAAGGCCATCTTCCCCAGGGCTTCTTACAGGCCTCTGTAGCGTTTTTATCCTAAGGGAGGGATATATTTTGGATATAATTGCTTATAATTATATTTAAAAACCAGTAATTGATGTCTTATAGAAGAAAATCATATTCCTGCTCCCTCCAGTCATTACAGTCTACCTTGAGAAAAGGAATTAGAAGTTATATTTATTCTCAAGTTATTTTTGTTGTCTTTCAAATTCTTTTGTTATATAAAAGTCCTTTTGACTGTGTCTTTTGTGTAACTAAATTTCTTCTCTGGAGAAAATAATCAGGTATGCTTTGCTACATTTTATCATGTGATTATATTCAAGGTCTAAATAGGAACTTACCTAACTATTCCCAGTAAAATGCTGAATTAAGTTTTCATGTTGTTAAGTGAATTAGTTAATATTTCTTCCTTTACTGAATTATAGAGAAGTCATTATTTTAAACATTTAAATCTTAATAATAATCGCTGACATTTATTAAGCAATTACTCTGTGCTATTTTTGTAGCAATTTTTATTATCTCATTAAATCCTCATGATAATAGCACCAAGAACAATAAATATATTCTCCTTTTAAGGGTAACGATGGTGCTTATTGTATGAGTCTTGTTGCAGGTTAGAAGAATTAAAATAAGGCATGGCATAACAATTAGTAGAATTAAGTAAACTAGTTTTATACTCACTTGCTTTAGTTTTTTTTTTAATTTTTAAATTATTTATTTATTTATTTTTTTTAGGGCTACACCAGAGGCATAAGTAGGCTCCCAGACTAGGTGTCAAATAGGAGCTGCAGCTGCCAGCTTACACCACAGCCACAGCAAAGTCAGATCCGAGCCATGTCTGCGACCTACACCACAGCTCACGGCAATGCTGGATACTTAACCCACTGAGGCAGGCTAGGGATCAAACCTGCGTCACATGGACAGTAGTCAGATTTGTTTCTGCTGAGCCATGATGGGAACTCCCAGCTTTAGTTTTAATATGAGAAAACTAAGGCTTAAATAGTTTGAAAATTTGCTAGTCTGCAGTTACACAGCTAGTATGTGGTGAAAGAGCTGGAAACAAATTTTTATCTCCCTGAATCTGGAATGTAAAACCTTAACTGATGTGCTGTTGCCTGTCAAGTCAGTGGTATGCGTACTCCACAATTCTTCAGTATTATGTTTACGTACAGTTTAAACTCTGTCATAAAAGAAGGGGCTTCAAACTCTTTTCTTGTTAGGAAGAAGCTACTTCATCTTGTTGGAAGATTACCCTTTTCTGGACTTCTTTTCCAAACATGATGATTATGAACTCTAGGTTCTTGGCGTTCTAAAGTTCACCCTCAGCATTCGGGGTGAGCAGTGATACTGTAACGGAGTTCTCAGTCCTTAAGAATCGTCCTCCTTATAACTGTCACCATTATTAACTGAGATTTCTCAAATGCCTTGAGATGGATTAGGAATGCCCTGTGAAAAAGATGGCAACAGTTCTTTTTATTAGTCTAAAGGAACTTTTAAAACATATAAACACACTGGTTTGTGACTGATTTCCAGGCTTTATGTTTGTCAGGGTGTGTCCTAAGCAAATCATAAACGCTCTAAGCCTACAGGAGAGATTAAAAGTAGGATCAGTCCTTAGATGAGAGTAGAGTATAATAGATTGTCATTTAACAACTTTTCCACTGGAAAGAAATGAAGTAAAAAGTAATAAAGCAGCATTCTCACAGTATGCATAACTAGGAAATACATAATATTTCATATTGTGACAAATTATTATTAAGCCCCCTGGTACTCATTAGACTACCATTAATGGTAATGAAATTGTGTGGTATTTATAGAGATATCATATGTAACTACTGGAATTTTATTATCTTATATGAATATATTTGTACTGTTTGAGGCAGGTAGGTGGATGTTTACAGTGACTATGCCGAAGCATTGAGATCACATTTTTCAAATCAACCATTTTTCTCATTAAAGCAAAAGCATCTATTTTTGTTTTATTCTTTGAAAAAATATCTTAAGTATAGTATTAGGTAACTTAAAAAGCACATTTTCTGTTTCTGCTAGTCACACTTTTTTTTTTTTTTTTTTTTTAATGAAAAGAGTAGAGGTGGGCAAAGATGAAGCTGCTTGCTTGGGCTCTCTGCAGCATCTAGTGCCAGGGCCATGTTCTCTCATTCCTCAGTGCCTGCTCACGTGCTAAGGAAGTGGCAGCGCTAGGAACTTCCATCTGTTTGGAGTACTTCTCATGTCCTGTTTGCACAGTGAGATCCATTTTGCAGTTCAAGGCCTGATGTAACCACCAAATCCTCTGCAAAGCTGAATGCCACGGCAAAATCAGGTGCTTCCTCTTTTAGGTTTGTAGTCCTTCTCATACCTCTGATAAAACAATCACTTACATTCTCATTGTGGGCTTATGTAGATGATACCTTATTAGACTGTGAGCTCTCTTGAGTACAGTTTTTCTAAAAGCATATAGGATAGGGTTTCATGAATAGAAGTACTCTATAAATGTTAATCATTATTATCATTATTTCTAACAGTGCATAACTCAGTGTTGGTGAAGTGAACTGAACATATCGCTTATCTAGTTAGGCATTGTCCTAGTTGCTTTTAATATCAATCAGTTCATTGAATCTTTATCATACCACTTTGGAGTCAGGTTTTTTTTTAATCCTCACAGATAGCTAAGGAAAAAAACTCTGAGAGACAGATTGGTTCCTGCGTTATGTGGTTAATAAATAGTGGTAGAATGAGGTTCAAGCCTTCACTCTCTTTTTGCTAAGCCACACTTTCTCCCAATAGAAAGATTTGAAACCTTTACATGTATATTTATGTATTTTTTAAAGAGTGGTATTATTCTCTTGAAAGGCAGTGTAAAACTGACTGTTATGTATGTGGGACTAAATATAATGTTGTTAATTAATATATATATATTTTTAATAGTCTGATAGCACAGACTTGGTGGGTTAACATCAATGGGTCATGTGGGGTAAAGAATTCCTAGAAGATGAGAAGCTGAAGAAATTGGTGCCAGGGAATTCAGCCTGTGCTGAAACCTTAATATTGTCAAAGGAGAGGGTCTCTTGAAATCTTAGAGGATAAAGCTTTCCTATTCCCTGAATTTGGAGCTGCAGGATATAAGCCCAACTTTTACCAGTGATTTTCTATCCAGAAGGAAAGGAGTCATTCTTTAGCAACTTCTGATTTGTCTTAATGTCCTATCAAAAATAAAAATTTCCCATTTGTAATGCATACTGAATCAAAAGGCTTGCAAGCTCAAACACTGCAAATTATTGTTTGAAGGCTTAAACTGTTCACCACAGATACTGGTAAGTCTGTCAGAAATAAGGTGACCTAGTCCTAACCAACAGAAAGGATAGACAGGATGATCACTCTAGGAGAGCATGGCTAAGTTCAACTCTTTTTATTCTCCTTTTACTTAAATGACTGAAAAATCCATCGTTGCTGGATTTATGAATATTATTATGACCCATTGGATTTTTATTTGGATGATCTCATTTTGGTTCATAGTTTTTCTACTTAGCTGTGAACCCTATCTTCATGTCTTCTCTGAGCCTTTGGCTTTCTATTCGTAAAATGAAGTCAGTGATGCTAATCTTACTAGATAATTGTGATACTTAAATATTAATGTATGTCAAAAAGTGGCCACTCAAAGGACAGCTCATCTTATTATCACATAGCTCTTCAAATTATTGTTGTATTTTTTTTTTCTTTTTAGGGCCACACCCACAGCATCCGGAGGTTCCTAGGCTAGGGGTCTAATCGGAGCTACAGCTGCTGGCCTATGCCATAGCCATAGCAACTCCACATCCGAGCCGTGTCTGTGAATTATACCACAGCTCACGGCAATGCCAGATTCTTAACCCACTGAGCCAGGCCAGGGATCGAACCGACAACCTCATGGTTCCTAGTCGGATTTGTTTCCACTGAGCCATGATGGGAAATCCTTTTTTTTTTTTTTTTGTATTGTAATTCTTTATTTTTAAAAATTTAATTGAAATATAGTTGATTTACAATGTTGTGTTAGTTTCAGATATACAGCAAAGTGATTCAGTTCAGTTATACATACAGAAATATCTATTTTTTTCAGATTCTTTTCCCTTATAGGTTATTATAAAGTATTGAGTATCATAGTTCCCTGTGCTATACAGTAGGTCCTTGTTGGTTATCTGTTTTATATATAGTAGTGTGTATATGTTAATCCTAATTTAATTAATTTCTCTGCCATTTCCCCTTTAGTACTGTAAGTTTTTTTTTTTTTTCTTTTTAGGGCCATATCTACCGCATATGGAGGTTCCTAGGCTAGGGGTCAAATCAGAGCTATAGCTGCCAGACTATACCACAGCCACAGCAATGCAGGATCCAAACTGCATCTGGGGCCTACACCACAGCTCATGGCAACACCAGATCCTTAGCCCTCTGATCGCGGCTAGGGATCGAACCCACAACCTCATGGTTCCTAGTCAGATTTGTTTCCGCTGTGCCATGACAGGAACCTCCAGTACTGTAAGTTTTCTCCCCTATGTCTGTGAATCTATTTCTGTTTTGTAAATAAGTTTATTTGCATAATATTTTAGATCCCACATATAAGTGATATCATGTGATATTTGTCTTTCTATGAATTAGTTCACTTAGTATGATAGTCTCTAAATTGCTGCAAAGGGCATTATTTGGTTCTTTTTATGACTAATACTCCATTGTATATATGTACCACATCTTCTTCATCCATTCGTCTGTCACTGGACATGTAGGTTGCTTCTTGGCTGTTGTAAATAGTATTGCACTTCTTCACAATTCACAAATCCAAACCCTTTAGTCCTTCAATATACATTTAAGCATCATCTTTGCAGAGGGGAGGGTGAGAGGAACTGTTAATTCCCAAATAGAACATATATTAATATCATCATGATCACTATCATCACCATCGTTTCTTGGTGTTTCAGGGAGTGTACTAACTGTTTCACATATACAAGTCAATGTTAATTTTCATAGCATTCCTGAAACAGGTACTATTTATCATTATCATTTTTCAGATGGGGAAAAGGGGACAGGGGTAGAGAATTTGCACAAGGTCACGTAATTAAAGTTGTGGAACTAGGATTTTAACTTGGGCAGTTTGGCTACACAGCTCATTATCCCAACACTGTAAAATTTAGAAAGCATATTTCATAGTCTTTAATGCTACTTCAAAGAGAATCTCATTTTTACCTGGTGGTGTCTGTTAGCTTCTATCCTTGGAATATTGGTCAGATCTGCTACTCTTACACCTCCTTTCTCATGATATAAAAACTCAAAAGTCATGGATGCCAACAAAATAGTTGTTTATAGTTAACACATGTTATCTGTGTTCTATATGTGTGAGGGCTGGTTGGTTCTAAAATATTCAATATTTGGTTTTTAGTTAGAGCAGTAGGCTCTGTTCATATTAATGTTATGTAATTGTTCGCATTTTTTATAGTTGACTAGTATATCCGTAAGTAATGCTTGAAATTGATCTGGCAATTTTTAGATCTGTCAGGCCCAGGAGATAAGAGTAAACAATTTAAATGTTTTTATTGTGGTATAAGCTGAATTGTTCATGAGTGAGAGAGAGAAAGAGAAATGACTCTGATTTCTTTCATTGGTGTAAGTGAGGGTTTGGAACTGTTACAAAGCAGCAGGTTTATGGAGAAAGATAAGCAATTTCCTTTTATACAAATTGAGCTTCCTTTGAGATACAGAAGTGAAGACATTTTGAGGAGCCTCTTAAAGTTCTTTCAACCTTCTTCCATCAGTTTTGGAACATTTCTTCACTTTTTGGCACAGCTGGATATTTCAGACTTAATTTGTACCTTCCTTGCCCTAGCTGTGGAATGAGCCTCTTCTCTAAAGAATTGTGGTTCCTTTCAGTGGGGGATAATATTGAGAAACCAAAATCTAGGTGCTAAGTGTGCATATTGCTCTTAGGATGTTATAAGGGCTCTTGCAGCGGACAGAGCCAGGGAACATTGATTAGAAATCAGGACTTTGGAGTTGCTGTCGTGGCTCAGTGGAAATAAATCTGACTAGCAATCCATGAGGACACAACTTCAGTCCCTCGCATTGCTCAGTGGGTTAAGGATCTGGCATTGCTGTGAGCTGTGGTGTAGGTCACAGATGTGGCTTGGATCCTGCATTGCTGTGGCTGTGGGTATAGGCTGGTGGCTGCAGCTCCAGTTCGACCCCTAGCCTGGAAACCTCCATATACCAAAGGTGCGCCTCCCCCTCCCCCCCCCAAAAAAAAAGAAAGGAAAAGAAATCAGGACTTTACTTTGATAATTCTAACCCAATCCTATAGGATAATTCCTTGTTTCTCTCTTTTCCGTATCTGTATTTCACTTCTTCTGTAGGAAGAATTCTGGCTCCCAGTGACAGCAGCACATTTTTCCATTGCTCAACCATATAATATACACAAAATAGTTTCAAAATAGCTGCACCCATACCACTTGGGAAAGTAAACCTAATAAAAAGAGCTTAAGATTTGTTGTGAGTTCCTTTTTTAGCCTGTAGATTGAAGGTATATATTTCTAGTACTGTGTTCAACAGTTGTATAGATTAGCTTTTCCCTCTTCAGAATTGTGCTTTTACTCATTTGAACTACAGCTGGCTTTGTTTCTGTTTAATTTTGTCACAGGTTTTTCCCCTCTATCTTCATTGATCTCATTATATTTGCTGAATGTGTAGAATATAAAAATGTTCGCAAAAGAAAAAAAATTCTTTCTGGTACCCTTTCACCTCATCCATTTTATGATACCTCATTGTAGTTTTGATTTGCATTTCTCTAATAAGTGATGTTGAACAGATAACCAGTTCCACTGGTTTCTGGTTTGTACTAGTTATATTTCTAAGATATATAATGTTATGTTTTATGATATATATAATATAATAATGTATTAATATTATAATGATAATACTATTGTAATATATTGTTATAGTTCTTTTATTACACAAAAAGTAACATAGAAAATACACTGTTCTGCATTTTGCTTTTGTCACCTTAATTACATATACTGAAAATTACTCTATATGTTAAAAATTATTCTATATCCCTTAATAGAAAATTTCATCTTTTTTAAACTTGCATAAATCTCCACTGTGTGGTCTATTTTATTCAGCACTTTTGCATGTTTAAAATTTTTATTGGATTATAGGTGATTTACAAAGTTGTACTAGTTTCAGGTGAATCAGTTATAGATACACATACATCCATTCTTTTTTCCCATATAGGATTTTATAGAACATTGAGTAGACCTCCCTGTACTCTACAGTAGGTCCTTTTTAATTTCTATTTTATATATGGTAGTGTGTGTGTTAATCCCATCCTACCAATTTATCCCTCCCATCCATGGTTTACCCTTTGGTAACCATAAATTTGATTTCAAAATCTGTGAGTTTGTTTCTGTTTTATAAATAAGTTCTTTTGTATCATTTTTAGTAGATTACACATGTAAGTGATACCAAGTGATATTTGGCTTTCTCTAACTTACTTCACACAGTGTGATAATCTCAAAGTCCATCCATGTTACTGCGAATGACATCATTTCATTCTTTTTTGTTGCTGAGTAATATTCCATTGTATATATGTGCCACATTTTCTTTATCCATTCCTTTGTTGATGGACTCTTAGGTTGCTTCCATGTTCTGTCAATTGTACACAGTATAGCAGTGAACACTGAGGTACATGTATTTTTTCAAATTATAGTTTTCTCTGGGTAGATGCCCAGGAGTGGAATTTCTGGGTCATATGGTAGTTCTATATTTAGTTTTTTAAGAATTCTCTATACTGTTTTCCATAGTGGTTGCACCAATTTACCTTTCCATCAGCAGTGTAAGAAAGTTGCTTTTTCTCTACACCTTCTCCAGCAGTTATTTATTGTTAGTAGATTTTTTGATGCTGGCTGTTTTGACTGGTGTGAGGTGATACCTCATTGTAGTTTTGATTCTCATTTCTCTAATGAGTGATGTTGAATATCTTTTTGTGTGCCTTTTCTGCCATCTGTCTTCCTTGGAGACATATCTACTGAGATGTTATAACCCATTTTTGGATTTTTTTTTTTGACATAAAGCTGTGTGAGATGTTTGTATATTTTGGAGATTAATCCCTTTTGGTTGCTTCATTTGCAAAGATTTTAGCCCATTCTGTGGGTTGTCTTTTCACTTTTTATGTTTTTTTTTTTTTTTTGCTGTGCAGAAGCTTTTAAGTTTATGTCCCATTTGTTTATTTTTGTTTTTATTTTCATTACTCTAGGAAGTGAATCCAAAATGATATTATTGTGATTTATGTCAGAGTGTTTTATCTATGTTTTCCTCTAAGAATTTTATAATATCTGGCATTATGTTTAGATCTTTAATCCATTTGAGTTTATTTTGTATATAGTGTTAAAGAATGTCCTAATATAATTCTTTTACATGTAGCTGTTCAGTTTTTCCAGCAACACTTATTGAAGAGGCTGTCCCTTTTTTTTTAGGGCCACACCCACAGCCTATGGAGGTTCCCAGGCTAGGGGTCAAATTGGAGATGTAGCTGCTGGCCTACACCACAGCCACAGAAACGCGAGATCTGAGCCACATCTGTGACCTACACCACAGCTCATGGAAACTCCAGATCCTTAACCCACTGAGCGAGGCCAGGGATTGAACATGCAACCTCATTGTTCCTAGTCAGATTTGTGTCCACTGCACCGTGATGGGAACTCCAGAAGAGGCTGTCTTTTTTCCATTGTATATTCCTGAACCCTTTGTCATAGATTAGTTGATCATAGGTGCATGAGTTTATATCTGGGCTTTCTATCCTGTTCCACTGATCTGTATTTTTGTTTTTGTGCCAGTACCATACTGTTTTAACAACTTTACCTTTTTTATTTGTATTTATTTATTTATTTTTTTTGCCTTTTTAGGGCCACACCTGCAGCATATGGAGGTTCCCAGGCTAGGGGTTCAATTGGAGCTGTAGTCACCAGCGTACACCACAGCTGCAGCAACGCCAGATCCTTAACCCACTGAGCAAGGCCAGAGGTTGAACCTGCATCCTCATGGATGCTAGTTGGTTTCATTAACTGCTGAACCATGATGGGAACTCCTTAACAGCTTTAGCTTTGCAACATAGTCTGAAGCCTGGGAGTCTGATTTCCCCAACACTGTTTTCCATTTTCAAGATTGCTTGGCTCTTCAGGGTCTTTTGTCTTTCCATACAAATTAAAAAATATTTTGTTCTACTTCTGTGAAATGCCATTGATAATTTGATAGGGATTTTACTGAATCTGTAAGTTGCCTTGGGAAGTATAGTCCTTTTGACAGTATTGGTTCTTCCTGTTCAAGAACATGGTATATATAACTTTCCATCTGTTTATGTCATCTTTGATTTCTTTCATAAGCACCTTGTAGTTTTCAGAGTATGGTCTTTTACTTGTTTAGGCAGGTTTATTCCTAGGTATTTTATTCTTTTTGATGCAGTGATATATTTGTCTCCTTAATGCAGTGATAAATTTGATTATCTCCTTGATTTCTATTTCTGATCTTTCATTCTTAGTGTATAGGAATGCAAGAGATATCTGTGTATTAATTTTGTAGCCTGCAAATTTACTGAATTCATTTATGAGCTCTAATAATTTTCCACTAGCATCTTTAGGATTTTCTATGTATAGAATCATGTCATCTACAAACAGTGGCAGTATTACTTCTTTTCTGATCTGGATTCCTTTTATTTCTTCTCTGATTTCCATGGCTAGGACATCCAAAACTATGTTAAATAAAAGAGGTGAGAGTGAACATCCTTGTCTTATTTCTGATTTTAGTGGAAATGCTTCAGCTTTTCACCATTAAAAATGATGTTAGATGTGAGTTAGTCATATATGGCCTTCATTATGTTGCGATAGGTTCCCTCTCTTCCTACTTTCTGGGTGTTTTTTTTTCAAATCATAAATGGGTGTTGAATTTTGTCAAGTGATTTTTCGGCATCTATTAAGATAATCATATAATTTTTATTTAGTTTGTTAATGTGCATCACACTGATTGATTTGCAGATGATGTTGAATCTTTGCATACCCAGGATAAATCCTACTTTATCATGGTGTATGATCCTTTTAATGTATTTTTGGATTCAGTTTACTAGTATTTTGTTGAGGATTTTTAAGTCTATGTTAATTGGTGATTCTGACCTGTAATTTTCTTTTTTGTGTGTTATCTTTGCCTGATGTGTTATCAGAGTGATGGGGCCTCATAGAATGAGCTTGGGAATGTTTCTTCCCCTGCAGTGTTTTGAGAGTTTCAGTAGAATAGGTATGAACTCATCTCTACATGTTTGATAGAATTAACCAGTGAAGCCATCTGGTCCTGAATTTTTGTTTTTTGGAAATTTTAAAATCACAGTTTCAGTTTTAGCACTTGTAATTGGACTATTCATATTTTCTATTTCTTCCTGGTTCAGTCTGGGAAGAGTGTACCTTTCCAAGAATGTGTCCATTTCTTCTAGGTTGCCATTTTATTGGCATATAGTTTCCTGTAATAGTCTCTTATGATCCTTTGTACTTCTGTGGTGTCAGTTGTAACTTCTCCTTTTTCATTTCTAATTTTATTGATTTGAGCATTCTCCATTTTTTTCTTGTGAGTCTGGCTAAAGATTTTTCAATTTTGTTGATCTTTTCAAAGAACCATGCCTTGGTTTTATTGATCCTATTTTTTGTTTTCTTCATCCTCTATTTCATTTATTTCTACTCTTATCTTTATGATTTCTTTACTTCTAATAACTTTGGGTTTTGTTCTTTCTCTAGTTGATTTAGGTATAAGGTTAAGTTGTTTATTTGAGATTTTTCTTCCTTCCTGAAATAAGATTGTATTTCTGTAAACTTTCCTCTTAGAACTGCTTTTGCTCTGTCCCATAGGTTTTGGATCACCATGTTTTCATTGTCATTTTTCTCTAGATATTTTAATATTTCTTCTGTAATTCATTGGTTGGTTAGAAGCATATTGTTTAGCCTCCAGGTATTTGTATCTTTTGCTGTTTTTTTTTTTTTTATAGTTGGTTTCTAGTCTCATAGCAGTGTGGTCAGAAAAGATGCTTGATATAATCTCAGTTTTCTTAAATTTACCAGACTTGATTTGTGACCCAAGATGTGATCTAACCTGGAGAATGTTCCATGTGCACTTGTAAAGAATGTGTATTCTGCTGCTTTCAGATGGAATGTTCTATAAATATCAATTAAATCTATCTGGTCTAGTGTGTCATTTAAGGCCTGTGTTTCCTTATTGATTTTCTGTCTGAATGATGTGTTCATTGTTGTTAGTGGGATGTTAAAGTCTGCCACTATTACTGTGTTGCTGTCGGTTTTTCCTTTTATAGCTATCAGCATTTGCCTTATATATTGAGGTGCTCCTATTTGGATACATATGTACATTTGTAATTGTTATATCTTTTTCTTGTATGGACCCTTTAACCACTACATAGTGTCCTTTTTGTCTCTTGTAACCATGTATCTATTTATCTATTTATTTATTTGCCACCCCATAGCATATGGAGTTCCTGGGCCAGGGGTCATATCTGAGCCACAGTTGTGATCTAGGTCATAGCTGTGCAATGCTGGATCCTTTTAACCCACTGTGCTGGGTCAGGGATCAAACATGTGTTTTGGCGTGACAGAGATGCCACTGATACCATTGCACTACAGTGGGAACTCCCTGTCTTTATTTTAAAGTCTATTTTTGTTTGATAGGAATATTGCTACTCTAGCTTTCTTTTGGTTTCCATTTGCATGGAATACCTACTTGCATTGCCTCACTTTCAATCTGTATATGTCCCTAGATCTGAAGTAGTTCTCTTGTAGACAGCATTATATGTGGGTCTTGTTTTTGTACCTATTCAGCCTGTCTGTGTCTTTTGGTTGAAGCATTTAATCCATTTACATTCAGTGTAATAATCAATATTTATGTACTTATTGCCATTTTCTTAATTGTTTCAGATTGGTAATTTTATCTTTTTCTTATCTTTCTCTTTTGTTCTCCTCTCCTGTGATTTGATGACTATCTTTAGTGTTGTATTTGGTTGGCTTTTTCTTTTTTATGTGTGTGACTATTACAATTTTTTGGTCTGCAGTTCCTATTAGATTTTGATATAGTAGTATATAAATGCACAAGACTGTCCTAGGTTGCAGGCCTCTTAATTTCAAGTACATTTTCAATATTCTGCATGTGTACATACTCTCTTCTTCTCACAATTGCTAGTTTTGATATTATATTTGTCTGTGGGTGATTTTCCTACTTTTATTTTATGTTTGCCTTTACCAGTGAGCTTTTCCATTTGTAATTTTCTTGTTCGTAGTTGTGGCCTTTTCTTTTCCACCTCGAGAAGTTATCTAGTAGTTGTTGTAAAGCTAGTTGGTGGTACTGAATTCTCTTAGTCTTTTCTTGTCTGAAAAGCCTTTGGTTTCTCTGTCAATTCTCAAAGAGAACCTTTCTGGGTAGAGTGTTCTTGGTTGTAAGTTTTTCCCTTTCATCACTTGAAATATATCATGCCACTTCCTCTGACCTTCAGAATTTCTGCTGAAAAATCTACTGATAACCTCATGGTTATGTGTATATATAACATATAACCCTGTATGTTATGTGCTGCTTTTACCTTGTTGCTTTTAATATATTTTTTTTGTCTTTAATTTTTGTCACTTTGATTAATACATATCTTGGCATATTTCTCTTTGGTTTTGTACTGTATGGAACTCTCTCCATTTCCTGGACCTGAGTGAATGCTTCCTTTCCCATGTTAGGAACGTTTTTGGCCATAATCTCTTCAAATATTTTCTCAGGCCCATATTCTCTTTCTTCTTCTTCTGGGACCCTTATGATTAGAATGTTGGTATGTTTAATATTCTAGACTGTCCTCATTTAGTTTCATTCCTTTTTCTTTCTTATTTTTTCAGCAGGGATTTCCACCATTTTGTCTTCCAGCTCACTTATTAATTCTTCTGCCTCAGTTATTCTACTATTGAGTATTTTTTCACTTCATTATATTGTTAATCTTCATTAAATTTTTTAGATCTTGTTAAACATTTCTTCTAACTTTTTGATCTTGGCCTCTGTTACTTTTCTGGGATCTTTGATAATCCTTACTGCCACTACTGTGCTTTATTTTCAGGTAGATTACCTATCTCCTCTTCATTTGGTTGTTTTTTGTGGGTTTTTAACTTTGTTCATCTGTCTGAAACATATTTTTCTGTTTTCTGATACTGAGAAGGAATGCCAGTGATTGGGCATGCAGGCTCACTCCTGTAGAAGTCTGTGGGTCAAAGGTCACTGCAAGTGAACCTACCCATAAGGGAGGAGTGCTGGGAATGTGGTGTGTGGAATCACTCTGGTGGGAGTGGGAAGGCCAGAGGTTGTGGCAAACAAGCATGTGTAGATATAATGTGGGCTGGAAATCAGGAGCATGTGGTCACTCAGGCAGGAGGAGTGGGACTACAGTCTGGCTGAGCAGGCCAGTCCTGGCAGAAGCCTTCCCTGGGGCCCAAAGGGGTCTGCTTGGGGAAAGGGGTTGCAGTGGTGGCCCTACTCTCATATGCCACTCAACAATGGCACTTTGGCATTCCTCTTGTGGCTCAGTTGTTAACGAATCTGACTAGTATCCATGAGGACATAGGTTTGATCCCTGGCCTTGCTCAGTGGGTTAAGGATCCAGAGTTGCTATGAGCTGTGGTGTAGGTTGCAATATGGCTTGGATCCTGCATTGTGATGGATGTGGCATAGGCTGGCGGCTACAGCTCTGATTTGACCCCTAGCCTGGGAACCTCCATATGCCACAAGTGCAGCCCTAAAAAGCAAAAACAAAGAAACGAACAAGAAAAACAAAACAAAACAAAAAAACAATGGCGTTTAGGCTTTGCTGCCACCCAGGCCTCCTCTCTGCACATTCTCAGTTGCAGCACTCTACCCTCCTACCCGTCCTATTCCAGTGGACTGTGCACAGCCAGCCACAGTTCTCTCCCCAGATATGTTCTCTAAACTTCACGTTCCAGTACCCAGCCCCCTGCAGTATCATTGATCAGGAATCTCAGGCTGGGGGTGCACAGGGTGGTGGCAGGACTCATTAATGTATGTCTCTTTCTTTCTCACATGCCACAGACCGGCTATTGTGTTCTCCTCTGAACCTCCAAATCTGCTTTCCTGTTCCATCTGACCTCTCCACTGGTGAAGGGACTTCCCCAGGTGCAGGAACCTCTCCTCCTCTTCAGCTCCCTTCCAGAGTCACAGGTCTCTATTTGCTTCCACTTCTCCTCTCTTTTCTTTCTTCCCCCATTTGTTCTACCCAGTTAGGTGAAGATCCCTCTTGTCCTGTCAGGTATTTGAATTCTTTGCCAGTGTTCACTAGGTGTCTTATAAGGACTGTTCTTATTGGAGATGTATCCCAGCATTTTGGGGGGAAGAGATGAGCTCCATGTCCTCCTATTGTACTGCCATCATGATCCTGATTGATCAACACTTTTGTATGTTTAGGCATTTTTATTTTTTCTAATATTTGTAATCACGAATAATGCTGCCATAAACAATTTTGTACATATTGTATCTGGAGTAGAATTCTGGATTAAAGGGTAAGTACTTATGTGAATTCATTAGATATTGTCAAGTTCCCTTCTAATTGGATTTGTACCATTTTTCATGTTTACCAGCAATGTGTTAAAGTTTATCTTTCCACATAGCCTCACCAACAGACTGTACTTCTCATGCTGTAGAACTTTTTGCATTGTGGTAAGTGAGAAGTGGTGTGTTGATATAGTTTTAATTTGGATTTTAAAAATATAAGAAAAGTTGAGCATCTTTTCATATGTCTAAAGGCCACTTTTAATATCTTGTGTAGGAGTTCCCATTGTGGCTCAGTGGTTAATGAATCGACTAGGAACCATGAGGTTGCGGGTTCAATCCCTGGCATTGCTCTGTGGGTTAAGGATCCAGCGTTGCTGTGAGCTGTGGTGTAGGTCGCAGACGTGGCTCGGATCCCGCATTGCTGTGGCATCAGCTGGCAGCTGCAGCTCCAATTAGACATAGCCTGGGAACCTCCATATGCTGTGGGTGCAGCCCTGAAAAGACTAAAAGACAAAAAATAAAATATATCTTGTGGATTGTGTTCATATCATTTGCCCATTTTCCCTGAATACTTTTGGTCTTTTCTCCCCTCAATTTTTAAAAAATTCTTTACATATTAAAGATTAAGCTCTGTTCTGTGATATATGTTGCAAATATCAAATATTCTCCTGATAAAGTTTTTCTCATGACTTTTCTCATGGTGATTTTTTTGATTCCAAAACAAAATTTTTATTTAAAAATTTTTGTGTGATTAAATTTTCCACTCTTTTTCTCCTTCCCTTTTTTTTGGCGGGGGGAGAAGGGACTGAGCTTGCATAATATGGGAAGTTCCCAGGCTAGGGGTTGAATCAGAGTTACAGCTGAGGGCCTACACTACAGCAACAGAAACTTGGGATCCAAGCCATGTCTGCAACCTACATCATAGCTAATGGCAATGCCAGATCCCTGACCTGAGTGAGGCCAGGGATCGAACCTGCATCCTCACAGATACTAGTCATATTCCTTTCTGCTGCACCACAGTGGGAAGTCCTCATTCTTTTTCTTAATTGCATTTGGTATTTGAATCATAGTAGAAAGCCTTTTTTTAGACACAGGTTATACATTAAATCATCTAAATTTTCTTTTAGTGCTCCCACAGTTTAATTTTAGATCTCTAATCCATTTGGAGTTTAGTTTATTTGTGGTATAAAATGGACCTTTTTCCCAAATAGTTATTCAGTTGTCCCTATACTGTTTACAAAAAGGTCTATTTTTATCCCAGAGTTTTGAGATAAAACAACATATGGGAGATACCGCTGAATTCCCATATGAACTTTGGTCTCTTTCTGGGCTTTCTATTCTATTCTGTTGGTTAGTCTGCCTTTTCACATGGCAGTGTTTTATTTAAAGAGGCTTTGTAGTAAGTTTCAATATTTAGTGGGACCAGTTCCTCTTTTAGATTTTTTTTGAGTATTTTCTACCAGTTTTGAAGATTAATTTTAGATATATATTTTAGTATCAACTAATCTAGATCTAGAAAAACATTTATATTTTTATTGAGAGCACATTAAATTTTTAAACAAACTTTGGAAGAACTGACGTCTTGGACTGGAAATCATGTGGCAAAATTTGATTTAATGCAGCTGCTGTTGTGTTCCAAAATGATAATGCCAAAGCAGATTGATGAAGACTGTCTTTCAGAATTCTAAGTTTTCTTATACTGAAATGTTAGGCTTTTGGAAGCACATTATCATTATAATTTATAATGTGGGGCTAATTTTGTATAAGTATCAGGTTCTTGAGCCTTTCCCCAGGCCCATCTGTTCACTTCCTCATAAAACCAGTTTTTAGCAAGAACCCTGCTAAGAGTCAGTTAATCTAGAAACCACCCCTCAACCCTCCATATCCGATCAGTTTCAATATCTATTCATGTTTCTTTTTCTCCACCACCGCCATGGTGATATTTGATTACCCTACTGTGTCTTAAGCAAATAATTATGTTAGGTGGGTTTAGCCAGAATGCCCTTTACCTCTGATATTTCTGCTTAGCAGTTTTCCATCCCCTGACCCCATCTTATTCCTTGTCTGTGAACTCCTAGTTTCCCATGCTGTGTTCTGAATTAGGCCTGGTTCTATACTGAGGTCTCTTTTCTCCTATTGTGCTAGTTCTGAATAAAATCTCTTTTTATCACTCTCACTACTATTAAGTTCAGGGTCTTTAACAACATAATTACAGCACATAAACTTTTTCAGGTATCTTTATTTTACCATGGAATGTGTGTTCTTGGAATACGCATCTTCCTAGACTTACCTGTTAAACTTAATTTTCCTCTCTCCTTCAATTCTGAATGATAACTGTGCTCAGTATTCTTAGGTGGAATTTTTCTCTCCCCCTTTTTTTTTGGATCTACTCCAAAGGTAAGGGCAACAAAAGCAAAAATAAACAAATGAGACTACATCAAGCTAAAAAGCTTCTGCACAGTGGAGGAAACAATAAAAAAACACAAAGGCAACCTACTGAATGGGAGAAGATATTTGCAAATCATAAGGGATGAATATCCAAAGATATAAACAATTCACACTATTTAATTAAAAAAACCCACTCTGTTTAAAAAAGGTACAGAGGAAGTTCCTATTGTGGCTTGGCGGGTTATGAACCCAACTAGTATCCATGAGGATGCAGGTTCGATCCACGGCCCTGCTCAGTGGGTTAAGGATCTGGCATTTCTGTGAGCTGTGGTGTAGGTCACAGGCGTGCCTTGGATCTTGCACTGCTGTGGCTGTGGCGTAGGCCAGCAGCTGTAGCTCTGATTCAGCCCCTAGCCTGGTAACTTCCATATGCCATGGGTGCAGCCCTAAAAAGGCAAAAAAAAAAAAAAAAAAAAAAAAAAAAAAAAAAAAAAAAAAAAAAAAAAAAAAAAAAAAAAAAAAAAAAAAAAAAAAAAAGAAAAGAAAAAAGTGTTCAGAGTATCTGCAGAGTATCTGAATAGACATTTTTAAAATACATATAAATGAGTGACAGACATAGGAAAAGATGTTCAACATTATTAACAATGAGGAAAATGCAAATCAAAACCACAATGAGATATCACCTCATGTAGGTCATGATGGCTATTATCAAAAAGACAAAAAGTGTTGGCAAGGATACCGCAAAGATATGGAGAAAAGGGAGAACCTTCATGCACTGTTGGTGGGAATGTAAATGTTGCAACAACTGTGGAAAAGAGTGTGAAGTCTCCTCAGAAATTAAGAATGGAAATGTCAACTGACATGATCCAGCAATTCTCACACACACACACACACACACACACACACACACACACACACACACACACACTACTCAGCCATAAAAACAGAATGAAATCTTCCATTTGTAATAACATGGTATGATCACAATGGTATGAAATTAGGAATTCCCATCGTGGCTCAGTGGTTAACGAATCTGACTAGGAACCATGAGGTTGCGGGTTTGATCCCTGGCCTCGCTCAGTGGGTTAAAGGATCTGGTGTTGCCATGAGCTGTGGTATAGGTTGCAGACGTGGCTCGGATCTCGTGTTGCTGTGGCTGTGGTGTAGGCTGGCGGCTACAACTCCAATTTGATCCCTAGCCCGGGAACTTCTATATGCCACTGCTGTGGCCCTAGAAAAAGGCAAAAAGACAAAAAAAACCCAACAACAATGGTATGAAATTAGAAATCAATTACTAGAAAAAATGGAAAACTCACAAGACTAAAAACATGCTACTGAACAACCAGTGGGTCATCAAACAAATCAAAGGAGAAATCAAAATTTAAAAATACCCAGACAGCATTAAAAACAGAAATATAACATTCCGAAATCAGTGGGATTCAGCAAAAAGTCATTCAGAGAAGAATATTCATAGCTATACATGTGTACTTCAAAAAAAAAAAAAAAAGAAAAATCTCAAACAATATCTTTACACCTAAATAAACTAGAAAAGGAAAAGGAAATGAAGCCCAAAGGTAGCAGATTGAAAGGAATAATAAATATCATAGTGAATGTAAATAAAATAGAGAATAAAAAGGCAAAAGAAAAGATCAGTGAAAGTAAGAGCCAGTATGTAATGGACAAACAATTAGCTAGACTAACCAAGAAAAGTGAAAGAGCTTAAATAAAATCAGAAGCAAAATTTAGAACTGTTACCACAGAAGTACAAAGGATCATAAAAGACTACTATGAACAGTTGTGTGCCAGTGAATTTGACAACCTAGAAAAAAGGGGAGTACATTCCTAGAAACATACAATTATCTAAGACTAAATCATGAAGAAACAGAAAGACCAATTACTAGTAAGGAGATTGAACTAATAATGAAAAACCTCCCAAGAAACAAAATTCCAGGATTAGATGGGTAAGAAATACAGAGTTTTGGAATGTGTGCTATCATAAGATGCCATCAACTTTAAAATAGAGTGTTTTCTCTATATATCATGTTGTATATGAACCTCATGGTTACCCAAAGCAAATAACGTAGATTAAATCCGTAAAAGAAAATGAGAAAGGAACCTAAACATAACACTAAAGAAATTCTTAAAACCACAAAGGAAGAGAGAAAAAGAACACAGAGGAAATAAAAAAACAACCAGAGAACAGTTAAGTACATAAGTAGCGGTAATTACTTTAAATGTATATGGACTACATTCTGCAATAAAAAAACATGGAGTGAGAGATTGGGTAAAAAATACAAGCATGTTAGGCATCTTTTCTGA
The DNA here is from genome assembly GCA_004024745.2 of Catagonus wagneri. Taxonomy (NCBI): domain Eukaryota; kingdom Metazoa; phylum Chordata; class Mammalia; order Artiodactyla; family Tayassuidae; genus Catagonus; species Catagonus wagneri. The sequence goes on along the minus strand of PVHT020000141.1, from coordinate 34,255,118 downwards.
TTACATGGATACCTTGAGGGTATTATGCTAAGTGAAGTAAGTCCTAGTAAGACAAATACTGCATGATTTACCTATATGTGGAATCTAAAAAAATCAGACAAAACATAACAAAGCACAGACTCATAGAAAACGTACTGATGATTACCAGAGGGGAAGGGTGTGAAGGATAAGGTAAAATGAGTATAGTGGATCAGAAAGTTACAAACTTGCATCTATAAAATAAGTCATGAAAATGTAAAGTGTAGCATGGAGAATACATTCAATAATATATATTTTATAGCATTTCCATCCCAAACCCTCAGTGTATCCCCCCCACCCCGCAACTTGTCTCATTTGGAAACCATAAGTTTTCCATAGTCTATGAGTCAGTATCTGTTCTGCAAAGAAGTTCATTGTGTCCTTTTTGTAGATTCCACATGTAAGTGGTAGCATTTGATGTTGCTGTCTCATTGTGTGAATGGTTTCACTTCACATGATAATTTCTAGGTCCATCCATGTTGCTATAAATGCTATTATTTCATTTCTTTTAATGGCTGAGTAATATTCCATTGTGTATATGTACCACATCTTCCCTATCCATTCCTCTGTCAATGGGCAATTAGGTTGTTTCCATGACTTGGCTATTGTATAGAGTGCTGCAATGAACATTGGAGTACATGTGTCTTTTGGAGTCATGGTTTTCTCTGGATAGATGCCCAGGAGTGGGATTGTTGGATCAAATGGTAATTCTATTTTTAATTTTCTAAGGAATCTCCATACTGTTTTCCCCAGTGGTTACACCAATTTGCACTCCCACCAGCAGTGTAATAGGGTTCATTTTTCTCTACACCCTCTCCAGCACTCGTTTGTAGACTTTTTGATGATGGCCATTCTGGCTGGTGTAAGGTGGTACCTCACAGTGGTTTTGATTTGCATTTCTCTAATAAGGAGTGATGTTGAACATCTTTTCATGTGTTTTTTGGCCATCTGAATGTCTTCTTTGGAGAACTGTCTGTTTAGATCTTCCGCCCATTTTTCGATGGGGTTGTTTTTTTTTTTGGTATTGAGCTATAAGAGGTGTTTGTAAATTTTGGAGATTAATCCCTTGTCCATCACTGCATTGCAAATATTTTCTCCCATTCTGTGGGTTGTCTTTTCATTTTGTTTAGGGTTTCCTTTGCTGTGCAGAAATTTTTAAGTTTAATTAAGTCCCATTTGTTTATTTTTCTTTTTATTGTTATTACTCTAAGAGGTGGATCTGAGAATTTATGTTGGAGAGTGTTTGGCCTATGTTTTCCTCTAAGAGTTTTATACTATCTGGTCTTAAATCTAGGTCTCTAATAACACCTTGAGTTTATTTTTGTGCATGGTGTTAGGAAGTGTTCTAATTTCATTTTTTTACATGTGGCTGTCCAGTTTTCCCAGCCCCACTTTTGAAGAGGCTCCACTGTATATTCTTGCCTACCTTGTCATAGATTAGTTGACTCTAGGTTGTGGGTTTAATTCTGGGCTTTCTATCCTGTTCCACTGATCTATATTTCTGTCTTTGTGCTAGTACCATACGGTTTTGATGACTGTAGCTTTATAGTAGAGCCTGAAGTCAGGGAGCCTGATTCCTCCAGCTCCATGTTTCTTTTTTCAGGATGTCTTTGGCTATTATGGGTCTTTTGTGCTTCCAAACTAACTTTAAAATATTCAGTTCTAGTTCTGTGAAGAAGGTCCTTGGTAATTTGATAGGGATTGCATTGAATCTGTAGATTGCCTTGGGTAGTGTAGTCATTTTGATAATACTGACTCTTCCAATCCAAGAGCATGGTATGTATTTCCATCTGTTCATGTCATCCTTGATTTTTTTCATCATTGTTTTATAGTTTTCAGAGTACAGATCTTTTTTCTCGCTAGGTATGTTTATTCCTAAGTATTTGATACTTTTTGATGTGATGGTAAATGGGATTGCATCCCTAATTTCTCTTTCTAATCTTTCATTGTTGGTATATAGAAATGCAGTTGATTTCTGTGTATTAATTTTGTATCCTGCAACTTTGCTAAATTCATTGATGAACTCTAACAGTTTTCTGGTAGAGTCTTTAGGATTCTCTAGGTATAGTATCATGTCATCTGCAAGTAGTGATAGTTTTACTTCTTCCTTTCCAATTTGGATTCCTTTTATTTATTTTACTTCTTTGATTGCTGTGGTTAGGACTTCCAATGAATAGCAGTGGCTAGATTGGTCCTCCTTGTCTTGTTCCTGATCTCAGCAGGAATTCTTTCAGCTTTTCACCATTGAGAATGATGTAAGCTCTGGGTTTGTCCTATATGGCCTTTATTATGTTGAGATAAGTTCCCCCATGCCCACTTTCTGAAGGGTTTTTATCAGAAATGGGTGTTGGATTTTGTCAAAGGCTTTTTCTGCGTCTATTGAGAGGATCATATGGTTTTTATTCTTCAGTTTGTTAATGTGTTGTATAACATTGATCGATTTGCAGATATTGAAGAATCCTTGCATCCCTGGGATAAATTCCACTTGATCATGATGTACAATCCTTTTAAAGTAATGTTGGATTCGGTTGGCTAGAATTTTGTTGAGGATTTTTGCATCTATGTTCATCAGTGAAATTGACCTATAATTTTCTTTTTTTGTGATATCTTTGCTTGGTTTTGGTATCAGGGTGATGGTTGCCTCATATAATGAGTTTGGGAGTGTCCCTTCCTCTGCAATTTTTTGGAAGAGTTTCAGAAGGATAAGTGTTAGCTCTTCTCTAAATGTTTGATAGAATTCATCTGTGAAGCCATCTGGTCCTGGACTTTTGTTTGCTGGACTTTTGTTTCAGTTTCAGAAGTTGTGCTTGGTCTGTTTATCTTTTCTATTTCATCTTGGTTTAGTCTTGGAAGATTGTACTTTTCTAAGAATTTGTCCATTTCTTCTAGGTTTTCCATTTTATTGCCATATAGTTGCATACAGTAGTCTCTTATGTTCCTTTGTATTTCTGTGATGCCCGTTGTTATTTCTCCTTTTTCATTTCTACTTTTATTGATTTGTGTCCTCTCTCTTTTTTTTCTTGATAAGTCTGGCTAAGGGTTTATCAATTTTGTTGGTCTTTTCAAAGAACCAGCTCTTAGTTTCATTGATCTTTTCTATGGTTTTCTTCATTTCTATTTCATTGATTTCTGCTCTGATCTTTATGATTTCTTTTCTTCTACTAACTTTAGGTCTTGTCAGTTCTTCCCTGTCTAGCTGCTTTAGATGTAAAGTTAGGTTGCTTATTTGAGCTTTTTCTTGTTTCCTGAGGTAGGCTTGTATCGCTATAAACTTCCTTCTTAGAACTGCTTTTGCTGCATCCCAGAGGTTTTGGAGTGTCATATCTTTGTTGTCATTTGCTTCTTGGTATTTTTTAATTTCCTCTTTGATTTCTTCAGTGATCCATTGATTGTTTAGTAGCATATTGTTTAGTCTCCATGTGTTCGTGTTATTTGCCATTTTTTTCTTGCTGTTGATTTCCAGTTGTATAGCATTGTGGTCAGAAAAGATGCTTCAAATGATTTCAATTTTCTTATAGTTACCGAGGTTTGATTTGTAGCCTAGGATGTGATCAGTCTTAGAGAATGTTCCACGTGCATTTGAGAAGAATGTGTATTCTGTTGCTTTTGGATAGAATGTCCTATAAATATCTATTAAGTCCATCTGGTCTAATGCTTCCTTCAGGGCCTGTGTTTCCTTATTGATTTTCTGTCTGGATGATCTATCCATTGCTGTAAGTGGGGTGTTAAAGTCCTCCACTATGATTGTGTTATTGTCGATTTCTCCTTTTAAGGTAGTTAGCAGTTGCCTATATATTATGGTGATCCTATGTTGGGTGCATAGATATTTAAAATTGTTATATCTACTTCATGGATTGATCCCTTGATCATTATGCAGTGCCCTTCTTTGTCTCTTAAAATGTTCTTCATTTTAAAGTCTATTTTGTCTGATAGGAGTATTGCTACTCTGGCTTTCTCTTGATTCCCGTTTGCATGGAATATTTTCTTCCATCCTCTCACTTTCAATTTGTATGTGTCTCTAGAAGTGAAGTGGGTCTCTTGAAGATAGCACATATATGGGCCTCGCTTTTTTATCTGTTCAGTCTGTCTATGTCTTTTGATTGGGGCATTCAGTCCATTAACATTTAAGGTAACTATTGATATGTATGTTCTTATTGCCATTTCATTAACTATTTTGGGTTTTTGTTGCTCTTTTTTTCTCCTTTATTCTCTTCTTGTCTCCTCATGTGGTTTGATGACTGTCTTTAATGTTGTATTTGGGTTGATTTTTCTTATTTGATTGTGCATCAATTGTAGATTTTTGGTTTGCAGTTACCCTGAAGTTTTGATATAGGAGTCTATATATAAATGAGATTGTTTTAAGTTGTTGGTTGCTTAATTGCAAGTGTGTCTCCAGTGTCCTGCATTTGTGCTCTCTTTTCACTTTTTCTGATTTTGGTAGCACAGTTGTGCATGGATGATTTAGTATCTTTAATGTATATATGGCTTTATGGTGAGCCTTGTCATTTGTGGTGATTTTGTTTCTGGTTGTGGCCTTTTCTTTTCTGCCTAGAGAAGTTCCTTTAGGATTTGTTGTAAAGCTGGTTTAGTGTTGCAGAACTCTCTTAGCTTTTGCTTATCTGTAAAGGTTTTGATCTCTCCTTCAAATCTGAATGAGAGCCTTGCTGGGTAAAGTAATCTTGGTTGGAAATTTTTCCCTTTCATCACATTAGGTATATCATGCCACTCCCTACTGGCCTGCAGAGTTTCATCTGAAAAGTCTGCTGATAACCTTATCGAGTTTCTTTTGTATGTCATTTATTTCTTTTCCTTAGCTGCTTTCAGTATTTTCTCTTTGTCTTTAATTTTGGTCATTTTGATTAATATGTGTTTCTGGGTGTTCCTCCTTGGGTTTGTTTTATATGGTACTCGTTGCACTTCCTGGATTTGAGTGAGTGGTTCCTTTCCCATATTAGGCAAGTTTTCGGCTATTATCTCTTCGAATATTTTTTCTGTCCCCTTCTCTCTCTCTTCTCCCTCTGTCACCCCTACAATACGGATGTTGGTACATTTAACATTATCCCAGAGTTCTCTGAGACTCTGCTCATTTCCTTTCAATCTTTTATCTCTTTTCTCTTCTGCCTTAGTGATTTCCACTAATCTGTCCTCCACCTCGCTGATTCATTCTTCTGCCTCCTGTAGTCTATTGTTGGCTGTTTTTAATGAATTTTTTATTTTAGTTATTGTATTTTGCATCTCTTCTTATTTAATTTTTACATCTTATATTTCTTTGCTCAGTGTTTCCTGTAAATTATCAATCTTTGCCTCCAGTTTATTTTCAGTGTCTTGCATCATCTTCAGCATCAATAGTCTAAAGCGTTTTTCTGGGAGGCTGATAATCTCACCACTGAGCTGTTTTTCTGGGTTTTTTTCTTTCTCCCTTATCTGAGTTAGAGTTTTCTGTCTTTTTATTTTTATAGGTTTATGGTGTGGTGACCTTTTTGCTGACAATAGTGTTGTAGCCTCTCTTCCTTGTGGTGTTTTCCTCCCCTGTGGCTGAATTTGGTTTGGGGGTGCTTGCTGTAGGCTTCCTGATGGGAGGGACTGGTGCCTGGGCACTGGTAGGTGGGGCTGGTTCCTATCCCTTTGTCTCTAGGTGAGATTAGAGGCTGGCTGTGTGCCTGAGGGGTCTTTAGCAGCCTGTTTACTGATGGGTGGGGCTGTGATCCCACCTGGATTATTCTTTGGCCTGAGGCTTCTCAGGGCCACCGATGGGAGGGGCCAGATTTTCCCAAAAATGTCTACCTCCAGGGAAATTCAGGCTTATGAATGTTCCCAAGAGCTTTGCCTCCAATACCTTTCCCCCACAAGCCACTGTCACCCCTGTTTTCCCAGGTTATCCTCCAAGAATTGCAGTCAGGTTCCACCCGGATTCTTATGGAGATTTTCCTTTGCCCTTATGGAGATTTTCCTAGTGCACATGAAAGTCTGTGTGCACCTTTCAAGAATGGGGTCTCTGTTTCCCCCAGTCCCATTGAGCTCCTCCACACAAGCCCCGCTGGCCTTCAATGCCAGATGCTCCAGGGGCTCTTTCTCCCTGTGCCAGTTCCCCAGGCGTGGGGATTTGACATGGGGCTCAGAACTCTCAGTCCTGTAGCTGAGTCTCTGTGATGCAGTTACTTTCCAGTCTGTGGGGCTTCCCACCCGGGAGGTATGGAGTTTCTTCTATCATGTGACACGCCTCCTACCTCTTGATGTAGTCTCCTCTTTGTCTTCTGGAGCAGATTATCTTTTTGAAAGTTTACAGTCCATTTAGCTGAAGGTTGCTTGGCATTTGGTTGTAATGTTGTTCTTTTTATGAGAGAAACTGAGCTCCAGTCCTTCTATTCCACCATCTTAATCCAATCTCCACATTCAATAATATATTAACTCTGTATACTTAGCATGGTAACAAGGCTTACTTCAGTGATCATTTTACAATATATACAAATGTCAGATTGTTATGTTGTACACGTGAAACCATAAAACTATCCATTATAATTAAAGGAAAAATTTTAAAACTCTATGAAATTATTCTCTTTTTCATAACTTGTTGGTTTGTAAATGATTCAATGTACAATTCTGTCATCAAATTGGATTTTCATAAAGTTAATCATATTTGCTTCTTATTTATTTTTAATTTTTTTTCTTTTTAGGGCCACACCCATGGCATATGGAGGTTCCCAGGCTCCAAATCAGAATTGTAGCTGCTGGCCTAAGCCACAGCCAAAGCAACACCAGATCCAAGCCTCCTCTGTGACCTACACCACAGCTCTTGGCACCACAGGATCCTTAACACAATGAGCAAGGTCAGGGATTAAACCTGAGTCCTCATGGATACTAGTTAGATTCGTTTCTGCTAAGCCACAACAGGAACTCCCAGAGTTAATCATATTTAAGTGCTAATTATTTTAACTAATTCTGTGGTTAAATTCGAAGCAGCACAGGGGAATAAAAAACTTTCCTGAAGTCAGTCATATGTATTTCTTTTCAGTCTGGGATTTTGATTGGGGAAACTGATATCATGACCAAAATAAATCAAATTTTATCAGGGTTGTTATAAAAATATCAAAATAAATTTATGATATATTTTGTTGAATTCTCTTTTTCTCCCTTTTTACTCCCCTGTTTGTTCACTCTGGTTCCATCTACATAGTGTTACCTCCCTTATTATTTAAATACTGGAATATTGAGGTGATTATTCTTGGCAGCAGGTGATTGTTTCTACTAATTGCTGTTCAATCCATTTCAGCTGTTAGAAATAGAGATATATCACAGTGATGGGCTGCATGTGCATTTAGAAGTTATTAAGCTTATTTGTTACTTTAAGTAGATTGTAGCATTTAGATTGTTTTCATTGGTATGTGTAAAGATGCCCATCAATTAATTTTACTGATTGTATGGTGAAATTGACACACTTTAATATGTCACCTAATATAACATATTTCCAACTTTGAGCAGTACTGGCAAGTTGTCAAATCTTATGCGTGAAAGATTTTTTACCATCACTGTTACACATTAACCAGGCATAGTTTAATATTAATGTCCTGAGAGTTTTCGCTAAGTAAGGTCTTTATTTCCTGTGTTTGGGTTTTTGATCTGCAACAATTCGGTTGCTTTTCTGTATAAACTGGTTGTGAGTATGCACAACACCATGACAGGGTTCTGGGCTCTTAACTTTGATGACCACCACGCCGTTTCCATCATGCTGCACTCAAAACAGCACAGATGTGAGTCTGGGAGTGGCGTTCCCGCCGCTCTCATGAGCCTTTGTTTGGAGAACACCCTGATTAACCCCCACCCTTCATGGTTCATTGACTCACTGATAGATCAAGTTTAAACTAGTACATATTAGCACATTTGTTACTAACAGAGGAACAGTTGGCCATTCTGTTTTACATTGCTGGTTCATTGCAAACTGGCGTGCTAAAAAGGTCTATACGCTAGAGTATGAATTGAGGGATTACCAAAGGCCTGAGAACCAAGTCAGTTGCATATTAATGTTGAATCACACCTATATTTTAACTTAGATTATCTTTTGAGAGGATATACTATTGTGAAATTGTGAATAAATAATTATCACTTTCAGATTCAGTTTTTCAAGGAGTTCAGGGGATTTATGTGTCTCAGTACAGCTTTCATATTAAATAGTTTGTCATAACTGAACAAGAGAAGAACAAGGTCATGACTGTCTGATGCTTTGCATTCTCATTGTAAAAATGTTTTCTATAGAGTTCTTTGTGGCCAGTAATTTATGTAAATTTTTACAGTGTAGTATATTGCTATATTACATGAAAATGTTTATAGTTTGGGCAAGAGATCTAGGATACGTATCTGTTTTCTCACAAACAAAATTAAACTGTCTCGCTGTTCTCTCTCAATAAATAAAATAAAATTTCATAAAACTTAGAGAACTTCCTCCTCTTTTTACCTTCCTAACCTAGTTCTCAAAGCCTCCAAATTCTTTTCTCACTGTTGCAGTTTTTTCCATGGAAGTTAGGTTTACCAGATCACCTGGCAGTCTTACCTGGCAAGTTTTGTCTTGGCTTCATCTTTATGCATTAGTGCCATCCCCTTGATTACCTGCTTCTTTGCATTGTCCTTTCTCTTATGAGATGACAGAGCCCAAGTGCCCTGATGGGGCTGAGGTACAGCTCTCCGAGTCCAAGCCTAATATGGGACAATTGAAACTGTTTACCAAAACTAACTAATCCATATGGAATAAAGGCAGTTTCTTTTGAGCCCACTTTCTGATTATTCATGAACTGCTGATTTGTTTCTGGTAGGCAAACTGATTTATTTTCAATTCTGAGCAAAAGAGTCAGTGTTTATTTTCATTGTTGCCGTACATTTAATTTATAAAAGATTTCTCCAGCTCTGAAATGTAATCCTTCTACTGGTTTTAAGTTTGTGTATGTAGAAAGTAAATATAAGATAGGGATTGAATTATTTTTTTATTTTTTCTAAGCTTACCTTGGCAGGAGTAAAAGGTTGTTAGCTTTTTCATGCTACGTGTTTCTTTCAAGGGATAGAGATGTCTATTGCAAAACTTACTTTTGATAAATCTTCGGTTCTTTGTGAAGTGTTTGCCTTAGTCTTTTTGTTTTGTTTTAGGAATTAATGTAAGTGGCTATATTTCTGGATTTATTTTACATCACAGCAAAAAAGGGAAAACTTTTTGCTTAGATGATTGTTTTTGACGTGTTGATCTTTTGTTGTATTTAATGCAATTGGATTTATAGTTTCATAATTGATTTTTTCATTAACATTAGGCTTTTTAAAAGATTATTAATTCCATTTGTGTGTGCATAGTGTGCCATACACTAGTAATATAGCAAAGAGCAGAACCATCAAGTCTTTGATTTCAAGTAGCTTATATTCTTGTGGTAGTTTCTTAGTCTCTTTGGTATGGTATGACAAAGTACCCCAGACAGGGTAGCTTGTAAACAACAGAAATTTATTTCTTACCATCCTGGAGGCTTGAAGTCAGCTCAGCGTGCCAGCATGGTCAGGTTCTGGTGCGAGTCCTCTTATTGTGTCTTCACATGGCAGAAAGAAAGCTAGAAAGCTCTCTGGGGTCTCTTTTATAAAAGCACTAATCTCATTCATACGGACTCAACCCTCATCACCTAATTGCCTCCCAAAGGCTCGACCTCCTAATACCTCACATTGGGAATTAGAATGTCAACAAATAAATTTGGGAAAGGGGACACAAATATTTGATTCTTAAGAGAAAATTTAAAAAATCAAATTAATATATTTCTGTGATGTCAAATGGTACGAAATTATTTGCTGTTGTACACAGGTGGTTAAGGAAAACTTCATAGGCTGTGAGGTTTTAGAAAGGAACTGAAAGTAATGGGAAGCCACATGGCTATGGAAGGGTAAAAAGTTCTGAGCAGAGAGAATAGTTAAGTACAAAAGGTTGAGCAAACAAGTCGTCCGTGGGAGTTGCTGCCTTCTTGCAGTGGGTTAAGAATCCGACTGTGGTGGCTTGGGTCATTGCTGAGGTGTGGGTTCAATCCCCAGCCCAGCAGTGGCTTAAAGGATGTGGCAGCTGTGGCTCAGATTCAGTCCCAGGCCCAGGAACTTCAATATGCTATTGGTGCGGCCCATTTAAAAAAAAAAAAAAAAAAAAAAAAGAGTCACATGCAGAGTCATCAGGGAGCAAAATAATTGGAAACGAGGTCACAGGGATGTAAAGCCTGAAGGCTCTTACAAGGTTTGTATAGTTTTTGACTTTTATTCTGAGAAAAATGGGGGGAATTTGGGATTTTGAAGCAGAGGCGTGACATGATCTGACTTATTTTCAAAATGGGTATTATGGCTGTCAAAGAGAGAGTAGATTATGTGAATGGGTGAAAAGATTGCATCAGGAGACCAATTAAGTGGAAATTGGTATAATCCAGGCAAGAGATGGTGGCTTAAGTCAGGGTAGAAGCTGGGGAGGAGGTATGAAGTGGTCGGACTTTGGATTTATTTTTGAATTCTGGCTAGATTTATTGACTTTGTGGTTAGGAGGGATATTGGGGGGAAAAAAAAGCCAAAGATGACACCAAGATATTTTTACTCCATTTTGAAAAACTGTCAGACATATAGGTATTGTAATGTTTTTATATTTTCTGTATTTCTGTTACCCGATTTTACAGTTCTCAATATTTTTCCATAGTTCCTTCAAACATTTATTCTGTCAATATGTTTTATAGTAGATTATAGACATCATGGTACTTCTCCCAGAAATAGTTCAGTATGCATCTCTAAAAACACAAATTTTACAAATAACCAAATATCATTATCCTACCAAACAAATGAACAAAAAGCTGGTTATTATCATCTAAAACCTGGTCCACATTAAAATTTCCTTCCTGTTATACAAAATGTCTTTTACAGCTAATTTGTACCAACCAGTGTCTAATCAACCAAATGCATTTAAACTATAACACTACAACTTGCCCCTTTCAACATGTCTCATCTTTTTTATTCTAACATGGACTTATGGAAGAGACTGGATTATTTGTCCTGTAGACATTTTAGTGTTCATAAAGAACACTTAACCATTTAAACACATATGATTGGTCCCTACTCCCAGAAATTCTGTCTGTGTAGGTCTGGTGTGGGCCTTTCTAATGAACTTCTTGCTGCTGGGCTATTGTTGTAGAGATCACAGACTTTGAGCAGTACTGCACTGCCCCTACCTGAATGCTTCTTGGAGGAATCATTTAACTTATTCTTCTATTTCCCATATATCCTATAAACTGGGTTTTCAACCTAAAGGCTTAATTAGATTTATGCTGTAGATTTGGGGCAAGAATACCTAATAAGTGGTACTGTGGATTTTATATCTTATCTTAGGTGATACATCATGTCTGACTTCCCCACGATTAATGAGGCCAAGATAGTTCCCCCAAGGCTAAGATTGATCCTTGAGTCAAGGAGATGAAAACTTGATCCTTCTATTGTAATGTCTCTATTTGAAACTAGTAGATAATATGTTCAGTGGTACTCAGAAGGATGAAGGGAATGTCTAGGTCTTAGTAGTGTTTCATCTAACGGGTTTAATGTGCATTGATTATCCTTGCACATTATTTAATTAAAGGTAGATCATGGAAATTTTCTAAGTCAATCATTCTTCCTAAGTGAGTTACATTATTTTTTTCTAAATGGTATTGCTTCTGCAATTGTCACTGCTTGGTTATCCATAAGTATAGTATATTAGAAAGGCAGGGCAAATGCTTAAGTAGTTTTTCAAAGTCAAGTGAAGTTCTGACTAGAACAACTGGAAGAATGATGTTGTCATTCAGTGAGATAGGGAAGATGGTGGGTAGATAGACCAGGTTTGGAGGAGAAAATCAGAATTTCAGTCTTGAATATGTTAAATTTGAGATGTCTATTAAACATCTGTGTTGATCAAAGTCCAGTTGATGTAAAACATGAAATACTCTAGCTGTTTTAAATAGAAAACTTTTTTTTTTCTTTTGCCACACCCATGGCATGTGGAAGTTCCCAGGCCAGGGACTGAATCTGAACTACAGCTGATCTACACCACAGCTGTAGAAGCTCTGGATCTTTAACCCACTGTGCCACAGCTGGAACTACAAAAAGCTATTTTATACAGATAATATTATTCAAGAACTGGAGGAGAAGTTTTCATTGCATTGAGTGTGCTGGTGAGATCATTTTCTGCTGCATTGCTTTTTTTATTCCCCCCTCACTCCATATGTATGACCTCATGATACATTTTCTATGACCAGTTGACTAAGGGAAATAAGTGGGGCTTAGTTCAGAGGTAGCTCTGCATGGTATATAGAAGTTACTTACTGAAGCATTACAGCCCCACTCAAGAGTATTCCTAAAGAAAGTAGGGAAGGGAGATCATTCTGTTAGTCAAAACTTCAAAGAGTTTATACTAGTTGTTAAGGAGTGATGATCAGAGGAATTGATGTGTCTCAGTGTAAAGACAGTGGTTAAGAGCTTAGCCAAAGAGTTGGAAGAAAAAAATTGGAAGGTTCCTGACAAAGCTATATAAAGCAAAAGTATATGGATGACTTTCACAGAATAAGAACAGAATATGAGATTTGTGTTTTATGTAAATGCTCACCAAAGAGAATTTATTCTAGAAGAGGAAATAGTCAGGTAAGATGCCCCATTCTATAGATGTTTGTTAGTGTCTTTTCAGAGCAAACCCAGGGCTCGAACAAAGACCATGTAAACAAAAGGAGCTTCAGGCAAGAGTGAGAAAAATACAGGGGTTTAACAACAGGCACTTCTGTTTACCAAGGCTGATTTGACTACCCCCACTGTTGAGTGACCTACAAAAAGATCAACCTTGAGCCCTGGATACAGCCGCATCCCAGAACAAGCAGTCAGGCACTTGGTGGTAGCTTGATTACTTTTGATACCCTCCTTGTGAAAGATCAGTGCTTGGCCTTATTTCTATAAATGCTCACTTTCTGTAGGTATGGATTTGTATTCCCTGTCTACCATCTTTCTGACAACACTGCCACCTGTGGGTCCTATTAAGTGCCTTGTTCAGTGAATTTATATCGTATACAATGTTGCTTTTGATCAAGAAACTCATTTACCTTAAAAAAAGTGAGACGGAGTTCCTACTGTGATGCAGAGGAAACGAATCTGACTAGTATCTGTGAGGATTCAGGCTCAATCCCTGACCTCCCTCAGTGGGTTGTGGATCCAGCATTGCTGTGAGCTGGGGTGTAGATCGCAGATGCCGCTCGGATCCCACGTTACTGTGACTGTGTTGTAGGCTGACATCTGTAGCTCCAATTGGACCCCTGGCCTGGGAACTTCCATATGCCGCAGGTGTGGCCCAAAAAAGCCCGCCCCCCCAAAAGGTGAGGCAATTGGCTGAGTACTATGCGTTTCATTAGTCTAACAACGTTTCCCATTTTACTACATTGTATTCCACCTCATAAACTAAATCTTGTGATATTAAAGTAACTTTTAGTCCCATAAGCAAAATACATAGGTGTATGGACCAATGTGTGAAAGTAGAAGTATCATTTCTATTCTTTATCTCTTGTAACCTACTCATAATATTTTTTTCTTCTGGCCTGTATAACTCTGAACTCAGCTGATTTAGAGCTTTTAGTATAAGAGAATGTTTTCATATGGGAACATGACAGTGGTTGATTTTTTTTTTTTCTTAATGAATTTTATTTCAAATATAGGTGTACAAAAATCATCACAAATCAATTCGCTAGCATTTGCGTCCCAAACCCTCAGTGCATCCCCGCACCCCCCAGATTGTCTTATTTGAAAAACCAAAGGTTTTCCAAAGTCTGTGAGTCATTGTCTGTTCTGCACAGAAGTTCATTGTGTCTTTAGTTTCCACGTGTAAGCGGTACCATTGGGTGTTGCTGTCTAATTGTCTGACTGGTTTCACTTTGCATGATAATTTCTAGGTCCATCCATGTTGTTATAAATGTTGGTATTTCGTTCCTTTTAATGGCAGAGTAATATTCCATTGTGTGTATGTACCATATCTTCCCTATCCACTCTTCTGTGGATGGGCATTTAGGTTGTTTCCGTGACCTGGCTATTACATAGAGTGCTGCAATGAACACTGGAGTACATGTGTCTTTTAGAGTTATGGTTTCCTCTGGATAGATTCCCAAGAGTGGGATTGCTGGGTCAAATGGTAATTCTATTTTTAATTTTCTGAGGAATCTCCATAGTGTTTTCCACAGTGGTTGCACCAATTTGCATTCCCACCAACAGTGTAATAGGGTTCCTTTTTCTGCACACCCTCTCTAGCACTTGCTTGTAGACTTATTGATGATGGCCATTCTGGCCAGTGTAAGGTAGAATCTCATAGTGGTTTTGATTCGCATTTCTCTAATGAACATCTTTTCATGTAGTTTTTTTTTTTTTTGGCCATCTGCATGTCTTCTTTGGAGAATTGTCTGCCTAGATCCTCTGCCCATTTTTTGATGGGGTTGTTTGTTCTTTTGGTATTGAGCTGTGGGAGTTGTTTGTAAATTTTAGAGATTAATCCCTTGTCAGTCGCTGCATTTGCAAATATTTTCTCCCATTCTGTGGGATGTCTTCGTTTTGTTTAGGGTTTCCTTTGCTGTACAGAAACTTCGAAGTTTAATTAAATCCCATTTGTTTACTTCTCTTTTTATTGTCCTTACTCTGACAGATGGATCTGAGAAGATGTTGCTATCATTTATGGCAGAGAGTGTTTGGCCTATGTTTTCCTCTCAAAGTTTTATAGTATCTGCTCTTATATCTAGATCTTTAATCCATTTTGAGTTTATTTTTGTGCATGGTGTTAGGAAGTGTTCTAGTTTCATTTTTTTAGGTGTAACTGTCTAGTTTTCCCAGCACCACTTATTGAAGAGGCTGTCTTTGTCCAATGTATATTCTTGCCTCCTTTGTCATAGATTAGTTGACTATAGATGTGTGGATATAATTCTGGGCTTTCTATCCTGTTGCACTGATCTATATTTCTGTCTTTGTGCCAGTACCATACGGTTCTGATGACTGTAGCTTTTTAGTAGAGTCTGAAGGCAGGGAGGCTGATTCCTCCAGCTCCATTTTTCTTTTTCAGGATGTCTTTGGCTATTCTGGGTTTTTTGTGTTTCCAAACAAACTTTAAAATATTTTGTTCTAGTTCTGTGAATAAGGTCCTTGGTAATTTGATAGGGATTGCATTGAATCTGTAGATTGCCTTGGGTAGTGTAGTCATTTTGATAATATTGACTCTTCCAATCCAAGAGCATGGTATGTCATTCCATCTATTCATGTCATCCTTGATTTCTTTCATCAGTGCCTTATAATTTTCAGAGTCCAGGTCTTTTGTCTCTTTAGGCAGGTTTATTCCTAAGTATTTGATTCTCTTTGATGCGATGCTAAATGGGATTGCTTCCCTAATTTCTCTTTCTGATCTTTCATTGTTAGTATATAGAAATGCAGTTGATTTCTGTGTATTAATTTTGTATCCTGCAACTTTGCCAAATTCATGGATGAGCTCTAACAGTTTTCTGGTAGAGTCTTTAGGATTCACTAGGTATAGTTTCATGTCATCTGCAAGTAGTGATAGTTTTACTTCTTCCTTTCCAATTTGGATTCCTTTCATTTCTTTTTCTTCTCTGATTGCCGTGGCTAGTACTTCCAAAACTATGTTGAATAGTAGTGGCGTGAGTGGACAACCATGTCTTGTTCCTGATCTCAGCAGGAATTCTTTCAGCTTTTCACCATTGAGAATGATGTAAGCTCTGGGTTTGTCATAGATAGCCTTTATTATGTTGAGGTATGTTCCCCCTATGCCTACTTTCTGAAGGGTTTTTATCAGAAATGGGTGTTGGATTTTGTCAAAGGCTTTTTCAGCATCTATTGAGAGGATCATATGGTTTTTATTCTTCAGTTTGTTAACGTGGTGTATCACACAGATTGATTTGTGGATATTGAAGAATCCTTGCATCCCTGGGATAAATCCCACGTGATCGTGGTGTACAATCCTTTTAAAGTAATGTTGGATTCGGTTGGCTAGAATTTTGTTGAGGATTTTTGCATCTATGTTCATCAGCGATATTGACCTGTAATTTTCTTTTCTTGTGATATCTTTGTCTGGTTTTGGTATCAGGATGATGGTTGCTTCATAGAATGAGTTTGGGAGTGTCCCTTCCTCTGCAATTTTTTGGAAGAGTTTCAGAAGGATAGGCGTTAGCTCTTCTCTAAATGTTTGATAGAATTCACCTGTGAAAGCATCTGGTCCTGGACTTTTGTTTGTTGGAAGTTTTTTAATAACAGTTTCAATTTCAGAACTTGTGATTGGTCTACTCATATTTTCTATTTCATCTTGGTTTAGCCTTGGGAGATTGTACTTTTCTAAGAATTTGTCCATTTCTTCTAGGTTTTCCATTTTATTGCCATATAGTTGCATATAGTAGTCTCTTATGATCCTTTGTATTCTGTGATGTCCATTGTTACTTCTCCTTTTTCATTTCTACTTTTATTGATTTGTGTCCTCTCTCTTTTTTTTCTTGATAAGTCTGGCTAAGGGTTTATCAATTTTGTTGGTCTTTTCAAAGAACCAGCTCTTAGTTTCATTGATCTTTTCTATGGTTTTCTTCATTTCTATTTCATTGATTTCTGCTCTGATCTTTATGATTTCTTTTCTTCTACTAACTTTAGGTCTTGTCAGTTCTTCCCTGTCTAGCTGCTTTAGATGTAAAGTTAGGTTGTTTATTTGAGCTTTTTCTTGTTTCCTGAGGTAGGCTTGTATTGCTATAAACTTTCCTCTTAGAACTGCTTTTGCTGCATCCCAGAGGGTTTGGAGTGTTGTATCTTTGTTGTCATTTGCTTCTAGGTATTTTTTAATTTCCTCTTTGATTTCTTCAGTGATCCACTGGTTGTTTAGTAGCATGTTGTTTACTCTGCACGTGTTTGTATTTTTTGCCATTTTTTTCTTGTTGTTGATTTCCAGTTGTATAGCATTGTGGTCAGAAAAGATGCTTCAAATGATTTCAGTTTTCTTAAAGTTACCGAAGTTTGATTTGTAGCCCAGGATGTGATCAATCTTAAAGAATGTTCCACGTGCATTTGAGAAGAATGTGTATTCTGTTGCTTTTGGATAGAATGTCCTATAAATAACTATTAAGTCCATCTGGTCTAATGCTTCCTTCAGGGCCTGTGTTTCCTTATTGATTTTCTGTCTGGATGATCTGTCCATTGCTGTAAGTGGGGTGTTAAAGTCCCCCACTATGATTGTGTTATTGTTGATTTCTCCTTTTAAGGTAGTTAGCAGTTGCCTTATATATTGTGGTGATCCTATGTTGGGTGCATAGATATTTAATATGATTATGTCTTCTTCTTGGATTGATCCTTTGATCATTATGTAGTGCCCTTCCTTGTCTCTTAAAATGTTCTTCATTTTAAAGTCTATTTTGTCTGATACAAGTATTGCTACTCCAGCTTTCTTTTGATGCCTGTTCGCATGGAATCTTTTCTTCCATCCTCTCACTTTCAATTTGTATGTGTCTCTAGAAGTGAAGTGGGTCTCTTGAAGACAGCATATGTATGTGTCTTGTTTTTGTATCCATTCAGCTAGTCTATGTCTTTTGGTTGGGGCATTCAGTCCATTAATATTTAAGGTAATTATTGGTATATATGTTCTTATTGCCATTGTATTAACTGGTTGGGGTTTTTGTTGCTCTTTTTTTCTTCCCTTATTCTCTTGTTGTCTCCTCTCACAAGATGGCTATCTTTAATGTTGTATTTGAGTTGATTTTCCTTATTTGTTTGTGTATCAATTATAGATTTTTGGTTTGCAGTTACCCTGAAGTTTTGATATAGTAGGAGTCTATATATAAATGAGATTGTTTTAAGTTGTTGGTTTCTTAATTGCATGTGCATCTCCAGTAACCTGCATTTCTGCTCTCTTCTCATGATTTCTGATTTTGGTAGCATAATTGTACATGGATGATTTAGTATCTTTACTGTATATATGCCTTTATGGGTGAGCCTTGTCGCTTGTGGTGTTTTTGTTTCTGGTTGTGGCCTTTTCTTTGCTGTCTAGAGTCATTTCTTTAGGATTTGTTGTAAAGCTGGTTTAGTGTTGCAGAAATATCTTAGCTTTTGTTTATCTGTAAAGGTTTTGATTTCTCCTTCAAATCTGAATGAGAGCCTTGCTGGATAAAGTAATCTTGGTTGGAAGTTTTTCCATTTCATCAGATTAAGTATATCATGGTACTCACTTCCGGCCTGCAGAGTTTCAGATGGAAAGTCTGCTGATAACCTTATTGGGGTTCCCTTGTATGTCATTTGTTTCTTTTCCCTAGCTGCTTTCAGTATTTTCTCTTTGTCTTTAATTTTGGTCATTTTGATTAATATGTGTCTTGGGGTGTTCCTCCTTGGGTTTATTTTATATGGTACTTGTTGCACTTCCTGGATTTGACTGAGTGGATCCTTTCCCATATTAGGGAAGTTTTCGGCTATTATCTCTTCGAATATTTTTTCTGTCCCCTTCGCGCTCTCTTCTCCCTCTGGCACCCCTATAATACAGATGTTGGTGCGTTCAACATAATCCCAGAGTTCTCTGAGACTTTGCTCATTTCCTTTCAATCTTTTATCTCTTTTCTCTTCTGCCTTAGTGATTTCCACTAATCTGTCCTCCACCTCGCTGATTCATTCTTCTGCCTCCTGTATTCTACTGTTGGCTGCTTCTAATGAATTTTTTATTTCAGGTATTGTATTTTGCATCTCTTCTTGTTTAATTTTTACATCTTGTATTTCTTTGCTCAGCGTTTCCTGTAAATTATCAGTCTTTGCCTCCAGTTTATTTCCAATGCCTTGCATCATCTTCAGCATCAACAGTCTAAAGTCTCTTTCTGGGAGGCTGATAATCTCCTCATCACTGAGCTGTTTTTCTGGGTTTTTTTCTTTCTCCCTTATCTGTCTTTTTATTTTTATAGGTTTTTGGTGTGGTGACCTTTTTGCTGACAATAGAGTTGTAGCCTCTCTTCCTTGTGGTGTTTTCCTCCTCTGTGGCTGAAGTTGGTATGGGGGGTGCTTGCTGTAGGCTTCCTGATGGGAGGGACTGGTGCCTGGGCACTGGTAGGTGGGGGTGATTCCTATCCCTCTGATGGGTGGGGCTTTGTCTCTGGATGAGATTAGAGGCTGGCTGTGTGCCTGAGGGGTTTTTAGGCAGCCTGTTTATTGATGGGCGGGCCTGTGGTCCCCCTGGATTATTGTCTGGCCTGGGGCTTCTCAGTGCTGATGGGAGGGACCAGATTGTCCCCAAAATGGCCACCTCCAGAGAAATGCAGGCTGATGAATGTTCCCAAAAGCTTCACCTCCAATGCCCTTCCCCCACAACAAGCCACAGTCACCCCTGTTTTCCTAGGAGATACTCCAGGAATTGCAGACAGCTTCCACCCGTATTTCTATGGAGACTTTTCTTTGCCCTGGGACCCAGTGCACCTGAAAGTCTGTGTGTGCCTTTCAAGAATAGAGTCTCTGTTTCCCCCAGTCCTGTGGAGCTCCTGCACACAAGGCCCTCTCCTGGCCTTCAATGCCATATGTGCAGGGGGCTTTTTCTCCCTGTGCCAGATCCCCAGGCTTGGGGATTTGACGTGGGGCTCAGAACTCTGTCATGTAGCTGAGTCTCTGTGATACAGTTACTTTCCAGTCTGTGAGGCTTCCCACCTGGGTGGTATTGGGTTGCTTCTATTCTGTAATCTCCCCTCCTACCTCTTGATGTGGTCTCTTCTTTGTCTTCTGGAGTAGAATATCTTTTTTGGAAGTTTACAGTCCATTTGGTTGAAGGCTGCTCAGCATTTGGTTGTAGTTTTATTGTTTTTTGGGAGAGAAGTTGAGCTCCAGTCCTTCTATTCTGCCATCTTAATCCAATCTCCTCGACAGTGGTTGATTTGAATTGGATGTTGAAAACTACCTGGTCACATATATTGGATCATATGACTGAGCCAACAAATGAAAAAGTAATAATAATGAAGTTGCTGTGCTGGCAAAAGTGATCAATTTTGATTATTGGAGAAAATTAGTATTAGTATTTCTATTCCACAGGAGGACAATATCTATAACCCACCAGGCAACCTGAGCTGCCTCTTAGGAATAGGATGAAACTAATGAATTCATTGTGTAAGAAAATAAAAATGGCCAAACTGACTCCAAAATACATAGAACATGTAAGCAGACCAGTTAACACCAAAGAAACAGAAATTTGTTTTTCACTCCTTAAAAAAAAAAGCACCAATACTGATATTTTTCCAGGGATATGTACCATACCTTTAAGGAACAGAAAACTTCAGTACTATTTAAAATATTCTGGAGCATAGAGAAAGAAAAGTTGTATTTGTAGAGCTTACATGAAATTAATACCAACATCTGACAATGAAGTTCAAAAAAGGAAAAGTATAGATAGATTTTATTTAGGAGAGTCAAGTAGCCCTTAATAATAATAATAGATGGCTATGTTATCAACATGATAAACATATCTCTCATTTTAAAGCCTATGTGGGAAAACATGTGAGGGAGTCCCATTAAGTTCTGGAGCTGACAAGAGTTCTTTCATCAGCACCATTAGTCACATTCTTCTGTGGAAACCACCAATGCAAATAGACTAGAGAAGAAAATGAATTTGTATGACACTTGGAAAAGGGAAAGTATAATTACCATTATTGGAAGATGAAATAATTATTAGCCTGGAAAATCCAAGAAAATAAAATGAAAAGTCTGTGACAAACAATGAGAAAATTGATTAAGTGCTAGGTGTAGAAATGAATGGTTTTGTTATATGCCATTGGTGGCCAGTTAGGAGCTGGAGTTAGGAACATATTGATTGCAGCAGCAAAAAAAAGATGAAAAACCTAGAGTTGTTCTGCATTTATCTGAAAAAAGTTTAACGTGGTACTGAGAGACACAGAAGTCTTAATATAGAAAAGTGTACCATGTTTCCATAAAGAAAGACTGAATCTCATGAAAGTGTTATTACCCTTAAGATAATTTATGTTTAATGTAATCCTAATAAAATACCAGAAGAATTTTTTCATTCTCGACAAACTGATTTCAAAGATCATCTGTAGGAGTTCCACTGTGGTACAGGGGGTTAAGAATCCAATTGCAGTGGCTTGGGTTGCTGCAGAGGTGTGGGTTCAATCCCCAAACCAGTGCAGTGGGTTAAAGGGTCTGGTGTCGCCACAGCTCTGGTGTAGACCGAGTCTTCAGTTCAATCCCTGGGCCAGGAGGTATGCATATGCTGTGGGTGTGGCCATAAAAAAAAAGATCATCTGTAAAAATAGACATGGAAATCCTTAAAACTAGTAAGGAAGGAGAGACCAACCCTACCAGCTGTTAAATCATATTGTAAAACTGTAATATTGAAAACGTTATGGTACTGACATGAGTACATTACTAGAGTTCAGACTAGACACCCAAGAGATTCAAACACATTCAGAAATTTAGGCTGTCTATATGTGGTGTTTGAAATCTGTGGGGTAAAGATGAATTATGCCATGAATGATGATGGGAGAGATAGATAGCCATCTGGAAAAAAGTAAAATCAACTCCCAATTTTGTATCTACTATCAAAATAAATTTCAGACAATATTAAATATGAAATTGAGGCCATAAGATTATTAAAAAAAAAAGGATTTTTTTTATTTAAAAGGGAACTTTTAAATATGACACAAAACCCAGAAGCCATTAAATAAATGATAAATTCAATAATATGTACATAAAAATGAAAACTTTTGATGTAGAGGAAACAACATAACTAAAATTAAAGTACTAAATGGGAAAAATATTTGTAACCCTTATAATAAATCAAAGATTGGTTTTCTTACTGTAATGAGCACTGTTGCAATTTACATGACAAAGACAATACAAAGAAAGAATTAGCTAATGATATAAACTGGCCATTCATGGAGAGGTAAAAATAGCTCTTAAACATTTGTAATTTTTCTCAGCTTCTCTCATAATAAGAGAAATGTAAATTTAAATGACAATGATAAGCAATTTTTCAACCTCTCAGATTGTCAAAGATCAAACAAATTAAAAATTTACAAGGGAAAAGAAAGCAGGCACTCTAAGTTCCTGGTGGAGTGTAAATAGGTAGTAAAAATAATAAACTGAGGACTTACTCTGTACTGTGCACTTTTCTAAGTACTTTACATTTTCTTATTTGATCTTCACAATTGCCTTTGGTGAGAGGTACTGTTATTATACCCCTTTTATAGATGATGAAATTGAAAAACAGAGAAGTTAGACAATAACCCAAGGTCACACAGTTGGCAAATGGAGGAGCCAAGATTAAGACCAGTTACTTTTGCTCCAGCATTTACTTTCTTTTGGGTCACAACTCTAACATTGTTTCTATGGTGAGTAATTTGGCATTATACACTCTCAAGGTACATACCCGCTGATCTAGTGAATCTGCTTCTAGAAGTTTGTCCTGTGGTTTTATGTCAATGGATGCAAAATGGTATTCATTGGAGCATTATTTTCAGTAAAAGAAGGTTGGAAAGAACTTCAACACCTGTCCCCAGGGAACTAGCTATTAAATCACAGTTCATCCATATAAATAAAGTAAGTGTCAACTGTATATAGTGATATGGAATCACCTCCAAAATATTGTTAAGAAGAAAAGCAAAGCACACAATAGTGGGTTGGGATGCCACCCATCTGTGTAAAAAGTCACAGAACACACATTTTTGTATATGCATAGAATAGTTTCTCACTATCTATTCTCCTTATTCAGCTAAACGTTATTTCTTTTTCACATATCATATCCAAACAGTAAACAAATCCTGTCCATTCTCCCTTCAAAATATAACTAAATATATTCATAATACATTTGAAAGTTGCTAAGTAAATCTTAAAAGTTCTCAGAACAAGAAAAAAAATTTCTAACTCTCTGTGAAAGAAGGTAACTAGACTTACTGTCATGATTATTTCCCAATGGATAGAAATGTCAGCTCATTGTATTATACACCTGAAACTAACATAATGCATATGTGGATTATACCTCCATAAGGAGCTATATCGAGAATCTAACTTTTCTTGTGATGTCTACCTTAGCCACTGTGTCTAAGCACAGTCATCTCCCACCTGGATATTGCAACTCTTCTTTTTTTGTCTGTCCTTACCCCATCTGTGTCTACTTTCCATGCAGCAGCTGGAGTGATCCTTTTAACACCTAAAGTTATGCTGCTGCACTGCTCAAAAATTTCCTTGCTGCATCTCTCACTCAGAACCAAAGCCGAAGTCCTTATAAAGGCTCTGAGTGACATGATCTTCCCTGGCCAGCAAGTCACTTCTCCCTTTGCCCTCCTTCTCTCCCACTACGGCGTTCATTTTTTTTGAACTTTTTTTTTTTTTTAAAGACAACATACTTTGAATTCTCTTATTTATTTCTGTCTCCTACCATTGGAGTGGAAGCTTCATGAGGCCAAGGCTTTTCTTGTGCACTGATAGACCCTCAGCTTCTAGAACCCTGCTTGGCAGTTATTCCAGTTAAACTTCTATTCTTCTGCAATTATGATGTAGGAAAAGGGGGAAATAAAGGTTGGTTTTTATTATAACACTTACGGACTGCCATTTTGGGGCCTAGGCACCTTTCTTACTGGGTCTGTCCCTGCTGGAGAAATACACCAAAGTATTCTAACAAATTCACTACATAAGGGAAACAATTTAGATTTTCAGTCTGACTTGTGGACTCTGGGATTTAGGACAAGTTTCTTTTCCTTGTCATGTTTTAATCAAAGTGAACCCTAAGGAGTTCCCTGGTGGCTCAGTAGGTTAAGATTCCAGTGTTATCACTGCCGTGGCTTGCGTTCAGTCTCTCCCGCCAAAAAAAAAAAAAAAAAAAAAAAAAGTGAGCCCTAGATTTATCTGCTTAGTCCTTCCTGGTTAAAGGACAATAATCCTGTCTTTCATGGCAGCTTGGTTTTGTTTTGACTTGATCCAAAATCACATGCTGCATTTAGTGGTCATCTCTTTAGTCTCATTTAATCTAGAACAGGTCCTCCCCTTTTGTCTTTCATAGCCTTGACATTTAAAAAAATATATATAAGGCAGTTATTTTGAGAATGCCCCTCAATATGGGTTCGTTTGAGGGTTTCATCGTGTTAGGCCCACATCATGCACTTGGGGCAGGAACACCGCGGAGGTTGTCTCAGTGATGTGTGTTGGGTACACAAGGTGCACATGTCCGTTTGTATCACTCAGGGTGCTGTTAACTTTGATCACTTGACTGAGGAATGGAGGAGATTTCTGCCAGACTTCCCTCCTGTAAATACCCCCTTTTACCTTCTGTAAATAGGGTAATAGGGAGGGACAGAGTTTAAGAATAAGTAAATATTTTGTTTCCCAACTGTCGCCAATGGTTTTAGCATCCATTGCTGATTCTTGCCTGAATCCATTGTTATGATGGTAGAAAATCGTGATTTTCTAACTCAGTGATTTTTGGCATATTTATTGTTACTCTACTATTGAACAATTTTTACTTCTCCCCCTTTATTTTTATGTGTATTTCATGTTGGTGTGGCTCATGGAGTTGGGTTTTTAAATGTCAGTGTAAAATATATGATATATTGCTGTCTTTATTCCATTTTTTGTTGTGCCAGGCTTGGCCTGTGAGAGTCTTGAGACATTGAGTCATTTATCAGCAGTTTTATTTTATTTATTTATTTTTTTGGATAAATGATATAAGAAATAGTTAATAGGGGATAAATAGTGACATAGGAGCGAGAAGCCAGAGAGGTGAGTCCTATTGATGATTAGGAAGGGCCTCATTGAGGAAGTGGGTTTTTTTGGTGGGGGGGGGCACTCACCCATGGCATATGGAAGTTCCCAGGCTAGGGTTTGAATTGGAGCTATAGCTGCCGGCCTACACCACAGCCACAGCAAAGCAGGATCCAAGCCATGTCTGTGACCTATACCACAGCTCACAGCAACTCCAGAGCCCGGACCCACTGAGCGAGGCCAGGGATGGAACCAGAATCCTCATGGATGTTGGTTGGGTTCATTTCTGCTGACCCACAGTGGGAACTCCTAAGAAGTGGTATTTGAAGTGAGCTTTGAAAAAGTGGTTGAATTGTCACAGAAATGGAGACTAGGCAGAGTAGAAAGGGAAAACTGAGCAGAGCCTGGCAGGGTATTTTGTAAATAATACAGTGGGTCCAGAATAGGAAGGGGATGTTGAAGTGGAACAGAAAACCCTCTCTACTTAATTTCCTTGGAGCATTTTCTGGAATGTTCTCACTGTTTCCTCCCTGGCCTGACCTCTACTGTTTTGCTAAAGGAAGGATGAGGTGTGAAGCAGGAGGGAACTGCAAGTAGTGAAAACAGCAGGAGCCCAAAGCCCTTCTCACATGCTCCCTTCTCCTGGAAGCCTCTTGTGGATCCCTAGTAAGAGCTAACTACCTTCCTCTCATGCACTCACTGGGCTCTTTGTGCCTCTGTGTTAACAGATCTGTGCTGTCTTGTGCTCTGTTAATGGATACTTCGTCTTCCTTTTAATAGCATGAACCACATGTTAATCACATTTTCCGCTACCCAGTACTCAGCACAAATGCTCAATAAATATTGCCTGAATATGTGTGTAAGAGAAAGAGAGGGTGAATTAGAGTCAGTTGGGTGAGGCTCTGGTGCCATTTTCAGGGGTGCAGGCTTGCTCCACAGGCAGTGATGAACCTGGTGCTTTGAACTAGTGCAGGGTTGATGGGAGTCATGATATCTGAGGATGCGGTGAAGATAGGGGCTGCAGTATGCCTGTGAGTGCCCCAGGAGAACACAATAGCCAGGAAGGGCAGAGGCATGGAAGCAAATGGTTATCAGCTCAAAAATCGGGGCACTCATTTGAATGTAGTAATTGAAAACAAGGAAGGAATTGAGTATGGCTTTGAGGTTTCAAGAATGGGTGAGGAAGAGGCTGGCAGAAGTCTTTTACCAAAAGGGGAGCCCAGGGACAAATACAGAAGAGGTGAGGAATTCAGCATCACCCAATCTCATTCTCAGCCAAGACTCTCCCTGAATTCAAACAGTATGTTCTGTTGAAAATTTATTATATCAAGTATGGTAAGAAATAAAATATTATCTCCATTCGAGGCACAAAAACTAGCTCGAATGTAATGGACATTTTTCTTTTGGCTGTCATAATGGTTTCATTAAAAATGGATGTTAATAACTGCTTTTGTAACCTTGAAGCGTGGCCCTGTGAGAGTAGCTTACCATGAAAGAAGTGGTTGTCAGCTTTCTTCTGGCTCCTCTGTCCCCCCTGCCCTTTCCTAACAACAGAAAATTTGCTTTGCACCTGCTCCAACTGGGCTCTAAGTGATAAGCATCTTGCAAGCCCAGAAAATTGTAGTATCAAATCTCAGCCCCAACTGTGAGGCGGCACCATCCCCAGGTCCCCGCTGAGAGGCGTTGCTTTCCCAATTCCTCAGGGAAGAGTTCTTTCTCCCTGGCCTCTTTTTAGGCTTGAACTCTGACCTCAACTTCTTTTTAGCTCCCAGCATGCACTGCCTGGGTGCTGGCCCTGACCTGACCCTGAACACTCTGCTCCACCCAGGGCTCGTCCTCAGGTCAGCTCTGGGTAGCCCTGGGGTCACTGGAGTGCCCAGTGCCAATAACTTCCACTAATGAGCATATTTATCCAAGGAGAGTAAGATGGACTTTTCCAGTTGTTACAGTCCATTGCTTTTCTACCCAGAGACAAATGCTAAAGGAATATTTGATGTATTATTGGTACTTTGGTAAATATACATAAACATTGCAAAATATTCATGAAGTTGCTTTCATTCACACCTTCCTTCACAAATTAAATGCTTTGTTTTAACTCAGGAGTTAAAGAGGGATGGTCCTGTTTCTCTGCTAGAAAATGCGAAATGTTTTAAAATAATGCCATGTTCAGGAGAACTCATGCGAGAATTTCAAATAAAAATAGCAAATACTACTCAAATAGGTATATAACATTTTAACCAGACAGTGTATGGTTTTAAAGGAAAAGAAATACTGACAGAGACTTTATAATTTTTTTCTTTATATTTCCCTCTTAGATTTTTCAAACAGACCGAAGTCTTTAAAAATACTCCTTAATCCCCAAAGCCACAAAAAAGAAGCTACCCAGGTCTATTCTGAGAAGGTTGAACCACTGTTGAAAATTGCAGGAATAAAGACTGATGTAACAAGTAAGTATTTTCAGGATATAACTTTGCCATTTAAAAAATCATACTTAAGGAAGCAAAATAACCTTGAATTCATTCTTAAGCCAAATTTCAGAATCTATTTGCAATATCTAAAGTTGTTTATGTGACTCTATTATAAGTTACTGCAGCCAACTCTAGGACTATAATTATTTTTTCTCTTTTGACTGTTTTTCAGACTTTAAAAGTTATTAGGTATCATTTTTAAAGAGGCTGCACACTGTGATACCTTCATTGAGATGTTGGCTATTCATACATTATTTCTGCAGTTCAACAGCCATTGATTTTTGCTCAATGTTTGATGTCTTTCCATGGAATCCTTCATTTGGTGGTTTTTGTTCTGACTCTGACCCCTGCTGGTTAGGTCAAAACTAAGCACTTAACTGCTAATTTTAGATGAATTTAGAGAAGCCAGGAGCTTAAATTCATTGTTTAAAATAAGAAAGGTGATTAATTTGTGCCCATAAAAATAGAAATTTGCTAATGCTGAAGTTAATAGAAAGAAGAGTAAAATTCTTTTCAACTTTTTAAATTTGGTGACCAAAATCCTTTGTTTCCTAGAGACTTTCTATTTTTCCCACAGTGGGTGGGGTGAGAAGGAGGGTTTGATGCTATCCCTGAATCCCACCCTCAGTTCTTCTGGTTTTATTTCTATGTAGCTTCACTAGCAGAGTGTAAATTTGTAGTAAATTTTAATTGATGAAGAGTATTGCATAAAAAACCTACTCAGATACAAGGCCAGAGTGCACTTGGTATCTCCTAGTCCCAATCTTAAATTCCTGGAAAACAAATTTAGAGTGACCTGGCTTTGCTTGGCTATAACCAAGGGAGATGGATCTCACAATAAAAACAAGGTTTTTAAATCCACATCTCATGACTTGATGGGTGGGGTAGAAGGTAGTTCCTTAAAAACAATAACAATTCTTGTAAGAAGGTCATCCACTCCAGAGGGCATCTACTGCAATGAAGGTTCAGAGGAAACTACCCTAAAAAACTCAAGAGGAGTTTCTGAATTAAAGTTGTAGTAAAGGAGTTCATTTTTGATCTTTGTGGCTTTTGGCTTGCTTGGAGGTGATTTATAAGAAAAAGAAACAGCTCAGATCTGTTGTTCCTTTCCGCTAAATATTTTCAAGGATTGGCGGAAGGAAAAGTTTGCAGTATTAGGATGAGACAGTTAAAAGTTGAATATACTTATTGACCAGCTCAGCAGCATTTCGGTGTTTTGTTTCATTGATTTAATATCAGAAACAGTTTTATGTGGATGTTACTGTATATCCTTCGGTTCAAGAAACTCTTGTTAAATGTTTTGTGTTAAACACACTGCAGAATGCAAAATGGATAAGCTCTACGATCTGCTTTTGAGT
The DNA here is from genome assembly GCA_004024745.2 of Catagonus wagneri. Lineage (NCBI taxonomy): Eukaryota > Metazoa > Chordata > Mammalia > Artiodactyla > Tayassuidae > Catagonus > Catagonus wagneri. The sequence continues at coordinate 34,226,530 of PVHT020000141.1, read as the reverse complement.
GACCATTAATTTATCAGGGATTAAAATATATATTTAAAGTATATATAATTGGGAGATATGTAAAAGAATTATGGTGTCTCAGAGGGTGATATTAACTTTGATCGAAAGGCTCAAGAAAAGTATTTGAACTGGCCAGTTTTGACAGGTCAGAGGAGGCAAACAATGGTTTTCTCTGCAAAGCAGGAAAAGAGTGAAAAGAAGCAGGTCAGCTATTAGCACATTCAAGTGGGTGTGTCTGTGTTTCCCTGTGCTCTTAGTATTTTGGTAGTTCTTTCATAACATTGTCTTCATCTTAAATATGTGGTCCTTTCTATCATCATAAAATGGTTGCCAGTGCATTTGATTCTGCCTTATTCAAATCTAGTGGGATAGGGAGAGGTGTGCATGTGTGAGAGATTCAACAACCCTGAACAAGGATTAAAATTTCTTCCCTTCAAGGAGTTTCCTTGTGCTACAGCAGGTTAAGAATCCGACTGCAGTGGCTCAGGTTCCTGAGGAGGTATGGGTTCAATCCCTGGCCCAGCACAATAGGTTAAGACCCCACCATTGCCACAGCTATGGCATAGGTCACAGCTGTGGCTCGGATTCCATCCCTGGCTTGGGAACATCCGTATTCCATGGGTATAACCTCCCCCCCCCCCAGTTTTTTTTTCTTCTCTCCGGTTTGACTGTCCTAATGTAGCATCTATGCCCCCCCCAAGCACTCGTTCTTTTTAAGCATCAAGACTTTTCCTGTGGGCTGAGGGTGGGACGCCTTTCCTTAAAGGCTGAGGACACCTGAACTGAATTTGGGAAGGCTGCCAACATTGTTCATAAGAGGAAATCTGAGTCCAGATTAAGGATGGATCTTTGTGCTACCCTCAGGAATTTACTCATCAGACATTGATCCCAAATTGGAATGTATTTTTTTATCATAGTGTTATAATCTAGTTTAGCAAAGATAATCGTGTCTTCAGAATGAAGATTAGAAGAGGGAGAGATTGGAGGAAAGGAAACCAGGATATGAGGACTGAACTAAGGTAGAGGAAATAATAGGAATGTGCCTTCCCTCTTAAACAATTGTACTGGAGATAAAAATATTCTAGGGATTTTTTTACCCTAAATTTTTAGATGTTATTGAATATTATATTTAGTTTTACATAAAATAAAATTATACTGTGTAATAGCGGATTTAGAATTTATTAATATGCTTGTGCAGAATGTCTAATTATTAGCTGTGTAACACTCCTCCTACAGGCAAAATTATGAAATCGCATCTTTTTGCTTATAAAACCATTTTGGTATATATATTGGCTAAGCATTTATATTAAATATGTCTCCTGTATTTTGTGAAGGACTGATTAAATGTGTGAGTATCTGAAAAGTTTTAGAATCTTTCTGCCTATCTCACAGTGTAGTTTCATAGTGTGTACGAGGTAATATATTTAAAACTACCTTGTGTATTATAAAGTGCTACAGAAAGATGGTCATATGGTGTGCATTTCAGTTTTATAAACCATGTAATAGTAAGATTAAAGTCAAACGTTGATAGAAAAATATCTTCTATCAAAGAGTAAAGCAGAGAGAGTACATTTTCTACATGTCCAATGTGACCATTAACATATCTTGTATGCACTGCTGAGTCCAAATGGAATATGAAGTATGTAACAAATTCTTTATTATGATGAATTCATTGAGATAATGTTATATGAATATAGCATTATGTGAAAAATATATCTAGATGTATACATTATTTTTCTATAAATTTCTTTTTAAAATGAATAGCAAAAAACTCCCCAAAACAATCTGACTTAAAAGTGGACAGATAGATTCATTTTTAGATTTCTACATATAAGTGATATCGCATGGTATTTGTCTTTCTCTTTCTGACTTCATTTAGTATAATAATCTCTAATCACATCCATGTTGCTGGAAAGGACATTATTTCATTCATTTTTATTGCTGAGTAGTATTCCATGGTATGAATGTACCACATCTTTTTAATCTATTCATGGACATTTAGGTTGTTCCCATGTCTTGGCTACTGTGAATAGTGCTTCTATGAACGTAGGGGTGCATGTATCTTTTTGAATTGTGTTTTTTTCCTAGATATAGGCCCAGGAGTAGGATTGCTGGATCATATGATAGTTCTATATTTAGTTTTCTGAGGAACCTCCTCCATACTGTTTTCCATAGTGTTTGTAACAATTTACATAGTATAGGAGGGCTCTTTTTTATCCACACCCTCTCCAGCATTTGTTATTTGTAGACCTATTAATGATGGCCATTCAGACCGGTATGAGGTGGTACCTCCTTGTAGTTTTGATTTGCCTTTCTCTAATAATTAGTGATATTGAGCATTTTTCCCTGTGTCTATTGGCCATCTATGTTTGTTTTTTTTTTTTTTGGAGAAATGTATATTTAGGTCTCCTGTCCATTTTTCGATTGGGTTTGTTTTTTTATTGTTGAGTTGTATGAGTTGTTCGGATTAAACGCTTGGAGGGCTTAATATTAAGTTGTTTGGAGATTAAGCTCTTGTTCCATCATTTGCAACTATTTTTTTCCCATTCTGTTGGTTGTCTTTTCATTTTTTTTTGTTTGTTTGTTTTGTTGTTGTTTTTAATGGTTTCCTTTGCTCTGCAAAACTTGTAAGTTGATTAGATCCCTAACAGAAACAGACTCACAGACATAGAAGACAGACTTGTGATTGCTAATGGGGAGGGTAAAGGGAGTGGGATGGACTGGGAATTTGGGGTTAGTAGATGCAAACTATTACATTTAGAATGGTTAAACAATGTCCTACTGTATATACCACAGAGAACTATATCCAATTTCCTGGAATATACCATGATTGAAAAGAATATTAAAAGACTGTGTGTGTATGTATACATATATAACTGAGTCACTTTGCTATACAGCAGAAATTGGCACAAAATTATAAATCAGTCATACCTTAAAAATATTTAAATGGACAGGTAATCTGAATATACATTTTCCTAAATAAGATGCACATGACCAATAGGTACATGATATGGTGCTCAGCATCACTGATCATCAGAGGAATGCAATGCAAACCTCAATGAGATATCACCTACATCTGTCAGAATGACTGTTTTCAAAAAGGCAAGAAATAGCAAGTGTTGCTGAAGATGTAGAGGAAAGGGAACTCATGCATTGTTGGTGGGAATTTAAATTGGTGCAGACACTATGGAAAACAGTATGAAATCTCCTTAAATCATTTAAAATAGAACTACCATATGATCCAGCCATTCCACACTTCTGAGTATTTATCTAAAGAAAACAAAAATACCGACTCAAAAAGATATCTGCACCCCATATTCATTGTATCACTATTTACAATACCTTAGATATGGAATCAACTTGTGTCCATCAGCGGATGTATGGATAAAGAAGATGTGGTATATGTGTGTGAATATTATTTAGTCAGAAAAAAGGAGATATTGCCGATGGGAAAAGATAAATGGACCTTGAGGATATTATGCTAAGTGAAATAAGCCAGAGAAAGACAAATGTTGTATGATTTCACTTGTATGTGGAATATTTTTAACCACCCCCCGAACAAATAAACAAACCAAAACACGTAAAGAGATTTCTCCAGAGGTTAGAGAGGGGTAAAATGGGTGAAGGGTGTCAAAAGGTACAAACTTCTATTTTTAAAAAAAGATTCTCATCACATTAATAAAAATATACATCTTTCATTTTGGTTGGTGTTGAAACCCTAAATACTTCTAAATATAGATCAGCATCTTTTGAAATAGAGTTAAAGGCGTACTTTGCCACTGTCCGTGCAATCAGTATCTTGTCTCATAATGGTATCAGAAGAACTCTGGAAGAACCTAGAAAGAAGAGAGTTATTTATACGTATTAACTTGGTATGTAAATCAAAGAGCACGAATGGTAAGCCCATGCAGGCATATGATAGCATTTCTTTCTCTTCCTCCCAAAGCAGAGCAGACTTTAGGAATTACACTATCAAAGCTGTGAGAGGAATTTTGGATATCATAGATTCATAGGATAATTCGTAGAACAATAAAGTGAAAAAGTCAAGGCAGTGGATAAATTAAACTGGGAAAAACTTTGGAGCCTATCTTGTTCTATTTCCTTCATACAGTGGAGTGCAGGTGTGGGGTCGCCCATCCTCAGCACCCTGTGGTGGAATCGGTGTGTGCCAGACAACACTGCTAGACGTTCTTAACTTGAGTTCAGGGTCGCTGGGCCTCTGTGCACATTAAAAAAAGAGCATCTCCTATGTGCTAACTTAACAAAAAATGTGCCCTTTCTTCTGGGCTGATGCAGCCCAGGGTCACCTAACATGTTGAATAGGAAGAGTATAGGCTGCGCTGCATACTTACCTGCCCCTCTGGCCAGAAGCCTTTGTGTGAGACATCAACCTCAAGAACTGACATATGCCTCCTTGTGATCTTTACTGTTGATGTTACCTTTTGTAGTGAAACAAAATAAATGAAGTAAATGTTTCCCATCTTGTGTGTAAGAGCATTGAGGTATTTGAAAACAGATGTTTTGTCTGCCCTTGATCTCTCTTGTTCAAGACAGACAGTTCCTTCCCTTTAGTCAATCATTGTAATAACAAAGCTTCTAGACCTTATCATGCTCATTATCATTATCATGATCAAAGATACTTCTCTGTATATAGCCTTGATCTCTGCCAGCAGCTCAGGGCCCATGGAGGTGCCTCGTCAACAGGTAATTTTACCTCCTGTCTGACCCTGGGCAGAGTTGTCAAGAAATTGGGGTTTGTGATCACTTTTTTCCCCTCTTTCTAGGATCATATGTTTAATTTTTGACACTTCTACCAAATCTCTTCTTTGAATTCATTTCCTTTGGATCTTTCCATCTCTACTTGAAGCCTTCCCTTCTTACATTTCCTCTTACAGTTCCTGATCTCACCCAGCAGAAAGCTAGGTGATCTGATAAAACTGTGTTACAAAATATGCTAGTAGGCTGAAGCATTACTCCCTTCCAATTTTACCTACATTTTAATAAAAACCTGGATAGTAAATGTTCATGAATCACATCTAGCTAGAGTGAGATAGAGAGAAAGAGTAGTGGGTGAAAAGTTCTTTTTATTATCCCTTGAATAATTATGGATATATATATATATATATATATATATATATATATTACATATATATATATAAAACCAATCCTATTTCCAATACTATGAAATTAGGGAGTTGCAGCTTTATTCCTGAGGACGATGAGTGGTCATCAGTGGTGTTTATGTGGGGAAGAGATGTGGTTAAATATATGTTTCAGAAGGTTATTCTGGCTAGAGTGGGATAAAGGCTGGAAGGAGGCTGGAGGAGAGGCTGATGTAGTTTGCATATTAAAGATGGCGGTGACTAGATCCAGGGCATTGGCTTGTGGAATGCTGGGATACAGCAGCACAATTAAAAGACAGAAACAACTGGCTTTGGGCATGGGAGTGGTTGTGGAGGGTGAAGGAAAGGGGTACTCTAGAAAGAAGACATTTTCCTATCTTGGGCAGTGGGGGGTGGATGATGGAACATAAAAAAGAACAATGCGATTGAAACGCAATATATTTGAAGGTGGAAATGATAGATTTTATTTAGCACTTACTAAGTTCGAAGAACCAATAGGACAGGAAAGAAAGTGGTATCTCAGTAGTTTTATCCCTAGGACAAAAAAATATTTCCTTATGTCTGAATCAAAACTCATCTGATTTTACCTCAACCTGTTTCCTCATCACCATACAATATTAACCTCAAGACATTACCTTCCTCGAAAATTGTCTTTCTGAGGAAGTAATATTTAAAACTGAAGGTTGAGGAGCATAGGGGATCCCAGCTGTGAGAACTGTGTGTTCGAAGAGTTATAAACAATGAAAACTCCAAATTTCCTACACAAAAGGGGTGTCAGTCTCATTGGAAAATCAAAATAGATGAAAGAAGAGGCTAGTAACTTTCTTTTGAAACTGCATCTGCGTAGCAGCCCATTGTTGATGTTTATTTGAAGTGGGGTGCTCTTCAAATCTGGCTCTTTACTCTTCCAGAGCCCACAATATCCCATCTAAACATATATTTGGTTTCCTTCTAAATGGCAGTTTTGATTATTCTTTATCTTTTCCCCACACATTATTTTTCTTTATGATCACTTATTACTAGTCTATATTGTACATTCATCTTTAAAATTTAGTGTATTTTGTTTATTTTCAGAATATAACCTACCTGAAACCAAGGAATTGGTTAATTTTGTTCATTGTCCTAATATATTGTGGTCATATTTCTTTCCTCTTTTCTGATCTGGATGATTTTCTTTACCTTTTATAATGTCACTTAAAAATTACTCTTCTTAGATAATTTGCATCTGTGTATAGTCACATTTCATTTGCAAAATGAAAGGAAAAAGTAGACTATTATTTCACATTTTTCCTAAATAAAAATAGCATTCAGTCACAAGATAATTTTAAGGCTAATTTTGTTTTCTATTTGAAAATCTTTACCGGAGTAAGTTTTGGTAAAAAAATGAGCCTTGATAAAGTAATGCTCAGCATAAATATCTTTTCCTAATATCCTTAATTAATTTTAATGTGTGTTTGTAAGACATTTTATTATTTTGCTTTTAAGGTTGCAACAACTTGCTTAAGTTATAGATGAATGATCAGCACACAGTCATTTATGATAACCTTCGTTTACTAATATTAATATTTTATATTTCATTTTCTTGTAGCTTTCTTCTGATTAGAATTTAATATAGAGAGGTTTTACTTGTGTGAATGTTAGCCGCATTTGAATAAGCTGTGGGAGAATTACAATGTAATGCTGCTGGATACAGAATGATTCTTTTAGACAGCAAGACTAATAATTTTTAACAATATCTAAAAACATTGCAGGGAGAGCCTGAACCATGCTGGCACCAGGGACAGACAGGCATGAAAGATTAATGTAATCTTGCATATAATGATGCACATTCTTACACAAAAAATCCATCTGCAGTGTCATGTCAGTCAGCAGAAATCTTTGATGGGTGGATACAGCTGGGCTGTCTCTTCTGGCAGAGCTGCCCTAGAAAATGCTAAATGTGGCTGGGATGCTTGATGCCATCTGCAGTGTGCCAGTTTATCCTGTCTTCACTGGCATTTGCAATACTGCATAGGGCATCATGACTGCAGAGACAACGATAGGGAGTGACAGATTCATTTCCTCAGAGAATCTGGGCTCTGGTGGGCCTGTGTGCCACCCTCCTCCTTGGCGCTGGGTCTGTTATCATTGGTGTTGGCTGTGCTTCACAATTTCACATCCAACTCCTCCTCTTTTTAGTCTAGCAGTTCCAGATACACATTCTTCTAGTATGTAAATCTTACACTAACCTTTCAACTAATTTATTCATGTAAGTTTGCCAAAGCGATTTAACATTGACTGTTTGATGCCAGCTAATATGCCTTATTTTCAAAATACTGCTGCTCCTAGGCTTCTGATGTAAAGGAAATGTGTCTTATTTAGGGAACACTAAACAGACAGGAACCAAGATAAATTATCTAACTGCTCTGTGTGGGATATCCCCAAATGACTTATGTAGTTGAACGAATATATGACCCTCTTTTACATAAAGCTATAAAACACGTTGGGCAAGTAACACTTAATCCTCTTTCCCATGATTAAAAAATAAATATTCAAGAATAAATGTTGTTTTACGACCTGACCATATGTTTACCATATTATTTTGCCAAACCAAGTAAAAAGTGTAGATCATTTGTTTAAAACTTTCACCTTTCTCTCTCTCTTTTTTAAAAAAATAGTAACGGAATATGAAGGGCACGCTCTGTCACTGCTAAAAGAATGTGAACTACAGGGATTTGATGGGTAGGTTGTATTATTAATTTATATGTGTCCTATAGTTTATGTTATTCAATGCTTTCATTAGTTTTTAGCCACATATTTGGGACATATAATTTTAAAATATTTTTTGATGCATGAAATTAGGCTCTATTTCATTGATATCTGTAATAATAATTGATGATAATGACCATGTGCCCTGGTCATCTACCTTTCAGAATTGGGCATAGGAAAGCAAAAGGAGGAGTCTAGAAGTACTGGGAAATCAGCGTACCATGCTATACTTAGTCCATGAACATATATTTATATTGATAGTCCTTAATTATTGGCTTTAACCCTGTGAAAATCTAGAAAAGCACTGATGGAAGTTATTATTTTGGTCATATGGCATAACTATACTATAATCTTCTTTTCTGCATGTTGATTGATATTAGTAGTAGCCACCCACTGGTTAATTTGGTTATGATTGACTGAAGATAAATATTTTAGGAAACAAATATGTTATTTTCAGAGGGAATAAAAGATGCTAAGTTTACTTACCTTCTATAATTTTGAGGCTACCAAATAGTATGTAATTCACAGTAGGCATTTAAAACTCTTGATTGCAGTACATTGCCACAGTGTGCAGGAATTATTCACTGCCACACAAACATTAAAAACAAGGCAAGTGACATACTTATATTGATATTTGAAAAACTTAGCTGAATCAGTTTGTTAAAGTGCTGGCTTGGTGTAAGACTAAAAGCAATCTCTTTTAGGGGAGACTTTTTTGTAAGAGTGGCTATTTCAGAATCCTAAAAGTAGCAAGTATGTGAATTTTTTGTGTCATATGGTGATGGGTAGGAGGACGACAGTAGACTCACAATATTAGGAAGGGAATTTGGATCTCTCAACTGAAGCAAAAGGCTGTATTCTTCCCAGGGAACTATTAAAATGTTCTAGGGAGGAAAGTGATGCAATCAAAAGGGAGTATTAGGAGTTCTTGTCATGTCTCAGCCAAAACGAATCTGACTAGCGTTCATGAGGACGTGGGTTCAATCCCTGGCCTTGCTCAGTGGGTTAAGGATCTGGTATTGCTGTGAGCTGTGGTGTAGGTTGCAGACATGGCTCGGATCTGGCATTGCTGTGCCTGCAGTGTAGGCCAGCAGTTGTAGCTCCGATTCAACCCCTAGCCTGGGAACCTCCATATGCCATGGGTGCAGCGTTAAAACAACTAACTAACTAACTAACTAACTAACTAACTAACTAACTAACTAAATGGAGCATTAGCAGGATTGTTTTTAAGAAATGCATAATAATTGAGGGTAAGAAAAATATTAATGGATGAAGAAGAAAGCTTGGTAAGTAAAACATAATTTTTCAAAAGGGAATTTAATCGATGGGAGTAAATCTAGATGGCAATGTTACATAAATCTTAAGCATGGAGAATATGTGGTAGGAGATTGCTTCAGAGCTATATACTTAGAACTAGACAGATTGATTAATAGGCCGCATTTAGGAAATCATCTTGCAAGTTTACAATTTAAGGAAAGTAATTGGGGGAATCATGCCTACCAGCTCCCTATCTTAATATGCTGCATAGTCCTGAAACACAGTTTGTGAGTATATAAGAGTGGTTGCATTGCAAAAAGTCTTTGTTTCAAAACATGATTATATAAATAATAAAAACAGATATTGTGGATATTAGGCCTGGTCTTATCCATCAGCTTTACAAAGGGTTCTGACAAATGTGGTATCAATAAATAAGTTTCATTGATCATTATACAATGAAAAGATCAAGAAGAACTTTGCAGAATGATGAAAGACTGTTGCTTAAGTGAAGTCGAGTAATATTTTTCTCTTTACCTGGAATTACCTAATTGTTATTTACTACACATGGCAGGTGTGGCACTACAAGACACATAGATCCCTTAGTTATTACCTACATTTTTTTAACCAAATATTTTGGCATAACCATTACGTGAATTGAGTTTCAGTGATTACACTATTTCCAAACACTATAGCATGCTGATTTATTTAGGACTTAAAATAATTTAAAATTTCTATTGAAAGTCACCTAATCCTTTAAATAGCTCATTTATTAATTTTCAGCCCAGTCTTTCGAGTAGGAGCTGAAGTGATGGTTGGGATAACTATCATAATAAAAATGATAACTTTAAGTCACTCTACTTAGAATTATATAGAGAGGTAAATAAGGAGGACAGTGGAAACATAGTTTCTCTAGGCACTTCCAAAGAGCAATTCTCTAATAAGTGGAATTGTTAGAAGATGGAAGATGCTACATTCATGAGTTCCCTGTTTCTGAAATTGTTCAAAAAGCAGCCATAGGAGCACTTTTTGAGAAATAGATACAAAGACTCAAGGTTGGGAAGTCTATGGTATTTTGATCCAAGAGGAGCTCACTTTCTGAGCCTGAAGCATTTCTTGCCTGATTCTAATGGAGCTATTGATAGAAAGTAAGTAGAAACTACCTAAAGATTTTCAGACACAGACCAGAGAGATTAAGATCCAAGAAAGAGTCTATGTATATTATTCACTGCAGCAACACATGATTTAATAAATAATATTTAAGAAATGTTATTTGATAAGATTTAAGAACTTTTTTTTTTTTTTAATGAGTTGCATATGTTTCTGTGAAGACACATTGTGACATATTCCTAATGCCAGCAGGAACAGTGTCTCAGTACTCATGACAGCCAGTGTACAACTCCAGGGTATCCAGCAGACACTTTTATAGCCACTGCCAGTGCTTGCAGGCCCATCCGTCTCCATATAGCCCCCTCTTTATACTGGGCATGAAAAGGAATTTTGTATCAGTCTGTAGACTTGAAGCAGTAATAGTAAATGTGAAAATGGTTAAGCTAGTCTGTAGCTCTTAGGAGATTATATGTATACAAGTATTTTCCTATTTTGTTTAACTGCATTTTAAATTTTAATTTGTCAAGTTACAGGTTTTTTTTTTCCTTCCTTAATTCCATCCTTAGCTGGGCACATAAGAATCTAGACATTTGGTTTATTGTGGACATTCTATTACCACCATGATAATCTGTATTACTAAGTCAGGTTTTTAAAAAAGTATCTCTTTTCCAAAAAGAAAAATTTTAAGTCAAAACCCAATAATATAAACACTTCAATAATGATATTGATTGGTAAATATACAAACACCCATTTAAAATTTTTCTTGGAGTTCCCTTCATGGCTCAGTGGTTAACGAATCCGACCAAGAACCATGAGGTTGCGGGTTCGATCCCTGGCCTTGCTCAGTGGGTTAAGGATCCGGTGTTGCCGTGAGCTGTGGTGTAGGTTGCAGACGTGGCTCGGATCCCGCGTTGCTGTGGCTGTGGCGAAGGCCGGCGGCTACAGCTCCTGTTAGACCCCTAGCCTGGGAACCTCCATATGCCATGGGTGCGGCTCCACATAAAAGGCAAAAAGACAAAAAATAAAATAAAATAAAATAAAATAAAGTAAAATAAAATTTTTCTTATCACCTTTTTCTCTTTTTAAATTTATTTGTCACTTTCTACAAAGAGAAATAAAATATTGGCCCTTAGTTGTACTTTTCTAGACAGAAAAGTTCTGGGGTCATGGCAAGAAGGAGCTTATTATTCTGAAAACACAAGGTGTATCACATGCAAAGGTTTATGTCTTAAGGTAACTCTTAAACATGGTTAAATTAACTCATTGTAAAAAGTTGATTTTTTTTTTTGCATTGCATTATCCAGACTCTTGTGATGTTTGTATTAAGTATATTCCCTAGGTTGAGTAAGCATAATTTGAAATGAACTTAATGATATATTAATTGTTATCATAAATAACTATATTCCTATCTAATTCATTTAATTCCACAGTGATTCTACTGGGAAATTGACTTCCAAAATCATAAAACTCTCATAAGGCTATTTTCATTAGATTTCATGTTTAAAACAGAAGTATAATATAAAAAGTAGCAATGTACTTTTGAAAGCCAAATTTTCTTATTTCAAAATCTCATTCTGTAACTTAACCATAGTATGCCATTGGAAAATGTGCTTAGTCTCTTTAATATCTTAGTTTCCTAATCTGTGAGTTGGGAGTAAAAGCATCTATTGGCAACAGTTATTGTTTAAATAAGTTAGTACATGCAGAGTGCTGAAAACAGTGTCTGCTACATAGTAATTATTCATAAATGTCACCTTATTATTGTAATTATCATTTGTTAGAGTTTTGAAATATTTAACACAGAAGATGTGAGGACAAAATTGCAAAGGTTTTTGTGGCAGGGAATGTTCATAAAGGCCATTTCCGCTAACTCAAGCAATGAGTTAACATGTACACAATACTGGGACTGGGTATAGGATTCCAGGTCCAATTGTTGCCATACTATGTTGAAGAGGCAAATTCTTTGTGCTAAGTTGGATGCTGTACTACTACATACCCTTAGTAGGTAGACAGACTTGGAACTAGGAGTTATGATTAAGTTCGTAGAACACTTGGGAATCTTCTCATAGATCTGGTCTTCAAAATCATACAGATTAGGTTCAAACCGAACTTTGGCTTCCCCATTTGTAAAGTTGAGGCTAATGCCTACTTTACAGAATTCTGAGAATTTGATAGAAAAGAGCTAGTGTATTATCTGATGTGAAGCTGGCCTTCAGTAGATAGAATCTCTTTGCTCTGAATCAGTGGCCACACTCATGTCCCCTGGAATCAGTTTAGATGTAAAATAATAACCATAGCTCCAAGTGACCTGGCTCACATCTCATATCCTGGAGTCCTTCTAATTAGGATGACCTGGATCACCTAGGCTATGTGTCACCATAGCAGTGAACCCCCACCCGGTGCTGGGGCTGGATGGAAGGCTGAAAGCAAGGTAGAGTGAGTTGATGGAAAAAGTATTCTCAGCCTCTGGATGCACCAATTCTTTAGCTTCCTTAACTTAGGGAACTAGTTACCCCTGCTGACTATGGCCCATAGGCTGTTTTGTTTGGTACATAGAGTTTTTAAATATATTGAACACTAGTAAGTATTTATAAGTTAGGAGATTCACCCCCACCTCAGGATCTGTGGCTTCCCTCTAAAAATCAGATGTGATCTTCTAAGCCTGCCTTCAAGGTGACATTGGAGCTGAGAAGCCATCTCTCCTGCAGACTTTTCCTTTCCTTCTGTGCCTTGGAGGCCTTGGGTTGTGACACCTGCTCTCAGTAACATAAGATCTTTTCCTTTTGGGTAAATGGACATGGTTTAATAAGATTGTTTTGCATCTTTTACATCCAAATAATTATGACAAAACTTCTGATATCTTATACAACTTTCATAGATTTCCATCCCCACCACTCCTACCTATTGTGAGGTGTTAAAAAAAATATTAGCAGGAGTTCCCATTGTGGCTCAGCGGTAATGAACTCAACTAATATCCGTGAGGATGCAGGTTCGATCCCCATCCTCACTGAATGGGTTAAGGATCTAGCATTGCCATGAGCTGTGGTGTAGGTCACAGATGTGGATCAGATCCTGTGTGGCTGTGGCTGTGGCATAGGCCGGCAGCTGTAGCTCCTATTTAACTTCAAGCCTGGTAATTTCCATATGCTGTGGCACAGCCCTAAAAAGACAAAATATATGTATATATGTATTTGCAGTACTGACTAGGGTCAGAAGGTAGTAATACTCATTTAAAAGTGCCATATTACAGTAATGTCCAGGAGATGAAAATCACTGGTTTTCAATTACCATTCATATACTAACGATAATTAGCTATTCCTTAAATTAAAGCTTCATATTTGACATGAATTTTATTGCTGTCTGTCTTTTCAGAGCTATATTGAAAATTAGCAGGATTTTATGACTTTGGCTTGTGTTAGTTAAACTAATTGCAATGACTAGTATTAACAGAAACAAAATGAGAATATTATGCTTTGGGATATTAACAGAGCAAAATTCAGGTCAGACGTGAATTAACATGTTCAAGTGTCTTCTGGCCTCTTAAACCATATTACAAATATTTTGTGTATGGGCTTTCATCTAGGTATGATGTTTGCGGGGTAAACTTTATCAGTGCAGTGCTAATGTCTTCTGATCCATTGACACATACTAAAATGTTTGAAGGTGTGGGTGAAGAAATACACACATAAAATATAGATGATGAATATTGTGAAGTATTAATTTTACAAATGATTGCCAGTTATTTGATGTTTTACATTCTTTTACTCAGTTTCTTCTTTTCTAGTGTTGTCTGTATTGGTGGAGATGGATTTGCCAGTGAAGTGGCCCATGCTTTGCTTCTTAGAGCCCAGAAGAATGCTGGGGTGGAGACAGACCTCATCCTGACTCCCATCCAGGCGCAGCTTCCACTTGGTGTGATACCAGCAGGCAAGAGAGGGGCCGTGAATCTGCTAACTGAAACTTCTCCCATCTTTCCTTGTATTACGCCCTTACCTAGATGGTGTCACACAGCATTAGACACACAGACTTCAGTCTGAAAAACCCATGCTTGGCATCTCCACTAGCACATGTGAGACTTTAGCCAAGTTACTTGATTTTTTTGAGCCTTGTTCCTCTAATCTATGAAAGAAAGCTAACACACATGATATTCATGTCATGACAAGGTTATTACAGTATTAAATCAGATAGTATATGTGTAGGGTTTAATACATAGTTAAGCAAGCAGTCAATGGAACACTTATTCTCTCTTCCCATATAAACGTCCAGTGACCACACAGTCCCAGATAGGAAATTTTAAAACCAGGCCCTTCCAGTGGAGCTGCTTATAATTTCATATGAGGTAAGAAGTGGTACCTCAGCTTCCCTAATTGAAGTATAAACCGATAATCTCCAGAATGCCAAAAGGATTCATTCTGACTGCTGTATCCCCTGCAGCTAGAACAGAACGTGACACAGTGAACACTCAATAAAGTGAATAAATGTGATGAAGACATTATAGAGTAAGTACCACTTGAATTGGACCTAGAAATAGGTTGGATCTGGCCTGAAATACGGGAATTTGAGTTATTTTCTTGGCTGCAAAAATAGTAAATGGCAAGACAAAATCCAGGAATGTTGAGGGATAGAAAACAGGCCATTTGTTGGGTGGTATTGGTGTCAGAATTGGCCCAGACCATGGTGGCTCCTGGATGCCGTGGGAAAGGCTCTGAATGTAGTAGGTAAAGAGTAGGAGGTTCAGAGCAGAGGAGAAACCACTGGGAGCCTGTTCTAGGAGGATTGTTGGCTAGGGGAAGGGAGTGAAAGGAAGGTCAGGCCAGAGAGAGCAGTTCAGAAAACACAAGGATACAAAAAGGATGAAAGCATCTTTTGCAGGTTTATTATAAGAGTTGCTCCTCCCAAATTATTATTGAAACAAACAGTAGTGAGGGAAAATGATTATTTTGTCTCTCTCTCTCTTTTTTTTTTAACTTTATGGCTGCACCCACAGCATGTGGAAGTTCCCAGGCCAGGGACTTAATCTGAGACACAGCTGTAACTCAAGCCACTGCAGTTGGATTCTTTTTTGTTTTTGTTTTTGTTTTTTTGGGCCAAACCCATGGCATATGGAAGTTCCCACGCTAGGGTCAAATCAGAGCTACAACTGCCAGCTTACACCATAGCCACATCAATACCAAATCTGAGCCATGTCTGTGACCTACGCCACAGCTGACAGCAAGGCTGGATCTTTAACCCACTGAGCAAGGCCAGGGACCAAACCCACATTCTCATGGTCTCTCGGTTTGTTACCACTGAGCCATGACAGAAACTCCCTCAGTTGGATTCTTAATCCCATGCACCACAGTGGGAACTCCTTTTCATTTTATTACATCATGCATTATCTCTACAAGAAAATCAGAAACAATTGCGGATGACCCTTGAAAGCTCAGGGGTTAATCCACCTATAGTTTACAATTGCCCCTCCTTTCCGCTGCATCCTCAAATTCAACCAACCAGGGACTGGGAAGTACGGTAGTATTTACTGCTGAAAAATATCCACCTCTAAGTGGATCCACATAGTTCAAACCCGTGTTGTTCAAAGGTCAACTGGATTCTTTCCTATGAAAATAGAAAACAATGTACATGGTTGAAAATATAAATGTTCTATCTATTTTATAACCAGTCATTTAGTATGGAATTCAGTATATTTAGTATTGCTAATTGACAAAGAGCAAAGGATATACCAATGCCCTTTTAAGGTAAAAATAGTCTTTCATAAAAACAAGAATTTAAAAGGAGAGGGATATTTCAGATATATCCTGATAGTTGTAAAATCTATTGAGAAAAATCTGTGAGAAAACCCTTCAGGTCAAAGAGAACAAAATGTATCAACTCAAAAAGATTCATTTGGGGGGTCACACTGACTTTTCCATGTCATTTTAGTAGGGCTGTCTATAGTGGTGGAGCTTTTCTAACATCTTCCTCCATGCAAAGCGGGTACACATACGTCATTCTTTCTCTTCCTTAGTACTTACATTCTTGAGGTCACTCATTAACTGCTGTGCATCAACCTGGAAAGATAGGTGTCCCTACAGGTATGCACTTGACATCAAATGAATAGCTAGCTTGAAAAATCGGTGGTCATTCTTACCTTTTAATATATAACTCAGATTTTCTAGAGGAATGGTATTGCATTTTATTATCATTATACTTTTAAAGCATATCTCTGATTTTGAAAGCATTTTCTAGATACAGTGCATATGTAGAAATGCCATTGGAATACATTTTGTTTATAAGATACAGCGTATTGCCAAAACTTTAGTGGTTGTATAGGAGTTCCAGCTTAGGGATTCTGTCTAGTAGAAAGAGAAAGTCTTGTGCAGAATGTATTTAATGTGAGGGCTCTAGGTCTGGTCAGTGCTTTGACAGAGAATGCGAACAAGGGCTAGGCAGGAAGTTTCTAAGCTGAATGCAAAAGACAGTCTGCCTTTGAAGCCATTTGCCTCCTGGAGAGAGACACCCAGAGGGAGAGTGTTTAGTAAATTACTCCACTGAGCCAACAGACTAAGCTGCTGAATTATGGTCAGACTCAGATGGATCAGATGTGGGGAAGCCTGTATTTGAACTGTTGGCCATTAGCAGTGGTGTTTGTTGCTATGGGAACTGGTGCTAAGGAACTATACAGAAATTCTGATTAAAGGGATGAGGAGAGGATAGAGGAAAAAAGCCAGAGAGGACATAAAAATAAAAAAGCAATCCAGTTGTTGTAAAACAAGCCTCTGTCCCCACACTGATGATGGAGAGCCATATAGTCCTATAGAATTTGCATAAATAAATTCATGCTTTCTAATTAATTTGAAGAGAATAAAATATTGCCAAGGGACTGTTAATTTCTGATATTTCAGGCAAAGAACCAAAGTGTAAGTGCAGTTTTCATGAGAATTTTAGATATGCTTGGCTAGGAAGTCATTACATCACATTTATCTGTTTTAATGTAGGAGACATTAATGGCCTTATGAATATTCATGATGTCTGGTTAATTAAGTTAATTGTTCTGCAGAAGTGCTTGTACTTCCAAGGACAATTTTTTTTTCTTTTTTCTTTTTGCCTCCATAGTTTTGCCTGATCCTTCCATCAGTCATGCTTTACATGAGCTGTTACTTCTGTCCTTACACATGGGATATGGCACATTTTAGCAGGTTTGGGGAGGTGGTGCTGAGCAAAGTTACTGGTTGTGTTAAGAAAAGTAACTTTTCAGGCTAATTAAGATGTTTACCTTGAGGTAGAACATTTATAGCTTTTGTGAGAATGCTAAAATTATATAGTTTTTATTTATGTGAGCAGCATGTTCTTTTGGCATGTAGATATCTTTTTGGATGGATCACATTTGGTTTTAGGAACTTGTACTCTTTTAGATTATTCAGACAAAAATATGGAGCAATCTATAGTTTTATAATTTTGCCTCTACTTTTCTTTGTGAACTTGCCTTTTTAATTTAGAGTGTTAAAAAAGTTCTTAAGGGTTAAGGAACAGGTCAAACAGAGTAGAAGATGACTAAAATGGTTTTCTGACTTCTGATCAGGCCCATCTTCACTGCCAAGTGCAATGGAATTAAAATTTGCAAAGCCTGAGAAGACATAAAAATAAAAAAAGCAATTTCTAACATTCTAAGATGATTGGTGCTTGGGCATGCTTAGCATCGTTCTAACTCACAGGGAGTAAACGGTCTTTATTTTCTTGAGTCATAATATGTGTCATTCTCTATTGCACTTGACAACATTACATTATGTTTTTTAATAGTCTTTCTAGAGGAATGCTTTTATGGTCCACTCCTAATTAACAGTGGTAATGGAGGAAATGTGTTTCATGGAGTACTGTAATCCATTGATAATCCTAAATATCTCAGTCTAATTATGTGGCCTCCTCCAAAACCTCTACTATAAATCTGATTAGGAAGCAAAATTGATTGATTTGTTTTTGCTTATTCCCCCCATAATAGGTTAATTACCAATTATATGGCCAAAGGGCAGGCTATAGAGGGTCAAAGGATAATTGGAAAGGTCTAGATAATTGACTCCTGGTAAAGATCCCCCGAGGAACAGTTTCTGGACCACTTGTTCTCAGATTTTAGGGTGCAGACAAACCACCTGGAGAGCCTTCTAAGACATGGGTCCCCAGACCCCATTCCCAGACATTCCTTTTCCATGGGTTGGAGGTGAAACCCAGAAATTTGCCTCTTTAACAAGCTGATCCTTGAACCATAAGTTCTGGAGGATGCCTCTCCATATACATAACCTGAGAATCTTATAAAATGCAGACTATGGCTTGTTAGGTCTGGAGTGAGGCCTGAGATTCAACAATGTAATAAACACTGAGGTGTGGCCGTAGCTGCTGGACGGTGAAACATCTGAGTAACAAGGGTCAGAGCATGAACTACCATTTGAAGACTCAGGTAAAACCAGTTGACCAGTTATGTTCAGGTGGACATTTCTTTGCATGGGTATCACTAGAGGTCTGGAAATCATTCATGCTTAGATAAGTATCACAGGATGATTATTGTTTTAATGTCTTGCTTGACAGTAGCCGAGTTCCCTCAGCTTCTCTGACTGAGCAACCCAAGCACACATCAGTTCAAAGGGATACAAATGGAAGGGATTATGTATGCCCACACAGGGAAGTTCCTAATTCGCAAATCCAGGAGACTAGCCTTTGCCTTGACAGTTCTTTTTTTTGCCTTTTTTTTTTTTAATCTAGAGCCGCACCCGTGGCATATGGAGGTTCCCAGGCTAGGGGTCTAACAGGAGCTGTAGCCGCCGGCCTTCGTCACAGCCACAGCAATGCGGGATCCGAGCCGCGTCTGCAACCTACACCACAGCTCACGGCAACGCCGGATCCTTAAGCCACTGAGCAAGGCCAGGGATCGAACCCGCAACCTCATGGTTCTTAGTCGGATTCGTTAACCACTGAGCCACAAAGGGAACTCCTGCCTTGACAGTTCTAGAACACAACACATCCAGACTTGCACAGCTCTTGGCAGTTATTGGACTTAAATCAAGAAATTTAAGCTTCTTAAATTTAAATTCTTTTTAAATCTGGCTTCTTAATTTTAAATTCTTTTTAACTCCTGGGAATGGCGGGGGCTAGCTGGTATTTTCCCCTTCAAAAGCAGGCTTTTACCTCAAGATCTCAGCCACACACAAATGTTACGGGGGCTCGACGTGAGAGAGCTCTTTCTCTTTATAGACTGGTGGGGAAAATCCATGTGGATCTTAAATTATTCCAATGATTGTAGAAATCAGAAATACTATGGCAATACCATGGAATTAAATATTTTCTTCACATGGGATTCCATTTTTCAATTCCCACTGGGTTGAGAGCTTTAAAATGTTCTTAAAGAGTATTTTTGTACTTTACAGTGATTTTGTACTTTTTTCCTAGGTTATTATTTTGCTTTTTAAAAATTTATGTATTTATCTCTGCTCTCCAGAGTCATCCTTCTGCTGTTGGTGCTCATTTTGGTAAAGAAGTTAGAAGCCTTTTCATTAAAGTTGGATGGAGCAGATTTTGATATAGCTGGCTTTTTTTTTTTCAGATAGAAAATAGACATTTGTGAAGGAAGAAGCTGTGAGCAAGTAGATACTATTAATTGTTTCCTAAGTTTTGTTACTTAAATAATTCAGTAACCCTTTGATGTATACTTATGATGTAAATAAAAGCTTATAAACTTACATTTAAGTTTTCATTTGAACATCATATAATGACATCTCAATAAAGAACAAATGGTTAATTTAGAATGTTTGCTACACTGATCATACATGTTTTAAAATTGCTTTGACAGGATCTACGAATGTATTGGCACATTCTCTCCATGGAATCCCTCACGTGGTAACTGCAACTTTGCATATTATAATGGGTAAGAATTCTTCCAAAGAATTTGTGCTATAAAGGAAACTTCCATTTATAAAAGGGAGGCTATTTTATTTCTGTCAAACCTGTCTAAGACAGATTCTTTGTCTCTCAGAACCGAGAAATGTTTGACTAAAAACCAAATCAACAAAGCTTCACTATTTGTCTTTTCAAAATACAGGTACTATAAAGAGAAGTAAATGAAGTTCTATTACAGTTTTGATAGAAAAAAATATAACAATGTTCAAGATCACAATTTTATGGCCAGATAAGGAAAACCCATACATAATGTTGAAATATATCAGATACTGTTTGTACCAAAACTCTAGGAATAATTATTAAAAAAAAAACACAAGAAAAAAAATTCAGCCAGTGTATTTCCGACAGAACTTTATCTCAACCAATGTAAAGCATATAAGCTCAAATAAATGCAATTCAAAACTACTGTTATCTGAGTTTACTTTGCACACGTATTTCAACTTCACTTCTTTAACCATGTTTTGTTTAAAAAAAGCAGTTAAGTCTCAAACTTTACTGCTTTGTGTTTCTTCCCTTAGTGCCTGAAAAAGTTACAAATGGCAGTTGCAGTAGTTGTAGGTAAAGAGAGTGAAAGAGAAAGCAGAACATTTATTATGGTATAAAGTAGCCTTACATTTTCTTCTTTTTCTCTGAGGAAATAAATATGCTCCTCCGTAATTGCCATTTTGACAACTGTCTCTACTGTATTTGCTGACTAATACTATATATAATATTCAAGGGCATATACAACCGGTTGATGTCTGCACCTTTAGCACCACTGGCAAGTTTATTCGCTTTGGGTTCTCAGCCATGTTTGGCTTTGGTGGAAGAGCTTTGGCTCTGGCAGAAAAATACCGATGGATGTCCCCTAACCAACGGATGGATTTTGCTATCATTAAGACACTGGCAAAACTTAAGTAAATCTTTTTTTTCTTAAACCCATCATTTCTTATCTCAGAGCCAATGACTGCTACTAACAAATTTTGTTTTATTTTAGACCAGAGGACTGTGAAATAGCATTTTTACCATTTAACAGCTCTCAGGATTTAGAAGAAAGGTAAGTTAAAAACTCAGAATAAAGCATACATCTATACCTTCTTTAAAAGCATAGAACAGTTTCTTTTTTTCTTTTTGTTTTTGTTTTTTTAATGGCCACACCTGCAGCATATGGCGGTTCTTAGGCCAGAGATTGAATCCAAGACACAGCTATGACCTATTCTGCAGCTACAGCTACACTGGATCCTTTAACCCATTGCATCAGGCTGGGTAAAACAGTTTGATATAAATAATTTGTTAGACTTGTGATCTTTGGTTGTTACTCTCATACTAATGAAGAATATAGAATCATGGAGTCCTATAGATTCTATTAGGCCATGCAATTTGGCACTTGTCTTCTAAAACAACTGTTCACCCCATCCATCCATCCATCCATCCGCTTATCCATCCATCTACCCATTCAACTGCTGTTTATTGAGTGCCTGATGTACAACAGACACTTTTGGATACAATGAGCCTAAACACAAACAAGCATAATCAATAATATCTACCCTCATGAGAATTTCTAGTGTGGCATGAAAATAATATTCAAAGCCACACAAAAGAGGTGCTCTAGTCTTCAAAAAAACTTAAAAACCATTTTCTGATGAATCAAATAATACAGTAACAGAATTGTTCACATATTTTTATTTACTGTCTAATGTATAATGTTGGGTTCTCTAATCTTCTCATGACTAGTAGATGCTATTTTTTTGTATGATGTGTTTTTGTTCTTTGTTTTGTTTTCTTTTAGGAGCACGGAGGGATCTCGCAAATCTGGTGAGTCTGAAATTATCTCCTTGGGTACTGAGACAGGCTCTATTGGCATTTCGCTTTGGTGAGGGAAAGTAACTGATCCCTTCCATTGCCTTTAGACTGTAATGATCAGTGGCAAATGACCCAGGGTCAGTTCTTGAATGTCAGCATTATGGCAATTCCGTGCCTGTGTTCAGTGGCACCTAGAGGCTTGGCACCTAATACCAGGTTAGTAAGAATTTTTATCGAATCTTTGGTACTTTTCTAGAAACCAAATTTATCTATCAGAATACCCTGGTAACTCTTGGATATCTAGATTATTATTGAGAGGTAGTCTCTCTGTGTATAATATTAGCAATTATAAGGGATTTGTCATCTGAGTAGGCTGAGAACAAATGTTATACTAGAAAAATTATCAGAAAATTACTCAGAATTTTTAGTATCACTGAGGCTAAAATAATATTCCTTGGGTTTTATTGATATGATTTTTATTGTGTTATTTTATTCCAACTTTGCTTGCTTTATTATGTTTCTTTAGCAGTCATTGAGAACATTATGTTTAATTCTGTTATTTCTTAGGGGTGTTTCTGCCTTCCAGTTTTAGTGTAGACATACCCATCCTTAGCATGAAGTGTGTATGTGTGATACCTTTAATCAGAGGGAACATTTTAGTTATTTTAGTGTGAATAATGATACATAGGACCTACTTCCCGCATTTTCATGAGACATTTTATGTATCATTTTATCCACAAACTGCATGAATTCCATTGCTCGCACATCCTTTTCATGTAGTTGGCCAATATTGGGCTGAAAATACTTCTCTCACATTCCTGTAGAGCATAGAGGAAGGGGTGATAAATGGTGTGTAGTGTCATCACATTTGGATTGTCCCCAGAAATGGAATCAAAGAATGGCTTATGTATGTACTCTGGCACTTTATAATGTGATTTTAATGACTAGTTTCAACTCCCCCACAAAATATTTAACCAGAAGTATTAACAACTGACATAGGGACCAATTTCACATTTTCCTGGGCAATTGATACGAAGATAATAAGAGGAAATATCCAAAGTTAGAGAAGAAGAGAAACTAAAAATCAGATGTCAGGGTCCCCATTAATTATCTCTAGTGCTGATGCTTGAAAGGAGTATTTTGAAGCTTGTGTGATTTAGAAATTGAGCCTGGTTGCTTCCTCCCCATAACCTCAGAAATCCTAGATATCTGGGTGTTTCCCCCATGAAAAGGGAAGACCTGGCTAGCTGACTAGAGCTGTGGTGCAGGACTCAATGCAGGGCTGCGCTAACCTCGTGCTATCTCTGATTCTCATGTTTGCTCAGGGACCTTCGTGGGAGGTGATCCTGCTCTCCTGGGAGCAGTGCAACTCACGCCTCCTTAAAACCCACCCCAGACAGTTTGCAGCCGGCCTGGCATCTGCTGCTTACTCTCTGGGTTCAATCAGCATTGATGAATTTTTCAGAGAAGGATGACTAGTTAAGAGATTTCATCTGTGGATTATGGAAGTTCCTATTGTGGTGCAGTGGAAATGAATCCGACTTGTATCCGCCGTGAGGACTGTTATCTGATCTGACTAGTGGATCCCTGGCCTTGCTCAGTGGCTCAAGGATCCGATGTTACCCTGAGCTGTGGTGTAGGTCACAGATGTGGCTCAGATCCCATGTTGCTGTGGCATAGACTGGCAGCTGCAGCTCTGATTTGACCCCTAGCCTAGGAACTTCTATGTGCCACGGGTACAGCCCTAAAAAGCGAAAAAAAAAAAAAAAGGATTTCTTCTGTAGATTGTAATCAAATATGCTGGTTTTGCAAAGGATTGAGCCCAGCTGACCAAGATATTCATAAGTTTATCTTTTGAATAATTCAGGAAAATGGCACAGGAGTTTCAACTTTCAGCTTTATTTTTTAAAGGAAACTATTATTTACTTCAAATACCTTAGAACAAATTGCTGATCGGAACTAATATTTTTCTATTCGAGTTTTTCCAAGATAAAGTGCATTTATATATGAAAAATATTTAGAACAATGCCAGGCTCATAGCTAATGTGTGTTCCAATTACTAATAAGTATTGAGAGGTAGACATATGAAATGCTTCTCATGTATACCAGTAAAAGTTAAGTAATAGACAAAAAAAATCAAGCACAGGCAAAACACAAATGTTCTGTAACTATTTCCAGTTGGAAAGAGGTGGCACGATGGGTAAAAGGAACACTAAACCTTGGATTAAGAGTTCTGATTCCAGTGATCATTTTGTTTTTCTCTGTCTTTGAAATGATCACTTAGCTTCGTGGGCTTCTTTTTCTTTTGCATAAATTGAGTGAATGGTTAGCCTCCAAGACCCCTTACAACTCTCACCTGAGCTTCCATATGATTTAAAGTGCTCTTTTTTTATGTTGTTGTTATTCTTGGAATAATTTTATATTTACACTGAAATTGAGCCTAGAAGTCATTTGCACGTATTTCTGCAAACTGCCTTCTGAAACTAGATGCATCTGTGAGTGGCTTTTTGGCACTAAATCACACCTCTAAATTTGCAGTCTCTTATATTGAACTGAATGGTTATGCAAGATTAAAATGTGCAGTCATTTAACCGGACATGTGTGGTAGCATTTGTTCACTCCATCTCACCCATCCATGGGTTACTTTGATTTATCTGGTTTCCTGTGTCACTAGGCCTGCCCATAAATAAATATCTAAACCACACTGTAGATTTTAAAGAGTGTTGAATTAGTTGTTACACCATTTGTGTTATTAACTGTTTTATAACACATCTTTAAAAAAAAAATACATGATTTCACATTTAGAATCCGTAGGTAAATAACATTGGCTTTCAAATTATGTCTTGATATGTGAATAGGATTCATGCTGATTCATTTTTTAAAAAGCCTTAATGTCAGAGCTTGCTGAGCAGGAAGTCAGCTGTTTAATAAAACTAATTTGAAAGGCTGTGTCAGTTAAAAAAATAAAGCAGCAGGATATGATTTAAGAATTTTAGGTAAACTTAATGTGATGATGATTTATCTAGCATGCTTAAACTGCTAGTAAAACAATATTTGTTAGAATGAATGAAATGAGTACTTTCTGATGCAATCTCCTAATAAACTTCTTAATGTTTAATACAAATATTTAATTTCAGATTAAATAATGGAAGTATGGCTCTTATAATTACACGAAACACTTCTCGGTCAGAATTTATAAAACACCTGAAAAGATATACAAGTGTTAAAAATCAGGTACAGTAGTAAATCATTTGTGTTACTTGTGTGCACAGCAATTAGTAATGGGGAAAGAGAGGCTGGCAGAGTTGACACCAAGTCCTGCCTTGTAAGAAAGCTTTATTTTCTTCTTAATGCGTTAATCTTTGTTTATTTTTTTCTATTTTATATTTCCTTCAAATTTTGAAAAGTACCCACCAGCATTAATACAGATTGGACATTTTTGAATTATGGGTTGGAAGTTACATACATTTTATGTATGTGTGTGCAAAGAGAAAATAGAACATGTAGTGTTACATTGAAGTGAGAAGTAAATTCAGGATAAAATTATTTGGTTGGTCTTCAGAATGAAGGCCATCATTTTTACTAGAGGGTTTAGAACCCTTAAGTGTTGGTGCTTCTAGGAATTTATATGCAGCCTTCTTGTCTTCTCATGATGCCTTTCCCTGGGTATCTCATTGCCTCCCATGGCTGAACCACTATCTGAACTTTGCATACTACCAAAGACTCTGTCTTCTCTGCAAGACCACTGTGCCTTCCTGTACGCACACAGGGATCTTGAGTCCAGCATGTCTACTGCTTACCTTGTCACCTTTTCTCCGATGATGTTCTTTCTGTGCCTCTCTACACAGAGCAATGGCATCAATATAGGCATTTACGTATTCTGAAAAGTAAATGCCAAAATTACAGTCCTGCCCGTTAACATCACATTGTGCTTGATCATGATGTATCTCTGTACTCTTCAAAATGTAGTTTCCTTTCTCCAGCACTTTTTTTTGGCTCCAGGCTAATTCTTCTGTGCTGTTTAAAATTCAGCTTAAGAGGGCAGTTCATCCACCATCCTGAGCCTGTTTGGCTCCTCTCATTTCTCTGTGCTTAAATCATCATGGCACTTAGATGTATCACAACTTTGTTTACTTCTCTTCCTCACGCGTGATATCAAGCTCTCAACTTCCTAAAGTCCCATCTAACAAAGACTGTGGTTTTATAGATAATGAATGTATGTGGCTGGATGAGTGGAGCTTCATTTTGTGAAGTGTGCATAGGAAGACTGATGGTGTAAGGTAACAGAATTCCTGGTGCTGGCCATCAGTGCCTGATGTCCCTTGGCTTCAGCTGCACTGCTCTAGTCTCTGACCCCTGAATCACATGACAGTCTCCATTTTTTCAGAATGATTTTTATTTTTTCCATAGGTGGTTTACAGTTTTCTATCAATTTTCTACTGTATAGCAAAATGACCCAGTCACATGTATATACACATACACACATTTTTTTCACATTATCCTCCATCATGCTCTATCACAAGTCCTTGAGTGTCTTCACATGGCATTCTCTCTTACAAGGACATCAGTCATACCAGATTAGAGTTTACCGTAATAACCTCATCTTAACTTGATCACTTTAGCCAAGGCCCTATTTCCAAGTGAGGTGACACTCACATGTAGTAAGAGTTAGGACTTCTAGAGATCTTTATGGGACACAGTTTAACCCATAACAGTCAGTGATCACTGACTCATTTAAAATGCATTATTTTTCAAATGAAATTTTTTGAAAGTTTTGCAAGCACATAGTATGAAGGGTAGCCTTACACCCAAGATGGGGAGTCTAATGCAATGACTGTTGGGAAGTTTCAGAGAAAGCCTTGTTTGAGACCTGCAGCTCTGTACTCAGTCAGAACAGCTGATGCTATCAGGTAGCCCAGTATAATCCACCGTGAAACCCAGTGCCTCGTGTGGTATAAACTGTAAAAACTGCTGGACCTTACATTCTACATATGTAAAATAGGGGTAATGGGGGAAAATATTAATTTTCTGTCACTTTTAAAATTTTGTTCTTCCTTGATGTTTCTGCAGGAAAGACGAGGAGAAACATGGAAATGATATATTTGGAGTAAACCTCATGCCATTTATCTGAAAACTGAAATAAATGAGTAGTTGTATATTTCTACTAAAAAGTTATTTGGCTATCTTTTCTTATTATTTATTTCAGAGAATACATATTTTTTCACCGTAGTTTCCTTAGGCAAGTACAAAAAAAAAAAAAAGCTGAAATTTGAAGGTTACTTTGCACTGTTCTTAAGTGATTAGTAAGCAAACACAATTATCTTGCAACTTGTGCCCATCTTCAAAACAAGGATGAGGCAGGCAAATACCTATAAAAATCACACTGATGGACTTTTTCTTTTCACCTTCATAAGTTTAGCTCTTCCTAATTAAATCCCAAATGTGAAATTTATTCTAGTCTTTGCTTTACGTCAGCTAAACTAGTTGGCTATAATCAAGTCAGCAAATTATATAAATCTTCTATATCAACAGACCAGTATTAAAGATCTCATCTTTAATTGGAAATTATTGTATGCAATTTCATAGACATATACTATTTATCATAAAACACATTTTCCAACTGCTAGATCTAAATGAGCTAGGAAAACTTCAGAAAAGGGGCTCATTCTTCCAAAGAATTTGGAACTAATTAGTTTCAAAGCTATAAAAAACGTCAGCATGCACATTGGTATTTACTTGCAAGCAACAGCATAGTGAACTTTCCTAATTTGCATTACCGTTAGGGATAAAGCAATTACTGAAATTATTTGCATTTATTTTTTGTTTCTCTTTTTTTTTTAGTTCAATTTTCCATTTGTTGAAACTTACACTGTTGCAGAAGTAAAAGTTCACCCAAGGAGTAACAGCAGTAGACACAATCCAGAGGAAGAGGATGGACCATATGAAACTACTTCAGGAAAGAGTTTCCCTTGGAATATAGATGGTGATTTAATGGAAGTTGCATCCGAGGTCCATGTTAGGTAAGTCTAATTATTTCACCACCTTATATATCTACCAGTAGACACAAAACTAATAGTATAATGGAAGCCACCTTCTTGTAACTATCAAAACAGACAGTTGGCTAACTTTTTTAAATTGGTAAATCAGGGAAGCATAAAAAGATGAATGTATAACTTTGATAAAGTATAACTTTGTATTTATTCATCAGTTGTTACACAGAACCACTTATGAGTCTCTACATTGGCATTCTGAATTACTGTTCTTCATAAACTATACAGATAATGTATATTTACAATTTCCATTTTGCAGTTTTTAAAATGAATTAGGAACTTAAACCTTGTGGAGCCGTCTCAGTAGCAGATGGTTACAATTTAATCCCCCAATCTTTTAAAATTTCCTTTTGCTCACAACAAACACTAAAACACTTGGTGTTTAGTAGTTTGTTCTTATAAAGTCTTTACAAAGCATAGTTTACACAAGAACAATTTTACATATTATTTATTAACAAGAGCAACTAGCTATAAACAGGCTTGGGAACATGCAAACTCATGGCTGGTCAGTATTCTGACTCAGGCGGTTAGAAGTGTGCAAGGGCTCCATGAGTAGCCCTCTGGATGGGAGCTTTCTATAGGCACAGTTCGCTGGGCTTTACAGTAATTATTGCTGCTGATTTATCAGGCCCTGCATTTCTCTCTGCCTGGCTCCTCTGCCATGAATATATGTTTGTTGGCTATCATTAGATTTGTATTTGATATTATGCACCATATTCAATAGGTGTTACGTGTAAATGATAACCGAATGATAGGTTGATAAAATAATCAGTCGTGTATTATTATGTTCTTTACAGAGTACACCCAAGACTTATCAATCTTTATGGAGGAAGGATAGAAGAAATGAATGATTCCAAAGTAACATGTAATTGTTTATAAGAGGAATGTGTAGAATTTTAATATAAGGGGTATCATAATATTTTAGTATCATAATATTTTAAACATATTTTGATAAGGAAAAAATCTCTAAAAGATTTAAACTTGCTATTTTTGATGTTACTAAAAATTAGCTTTCATGCTTTAAAAAACAAAAAATTTTCTGGTTTTTGGATGGTATTTATTGGAATGGAAGGTAAATATTTCAAATACTTGAAATGTAAACATGATATGGCAATATTTAACCTAAATAATTGCACAGTGAAATAATCTGGATTTTTTTTTTCCCCTGGATTTGAGTCCATCAGTTCCAGTGTTAAATTTCCTATAGCCTCGTGCAAACAGACCACAGAGTTCATGTAAGAACGTCCTGATTTCCTGATGAGGTACCTAATTCAGTGAGACTGAATTTCAAAATTACACAGCTCAGAAATGACATAACTGTTTTTTAGTACAGACATGGTACTATTTTTTCTCAAAATCTCTCTAGACTACTTGCCAAAAACAAAAAGATGGGTAATTTTAAAGTTACGGTGCCACAACTTAAATTTCTATGAACACTCTCTGAAAGTTTTGAGATTCATGGTATGGATAATCTTAAACTATGTAAATATCTGGTCTGAATCTGGCCCAAAAGGGAACTGTGTTCTTGTTGTTCCTGAAAATGCAGTCACAGCATGCTGCTTTCAGAATAAGCAGTACTACTGAAAATGCTATTACTTCTAATAGGAAAGAACCAAATTAAAATTTTTTCAGGGATCATTCTTGAAAAGGCAATTCTAAATTTGGATTTGATTTTCCATCGATGATCTTTGGCATTTTCTTGAAAGAACTACTTTTTTTTCATAGTAAAAACACCTAAAAATATCTTTTTCTCAAAAAAAGAGTTCTTTACAATTTAATTTCTATTGGTACACACCAAGTTCAGGACTTTTCATGCTCATTGTGATTGATTGGATTTTGCTTCTCAAACACCTTCACAAATTTCTGTGCATTTCTCATTCTCCAGCCACCACTTTGGGAATGGATAACTTATAGGATTAAGCAGTCTGAGGAAGACGGCTGTTGGCAGGGACCTTGTATAAAGAAATCCTTCTCCATAGTAGTAAAGATTGCCTCTAATTTTTCTATTTGATCACTTCACATAATAGATTTTGAAAATTTGGCTGCAACCTTCGTATAAAGACAGCTATATAGGGGCAAATCAGATGATATTACATTCTATAGTAATCAGCATTTAGTTCATATGCATGAATAGATATTACAAAATATTAACTGTATTTACAAGTGATCAGGCATTTAAAGATAAATTATTTTAGATCCAGAAAGAAACTACTTCATTATAAAGAAAAAACTAAGAAAACATCAACAAGAAACTTAAAATATTTCACTTATCACTAAAAACATGGACATTTAGATGTCATATTTTTCATTAGATATAAGCTAAATCTCTATTTTTCAGTTTACAGTTAAATTTGTGAATTTTGTTTCTCTATTTCCATGCAGAAGAGAATGCTTTTATAATCCTGGTGAAAATGTTTTATACCTACATTTGAGGAGAAAAGAGGAAGCTCCAAACAAGAATTTGTCTATTTGCTTAATTTGACAGCCAACATTTTAAACAGTATCTAATTTGTATGAAATATTGGCTCACAATATCATCTCTGCAGAGCTCTGATTGTTAAAAATCTTTAGTGAGGTACAGTTTTCATATTTTATATATATCAGTGTATTTATATTTCAAATATCAGCTAAAGTGCAACATTCAATCCGTGTTAGAATATAAATTAGAATTCATAAGTACTGTTTTTATAAACAAAAAAATGTGACTAAAGATGGATTTTTAAAATTTACTCCTCAGTAACCTTCCCTTGATAAAACTGTGTTCTAGAAGGACTAGTGGATACCTATATAAACATATAGTTTTGAAAAACATATGTATATATATACAGAAAGAAAAAAATCATAGCTGTATAAACAGTAATTATCCATAGGTCACCCCATTGATCTCAAACCAGTGTATAAATGCAGTCTGAAATTTGCTGATCAGGTCCAGTAATATTTATAGA
Organism: Catagonus wagneri; assembly: GCA_004024745.2. Lineage (NCBI taxonomy): Eukaryota > Metazoa > Chordata > Mammalia > Artiodactyla > Tayassuidae > Catagonus > Catagonus wagneri. Next base: position 34,195,597 of record PVHT020000141.1, on the reverse strand, counting down.
CTGCTGAATAAATGGTTGTTGATGTTTATCAAAGCCTATAGGAAATATATTACAAATCAACACCTCTAAAGATAAAATCTGCTTTAAAATGATCATGGTTCTCTTCTAGTCATTAGAAAATTTGGAAATAGCTCTTTGAAAAATTCTGTTATTTATAGAGAACATATTCCAAACAAATCTCAAATATCTATCAGAAATGAGTCATTATCTCAAATATCAGAAATGAGTCATTATTTTACTGTAGCAAGCACATATGGTAAATAATGCTTCTTAAAAGGAATGATACTTCAAGTCTTCTCCAGTCGAGTTGTTTACTTCCTCAACATGTTTTAATTCAGATGCACTTTCATTTCAAGGTACCTTCAAGGAATTAGTTATCTTGAATAAACTGAATGCTTTAGTGTTTTTCTACCCATTTCAGAGCTGAAAGATCATCTTTGGATATATTAACATATTGCCTTTGCAGTTATTTTTTCTCAAAGAATAATTATTTTCTCTCAAAGAATAATCATTGCTTGTATTTTTCATTTGCATTACGACATAATATGTCACAAAGTCATGAGTAAAAAAAGTACATAGAAGTCTGAGCAAAATGCATGGTTGCTTGTAAACAATATCTAAAATTTTAGTATAACCTGAGTCCGTTATTCTCGCAATTTGAAAGAAGTCTTCAATCTTCTTTATCACTTTTACTGTTAATATAGCTCCAACTGTCTCTTCTGTTTTCTTCTTGTAGGATAGATTTGTACTGTCTTTTGAAGAAGCCAGCCTGAAAATAGCATTGCATAATCACTAGTGTATAGTTATTAATATATCATAGTCATAGAAAATGTCTAAATGGTCAACACCAATTGCAGGCAGTAAAAATTAGTTGGAAATACTGGGTTAAAGAGCATTGTTTTGTTGTTACTGTAGGACTTAGTGATACATACTCTCTCCCAAGACTGACATGATTTCAACATAATGGGCAGTGTTTTCCAAATGCTTCTTCAGAAAGCACATCTTTGAAATCTAATGTTATAGTTTGAATGTTTATTGACATAAGTTGCCTCTAAGATGGCATATTTTTCTAGAATGACTTTGGTACAGAAGTTAGGAGAAATATGAGATCAGGACTATATGGCCACTTAAAACTTTAAAGAGTTAAATACTAAAAATACTTAAATGCTTAAATCTAATGTGGGCATCACAAACTGGCTTTGAGAAAATCAAGAACAGCATTTTCAGTGGTTTAACATTAGTAATTATTAAAGGCTTACCTTCCACATAACGTATGAAATAAACAAAAGTAAAATAAGTCCAAGTAGCAAGCTACTTAAAATAATCGCTATAGTGAGTTTGCGTTTGGGTCTTTGATGATGTAGTCCTTCAAGTAGAACCTATGTAAATTAATCAAAATAGATAGATGGGTAACAAGGACCTACGGTATAACACAGGGTAATCTACTCAACACTGTGTAACAGACAGCCTATATAGGAAAAGAATCTGAAAAAGCATGGATATATGTATCTGTACAACTGACTGACTTTGCTGTACACCTCAGACTAACATAACTTTCTGAGTCAACTATAATAAAAGTTATTAAAAAATCAAAAAACAAAACAAAACAAAATAAAACCCACCTCTTGAAAAACTTGCTTCTATTTCCTTTGAAGCCCCTCTACCATTCCCAATGGTATTTAGAATAACCCGATCCATCCTGTTCTCCTGCTGATCTAAAACAACTATAGGAAACATTGGTTCTTGTTTGGCAGAAACCAGGAGTGTAATAGGCTGTGTCCTTGGTTCTTCCTCCAATCCAAGCTACCAAAATCACCTCCTGAAAGAGCCTCCTGCCATTTCCTCCTGCCAGGTGTGGAAAATGCCAAGCCTCAGTCAAGTATTTCGGGCTCTCATTGATTTTCCTGACTAAACAAACACCCTAGCACTATTTTTCCCCCTACAATCTTAATGTTTCAGTTAAAAAGGTAATCTTACATGTGCAACATTCTCATCCTTGTTTAGTTCAATAACTCTTGGATTTGGCTCTGGAAAAGCTGTTGCTCTTATTTCAAACTTCAGTGTTCTAGTCTCATCCTGTTAAAAAAAAAAAAGATCACACTGTAGCCTAATTCATAGTTTTATTTCATGAAAACAATTATGGCAGGTAAGGATTAGGAGAAACTATTTCTAGCTAGAGGTTTGCATAATTTATCTTCTCCAATTTATTTCACCATTTGAAGGTAATAGCAACATAATGCCTTTGGTTTCAAAGGCATGGCCTTGGTATTAATTTATATGGCATCATTTTCTTGAAATCATTTTATTAAACATGGCTACTTTGCAGAGAACTTGATTTAAATATTTATACTATTTAGTAGTATAAATTATAGTTACCAGTGTATTTTTATCTTAGATATTAAATTTTTATTCCCAGGACTTCCTTTACATGATAAATGTCCTCAAATTTATTTTATTGGGCTTATTTTTCTTTTTCAATAGCATTGTCATATTGCTGCTCTGATCAAATACAGATGGTATACCAAATATCATAATGAAAAAAATCTGGTACAAATATTTATAGCACACAAAAATATAATCAGTGGATGAACTCAGAGCTGTCTAATATGGGGACTTTATAACCCAGAATCCACAGAGCTTGGGCACCTGTGGACAGGATCCACAGATTCTAAAGACCTTTGAAATTATATTCAAAATTGAGATTTTTTTTTTGTACATGCATTTTTTATTAGAGTAGATGAGAATATATTATTTAGTCAAATTCTTAAAGAGGTCTATGACCCACAGAAGTTAAAGCTACTGTGTAAAGGTTGTTTAACATTTTAGAGAGAACATGTTGAATTTTGGGGCTGAAAATAAATTACATACTTTTTCTAAGGCAGTACTTCAACAGGGATGACTCTGTCTCCTGGAGGACAGTCAGTTATGTCTGGAGACATTCTTGGCTGATAGGACTTGGGAGGGGAGACTACAAACATCTAGTTGAGTAGAGGCCAGCTATACTGAAAAATATCCTACAATGTATAGGATAGTCCCTGACCACAAAGAATTATCTGGTCCTGAATGCTGTTAGTGCTCCCTGTTGAGAAACCTGGCCCTCAAGAGTATGAAGACAAACTGCAAAAGTTCAAATAACTTGGACTAAAACACATAACTCTTATTCCCTGTCTGGTACATATTTCTCTCTCTCTCTCTCTCTCTTTTTTTTTTTTATTTTGTTTTTAGGGCCACACCTCCTGCATATGGAAGTTCACAGGCTAAGGGTGGAATGGGAGCTTCAGCTGCCTGCCAACACCACGCTATAGCAACGCCAGATCTGAGCCGCATCTGTGGCCTACACCGCAGCTCACGGCTGGTGCATCTTCCTCTTGACAGAACATAATAGTTATCATTTCCTTGTCTTATTATGTGTCATGCTCTATTTACTAAGTGCTTTACAAAAATCATCTAATCTTAACACCCCTGCAAAAGAGATAGTATCCATATTTATCAGATAAGGAAATTGAACAGAACACCAAAGTACTTCTCATAAATATGCATACTCCTTTCTAGGAAGAAATCCAACATGTGTTAATTTTTTTTTTTTTTTTTGGCTTTTTGTCATTTTATGGCCGCACCCGCGGCATGTGGAGGTTCCCAGGCTAGGGGTCTAATCGGTGCTGTGGCCACTGGCCTGCGCCGCAGCCACAGCAACGCAGGATCCAAGCCGCATCTGCAACCTACACCACAGCTCACGGCAACGCCGGATCGTTAACCTGCTGAGCAAGGGCAGGGATCGAACCCGCAACCTCATGGTTCCTAGTCGGATTCGTTAGCCACTGCGCCACGACGGGAACTCCGGACATGTGTTTATTTTTTAATTCAACTTTTCAAAGTTCATCTTCTTAAAAGTGCATTTTATTCTTGTATATGTATGTTTTATTGTTGATAAATTTTGATAGTTTGATATTATGGAAACCATTTTTTGTAAATATATGTTAGTAAATGTATATTAAATACAATAGGTTTTTAAGCAAAAAGTGATATGGAAAGAACTTGAAGGATATATGAAATGTTAAGGCAGCCAATTCCTTTGATTTAATCAATGTTCATAAATAGCTGGACATGCTAAAATAAACTTTTTAGTCTAGTTATCTGTTTAATTACTAAAGCCATGTCATTTAGACAATGCAGTCTGAATAAATGCAGTTTTTGAGTTTCCCTCCAGATTTGCTTTCATTCATAAATTCTTAATCTGTTGAATGCCTCCTTCCACACCACTTTACCCATATAAGATGGCTGAGTTTGTAGATTCTAAATGAAATTTTATCCACAAGTTGTCACTGTATTATAGACTTACCATTTCTAAAATGGATGGCCGGCCTTCCAGCTGAATGTGAACACTGGCTTCTTTTCCACTTTCCATTTTCCCGAAATTGCATGAGAAATTTAAACAATGTGGATCAGCTTTTATGCAGTACTTGGAGAGAATACAAAATAGCTACATTAAAATTCCAACAATTTTTTAAAAATATGGTTAAAATATTTTATGTGGAATTCAAAATCTGCTCCCCTTAGTGGCATTTGAAAAAATTATCTTGCTATAAACATGGAACTAAAGATCTGCTTTCATTAGATGGCATTAAAAAAGTTATCTTGCTTAAACAAATGTTTAATAAATTATACAAAAACAAAGTATTTCAACTCAATCATGTGTTCTCATTATCCTTATGAACTTAATCTTCTGCGACAGAAAAAGACACCCAATCAGAGTCTTGCTAAATTACATGTTTTATGTTCACTGTAAAACTTGGATCATTTGAAGGGCTTCCTTGTTTCCCCCTCGCCTAAATTCACTAAAATGGAAAGACTGAAAATTAACCTCATGCCACAAAGGCCGCTCAGCTGAGAACAGCATCTTAGCCTCCTAAGGGGTCTGGTACACTGTCTGGTTGGCATGAATTGGGCCCTTCTTATATAAACTATAGTATATATTTACCCCTGAGTCTATCCCAAGTTTCCAGTCTTGTCTGTTCCTCATACATTAAAACATTACCTGAGCTGATTTTTTCTCCTGCAATTGACAGTTCATATCCCCTTGGTTCTTGAAGTCTTTCGTTCTGTATCTGAAAAACTGAAACTTACCAGTAGCCTCTTATCAGTCTTTGACAAAAAGTTGAATATGTCTTTCAGGGTCTCCATTGTGCCTTTTTGCTGCTCTAAAGCACACTTTCTCAGATAATTCTTAAAATGGCATTCTCCAGAAGTAGTCTACAAAAACGGAAAGAAAAATCTTATCATTCAGTAATGGAAAGAACAACAAAAGCTATGTGGCTTTAAAATTTACCTTGTAAATTTACCTTTTCTGAAATATATCAAATACTTCTAAAATTGTATGAAAATATTTTCTGACAGATTTGGGAGAGATTAAATCTTTGTAGCAAAAACTCAACAAAAGCCCAGAGAAATTTTAGAGGGTTGAATATAGGTCCTAAACTGATCAATGGCCTTAACCTTACAGAAACTAGGACAGTGTAAAAAATGGACATTTGAACATTAACATGACATTAAACATTTCTTTGGCTTTAGACACACAGCAATGAGTTGTAACAGCATGTCCGACCTACCATCTCAATCTGGAATTCAAGTAATATTTGAAAGGATCACATGTCAAATCTACTGAGTAGGTTTATCCATCAATTGCTTGTCTTGAAACTGGGAGTGCAAAAGCAATTCTGATAGAGTCATCAACACAGGAATTTGATCCTTAAGCAGTGATTTGAATATTCTTTACAAATAAAAGGATGAAATACTGATTTTTCAACAGTAGTCTCAGGCTTTATGGACAATTCTACCAATTAAATGACTTCTACAGGTCCCTATCACAAAGAAAATGTACCAGAGATAATAGAACATAGTTCTGTCACTGGGTAAGTCACATGCAGATATCCTACAGTTCTTATGCCATAGTCAAAGTGTACACAGTAAGCACATGGTGACTTTATAGCTTAGACTAAGTATGACTGAAATAAGTTAACAAGAATCTCCATTTTAGCAACATTACTTAGGAAAAAGGAAGAATCGCATTTTTTACCTGGACATCCAAAATGTTGAAGAGCTTATCAGTTTGAGGGATAAAAGAATTTGGTATCATTATTTCCACACTAACATTTGGAGCCATGCTTTGGCCAGTGTTGATAACCTGATAAGAAGAAACCAATTTTAAACACCCAAAAAATACTTTTTTATAAAAGTACAGATACTAATGAGCTTTTTAGGTGAACCCATGTATTTCATGCAACATTGACAATGTGGAGGTTTGTGTTGACAGCTGAATGGAAAAGGGAGACAGAATATCCATAGTTAACTTTAAGCAGTTTGTTAATAATATAACGTCATTATTCCCATTAGATCATAATGTCTGCACTGTTGGTTTACTGCAGAAATAGTCTGAAGAAAAAGACATCAATAATATCCAGCTTACCCCTGAACAACTCGAGGGTTCTGTGCAACTGAAAATCAGTATAACTTAGTTGGTCCTCTGTATACACGGTTCCTCTGTATTCACAGAATCAACCAATGGTGACTTGTGTAGTATTGTAGTATTTACTATTGAAAAAAATGTAAGTGGACCCACACAGTTCAAACCTGTCTTGTTCAAGATCCAACTGCACATTGGTATGGCACATTACATATCTAAAAAACAATGATCAAAAGTGTCCTTATAATTATCCCATGAGATGGGGTGACATTTTATTATTTGCCAGCTCAGGAAAATGGTAAGAATTGTAGATGTGGTACCCAAGTGGAAAGTTAAAAAGTGACAAGAAATGGTATTCAAAACTCAGGTATTCTAATTCTAAATTCTATGTCACTTTCACAAAATCACTCGTGTGCTGAGAAAATAATTCAGCAGTAAGTGCATAAGAATCTATTTAATTCAGGAAAATTATAATGCTAAAACACTCAGAAAAATCAGAAAAGGGTAGGTAATTGGGTTTTAGAAAAAGTAAAAAGGTTTTTGGGAGTTCCCATCACGGCTCAGTGGTAATGAACCCGACTACTATCCCTAAGGATGTGGGCTTGATCCCTGGCCTTGCTCAGTAGTTTAAAGATCTGGTGTGGCTCTGGTGTGGCTGTGGCTATAGTGTAGGTTAGCAGCTGTGGCTCTGATTGGACCCCTAACCTGGTAGCTTCCGTAGGTCCTGGGTGCGACCCTAAAAAGACCCCCAAAAAACCAAGCCAGGTTTTTAATAATAATGCATAAAGGGATGATATTTCATTATTGTTGATAAATCTCGGGATTGCAGAATGCTAAGGGGATAAATCTGGTGCCTAAGCCACAGGCACAGTAACACCAGTTCCATGCCACATGTGGCCTGTGCTGCAGCTTGTGGCAATGCCAAATCCTTAACCCACTGAGCAAGGCCAGGGGTCAAACCTGCATCCTCATGGAGACTATGTAGGGTTCTTAACCCACTGGGCTACAACAGGAACTCTTCCCCTAATAACGTTTAGAATTCCAAGAATATCTTCAAACTTGTACAACTCACCAAGCCTACAGACTGAAAGAATCTGCAGAGCCAGTCACTGCATTGTAATTTAGCTAGAAAATATTTGTTAACTGTTAATTGTAAATTAATAAATAGGCCTTCACTTCAAGAGTCCAACTCAGTTTCTGTTTAATCAGAGCACAAACCCCCACTGGACTGTGACAAAATCATTTCTTGGGACTTCAAAGTAGAGGCTACATTTTTCCAACAGTAGTGTATACTAGTGTAATAATAACTGGAGTACAGATTCCAGAATTCCAAGGTCATCGTTTTTCCACAGATCTGGGGCAAGGCCCAGGAGTTAGCATTTTAGATGCAGCACCTCAAGTGATTCTGATATATATTTTGAAAGGCATCACCTTATAAAATATTGTAATGTACCTAATCCAGATTTATATTCTATAGATTGCTATGTAGCTCTACGAATGAGTGCTTTTTATTCAGAAAATACTTTTGTGGGCCTAATCTCCAAAGATTTACTCATTATCAACATCCATGATATTACAAAAATTTCAGTTTGACAGTAAAAAAAGAATTTAGCTTTGTATTAGTATGTTAATACTCTGGATGGTGATAGTACTCTTTTTAAAAAGATTTTTAAATAGTAGTTCCTATCATGGTGCAGCAGAAACAAATCTGACTAGGAACCACGAGGTTGCGGGTTCGATCCCTGGCCTCACTCGGTGGGTTAAGGATCCAGTGTTGCCGTGACCTGTTGTGTAGGTCACAGACGCTGCTCAGATCTGCCTTTGCTGTGGCTCTAGTGTAGGCTGGCAGCAACAGCTCCGATTAGACCCCTAGCCTGGGAACCTTCATATGCCATGGGTATAGCCCTAAAAAGACAAAAGACCAAAAAAAAAAAAAGATTTTTAAATAAATGATGCATCACTCATCATGGGTCACATACCATTGGCCTGAAAGGCTGATCAAGAGGACCTTAAATGGTGATGCAGAGGTAAAAGCTTCCTTTATTTGGTAAGGTTAAGCCTTCCTTTATTTGGAAAGAGCTTGAACCAAGAAGAGATTTCACTGGTTTGCACCGAAAGATGCCCTTCCTTCACCTACTGTGATTTCTGCTTCTAGTGGATTCAGTTCCTCCCATAACTTTGCCTGTTTCAGGCACTCTCTCTGTTCCTGCTTGCTCATCGCTACCTGTGCTATAAGGAGATGGGCTTCAGTAATAGGGACAAAACAAATCGGAAAGAAGGAGCAGGGGCCCAGAAGGCAACGGCGTGAGTACCAAAGGGCATCTGATCTTCAGCCAGCTGTGGTTCCCTGAAGCTAAGGGACATCACACACACCCAGGGATATGATAGCCTCTGGGGCATCAGTTTGTTACAAGGGTCAACAGGGTCAATTTTTCTTACATGGAAAGTGAAGTTCATTTTCTCCGCCATGCATGTTTCGGGCTCATTTTCCTCCTTTGGTCCATACACAAATGAAGTTGGGTTTACAAACCTGAAAGAAATAAATTCAGATTTAATTTAACTATATTATTTGAGGACATATTACAAGCAGTCTTTCCCTATAGTCTAAATATAACCTACATTTTAAATATGCCATAGCTAAGACTACAGGTGCCTGTAAGTACATGGTATACTCTTGGTTTCCAGGTAAATGTAATGATTTTAGTGAAGATGTAATGAAATTAGAAAGTCACGTGCTCTGACTTGGGTGACAGTGTCTCTCTTCCCACCAATACCCTTTGCTTGCCTTTCCAACACTGCCTGCCTCACTCTACTGACCCTTCCTTCTCTCTCAGCCGTAGTGATTCATGCAAACTTGACAAATATGAGATAAATTCTTAGCTTTTCCAGTATCCTCCTATACTTTAATATCCCTTATGGATTTTTGAGCAATTGCTTACCATCCCCCAATTCCTGCTGGCTACTTTGTCATGAACCTCAAATCTGGGGGACATTTCAAACACCAGTAAGTAGGGCAATTTTTTTTTGTTAGAATACAAGGTTATTGTTTTACCTATAATTAGACATATATATGTCAGAAATGAACTTTAAGAAACATTTTTTTTCTAGTGAAATCCTGACTCCATAAATTGCTCATATTTGGCAGCTAATATGTTAGAGACTTACACAGGAAAGAAAAGAGAAATATTCAGATGCTCTAGATGTAAGCAGCTGAATAGTTGCAGAGCATTGTTTGCCCAGAATAAGATGTAGATAATGGAAAACCAGGAGGATATACCCATCGTAATAAAATCAAGGAGGTGAGGTAAGATAAATATTCAAAACCAGGAAACCTGGCACTGGCTTTCCTTTGCTTCCCACTGCTCTCTCTTGAATGGTTTCCTTTTTCCCATGCTTGTTTTATCCCACAAACTTGAAACTGAGTTTCAGACACTATTTTATATAACTACATGCCATCTTCATGGTTGGTTAAGAATGACTGGGGGCAATTTATATTGAGAGCAACTAGAAAAGCTCATCTATCTATTTGTTCTGTATCTCATATTTTCTATTGCTACAAAAATGTGGTTTTAAACTATGATTAATAGGCTCCATTTCCAATAAAATAACTAAAGGTGATTTAATTCTCCTTTAATTCTTTCTCCTCACATCTCCTGTCTGAATCAGAGGAGGGTCCATTCAAACAATTCCTGACATTGTGAGGAATCCATGAATGCTGGCTCTGGGGCAGTGGGAAAGGAATGCTATAATTCATGGATAGAGTGGAAAAGGGACACCTTGCAGCAGGCTCTCTGTATCTTGATTCATTGGCCATGCAGCTAGGTCCAAGTTCTGAGAATGGTGATTCGGCCAAGTTTACACTTCTCTGAACTTCACACCTGCTCTGGCACCGAGCATAAACCATGCAAACCACATCCTGTTACTTGGGCCCCTGGCCTGTGCAGCATGCCACTGAAAGGTCAGGCGTTGCCTGCCAGAGGTTTATTTGGCTCTTGCAGTAAGAAATCTCCTCCATCTGGGCATGAGTTTGAGGTGGCCTCAGTGCTGACTGTAGAGTGGATTGAGATAATGAACAGCTCAGCAAATGGACCGCAACCCTTAGATAATCGTTAAGAACCAGAAATGGCGCATGACTTTGCCTTAAAAGATAAATTTGAAATATGCTTTTGACCAGTAATTTAAGAAGCAACAGAATTTAAAATCTGCTCTTCTCAGAATCTTACAGGAGGTCTCCATATCTACTCACCCATGAACGGTCAGCATGACTTCATACTTCAGAGGCACTGTTAAAGTCACGTGGTTACGCTTCAGCCCGCCAGTTTCTCCTTCATTTTCACTACAGAAGCAAAGAGAAACAGTCTCTTCGAATCCAGTCAGTACAAAGCTCCTCTTCAGAGAGAACTAATTACACCCATGCATACCTAACATGCTTGGAGGTTGGTTTAGAATATGCTCTGCATGCAGTGTGGATAAAAGCAGAAGTGGTAGTAAGAAATGTTTAGGTCAGGGTTGGCAGAAATCCACTCTCATTTATACTCTTATTTGCTTCTATGCTATACATACGCTATGTTAGAGGGGTTATCTGTTTGTCCTAACAGGTTACGTAAGAGAAGTTTTCTCCTGCATACGATGAAACACAGCTTTGTGGTTCCCCTCAGGTCACCCCACCCCCTGAAAAAGGGGTTCATTTCCTTAAGCACAATCGTTTTTCGCAATGAAATGTACCAGGCAGCATCCACTGTGACATTGAGGTCCTCCTCTACCGTGCTGAGTGAGCTGGCATCCAGGAGAAAGCTAACATCTACCTGAAAAACAGACAGGGAACGCCCATTTAAAAAATAATCTAAGGATTTTTTTTTTTAATAATCTGAATTTTACTTTTTCTTATTGTTTATGTTCAGTGAAATGCAGACTTGAGACAATGATCTAGAAGCACAAGCTATCCCCCTTACTCAGACAGAGAGCGAGTGTGACGTGTGAGGCAATTTGAAAGCACCAGCATTTCCACAAGTGACATTCAGAGACAAAGCCTCCTCTGAATGTACAGACAGGCAGGTCCAGGCTGACAAAATTAGAGATGCTTTAACAACTTGAGTGAGGACTCTTGCCAGAAACACCTTTTTGTATAGCGGAGGTAACATGCCTGGCAGATAGGACCACCTGGGGTGGGGTGGGGAGTGTTGGGGAAGGGTGAGACCAGGGAGTGGAGTTCTGATTGACACATGCACATGCCCATCCTGACATAAACATGTGCCCTTTCTTTTTCTTTCTTTTTTTCAAACGGTGTACATTGCCAAGAATATAGGCACAATTTCAAAGCTCTCAAGCGCAGTTGGTTTTGGCTTTATTTCACTTAACTACTTACCCTTAGTAAATAATAATAACATCATTTGTATGTAGCACAAACACAGGGAAAACAGAAAATACTTTACATTCATGTCAATAACAAAAACTACACATGCTAAATGCTTACCCTTGATAGATGATCTACATATATATAACCAACCCTGCAGTCAAGTTTTACCACGCCAGAGCTGTCTGTCACATCACAGTTTATTTGTTTCTCTTCCTAAAAGGAAAAATGAGATAACTTGTTTAGGTAGGAAGGGAATAAGAAGTTAGTAACATATGTTTAAGGATGCTCTTTGAAAAGAAAATCGTGCCCAAAGAATTTACCTTCTGGGAAAACTATTTTCTGTTTACTTTTGGGATAAATCAATAGGAATATAAATAAATCTCATAAACGTGTGTATGTGTATAGATTTCTTCTAATAGTCATGTAAGTTCTCCACAGATTAATTCCTGGACTTGTAGCTTTTAATCTATGTTTCTCTGTTCCCTATTTAACCTAAGTTTCCTTGGAAAATCATGAAGCAAGGAATTCTTTAGGTCTATACTTCATTGGCCCTCTTCTGTATCAGATATGAGAATGTGGTAAAGATATTTAATTGCAATAACTGTAACCTCAAGAAGATATACATATATATTCAAATATTCAGGGAACTGTATATCTATGAATAGCAGATATCTTGAATATTCAAGTTTTCCTTCTTACCATTGCAAACAGGCTTCCAGAGCTCTAAAGAAAGTGACAAGTATTCATGAGAGGTCAAAGGCCTTTCTAAATGTCCTTAGAGTGAAGAGATAGTCTCTGGATAAGTAATGGGTAAATTTTCCAAGAGGCAGAGAAGCAACCAAGGCTACTTTTTTTTTCAAGTTCAACCATATTAATACCTTACTGATGGATTTAAGCGCTCATGACTGAAACACAGTGGGGAAAAAAAAGAAAGAAAAGAAGGGGAAGGGGAAAAGGGAGGGGAAGGGGAGGAGGAGGAGGGGGAGAGGAGAGGGAGAGGAAGGAGAAGGAGAAGAAAAAGGAGAAGAAGAAGGAGAAGAAGAAGCTTTTAGGAAAACAGAAACTTTTCTGCAACATGGCTGATACCAGGATTTTGGAATTTGATGCTAGTTCTAGCATTTTGGAAATCTTCTGGGAATGGGACAGTGTATGTGAGCTTGAAGAGCAAAGCAGTAACTCTGGGAGCCCAGCATGGAGGAGCATATTGCCTGTGTAGGGACCCCAACCATCAATGCATCACCACAGATGAGGATGCATTCATGGGAAAAGCAATGGCACCCAGTCAACTTGCTTGCAAAAATGGACAATTGCTTTTGTTTCTTGGAGGCAGGAAGCTGACTTTATTTATTTTTTTTTGTCTTTTGTCATTTTAGGGCCACACCCGCAGCATGTGGAGGTTCCCAGGCTAGGGGTCTAATCGGAGCTGTAGCTGCCAGCCTACGCTAGAGTCACAGCAACGCCAGATCCGAGCCGCCTCTGCGACCTACACCACAGCTCACGGCAACACCAGATCATTAACCCACTGAGTGATGCCAGGGACCAAACCTGCAACCTCATGGTTCCTAGTCGGATTCGTTAACCACTGTGCCATGACAGGAACTCCCTACCACTTACATTCTTAAAAAACTTAAAGAAAGCATCATGTTGTTTCATGGTATTATAGTTTTCGATACTCACCAGATCTAATATCTTAATGAAGTAAAGACCGGAGGGTAGCTTGATATGCAGTGTTGTTTCATATGCATCGTCACCAGCATTAAACAAGGACACATTCAACATTAACGTCTTCATACTCCCAATGGCAAGATAGGTTTTATTTTCATGTGGCCTAAAAATCAAGTAAGGTTACTTAATTTCTGTTTGGGAATTAAAGATCTTGTCACTTCATTTATTTATCACGAACATAAAATTTGGAAGCACAATCATAGGAGATGACCCCATGCAAGATAAACCTCTGCAATCCATGTTAAAAAGATCTCGGTTACCCATGTTTCAGGTAAATTCAGTTAGTTATTGCCCAAGAAATGGAAAATATACTCAATAGTTTGTAACAACCTATATGGGAAAAAAGAATGGATATACTTATATGTATGGCTGATTCACTTTGTTATACATCTGACACTAAATACAATTTTGTAAGTCAATTATATCCCTGATAAAATTAAAAAGAAATTTTCTAAATGAAAAGCTTTTTTTTCTTTTCATTCTCTACCCTTGAATAGACATTGCACTAGCTGCTGCCCAAGCCAAAGGGGGAACTGGAGGAAACTGGGAGAAAAGAAGAATAGAGAGAATCTTTCCACCAAAATAGAGGATGCTTTCGTGGAAGTGAGCACAGTATGGGAAAGGACTGCTAAGGCTAGCAAGTGGTCACCTCTACCAATAACTAGACCAAATTAAAAACAAAATTGCAGAAATATTAACTATCCTGTGAACTGAAAAGAGAAAACTGCTGCAAATCCAAGCATATAAATGAGTTCAAGTACAGGCTCTGGCCCCAGTTCTTTTGGAGGTGAGGTCATTTAGCATTTTAAAAACTCAGTCAACCCCGCCTGTCATAATAACCACTATTCAGTGAAGATTTTGCTCATGCACATTCCATGAAATCCTGAGGAATTTGAGGTTTAAGAAATGTATTCAAGATACCACAGCTAGAACATTCTAATAAGGCAGCCCATTGCCTTTACCAATTAGACAGTTAGAAGAGCTCAAAACTTGAATTACAGAATATCACAATTCTATAAGCTTTCCTCAAAAACAGATGCTCTTAAATATCAAAGAATGTAAATTTTAGAAAAATGAGTTCAACCGGAGAAGAATGAGATTCCAAAGAAAATATCAGATGAAGATAATCATAACAACCAAAAAGGTAAATAGTCACCTAGCAATTTAGAATTCAGAAGGTTTCTTCAATAGGTTTACATTGTGCCATTCTTATGAACATCTGTATGGGAGATTTATGTTTGAGTAAACTATTTACGGAAATGTCAAATACATAGTAGGCATTTTTTTAAGTTATTTATGAATTGACTTAAAACAATGAGTGTTTAAGGACAGAGTGAAGGAACAGATTTCAAAATTGATGCTTTTAAACATTACCTGAAGAATGATTTTAATTGAAAGTGCCTGTATAATAAATCACTATGTCTATTACTCCTGGATAAAAAACAGTTTAACAAATTCCCACCTTTGTAGAGCTTATGAAGGGCAGATTTATAAACAAATGTCAAAAAATATTAGAAATACATGCCAAGAGTTTTGAAAGGCTCTGGGAAACTAGGGCAGGGTACATCTTTCACCTAGAGTAGCAAAGGCATGTTGCTTTTTTTTTCGATTCAAGTATAATTGATTTACAATATTGTGCCAAATTCTGCTGCACAGCAAAGTGACCCAGTCATACATATATATAAACACATTCTTTCTCTCATATTATCTTCCATCATGTTCTATTCTAAGAGAGTAGCAATTGCTCCCTATACTATACAGTAGGATCTCATTGCCTATAAATTCTGTGATAGTTTCCATCTACTAGAGAAATATGGTGTGTTGCTTTCTGCTTGCCTACTATTTTGGTTATTTAGGTTGAACTCAATGAAGATTTTAAAACTTTTAAAATAAAGAAGGTCTGAATATTTCATGATTAAACCTGAGTTAACTTGGATTATACTCTTAATTGATTTGTTAAATTCTTCTCCAATTTACACACTGCCATGGGGCAGGGGTGCAGGGGTGGGGGGAAAGTTTCTAGAAAGTAAACTTGATAATGTCATATTCCTGCTTCATATCCTCCAGTGCCCTCGAGACTGAGTTCTGATTAGTGTGGCAGAAGCAGCCTGAGAAAGCTGCTTCTCCCTCACTTTCCACTGTACAACTCTTCCTTTACTTTAGCCATACTTCCAAACAGGGGTCCAAACCCCTGCATTTTGTGTCTTACTTCAAGCCACCCCTCTGCCTTCAACATCTGCCTTTTTCATGCATCTGGTTAACTTGTACTTGTTCTTCAAGACTCAGCTTGAGTGTCAATGGTAAGAGTTCTCAGAGGTTCTTCCAGTCATTGCTAACCCCCTTCATTCAGCACAGCATTTCCCCCTAACAAAAGTGGCTTCTCCCTTTCCCCCTCTCCTATACACTGGAAACCCCTAAAATGAAATATAGTCATACTGTATGGTTTTTCTCACCACTAGAATAAGTTCTACTGGAGAGAAGATGCTGAATTATAATTATCACTATTTTCTCAGAGACTAACAACACAATGTTCAAAATATATGTGTGATATATAAATGTATCAAGTATTAAAAAGTCTGAAAGACTGAGGAAATTGTTGGATGAACAACTGTTAAAAGTTCATGGACTCATTATATATTCTAAGAAATTATAACCATGCTTATCTGTTCTGGGATAATATGCAAATTCCGAGTGTTTCATTAAGATAAAGTAAACATCTACTACTACCACATTCGTGTGATTTGTGCCCAAAAAAGTTTTAGTGGCAATACAACCACTGAGTTGACCAATAAATTAATGACAGCATTGTTAGTGGAAAGAGTACAGCTTTTGAGAAGTATATTATTACGAACCTCAGAATGTGCAAACAAAACTATTATAGTTTGGATCCTGCCCCAATTTTATAGTTCTAATAACGTATTTCCAAGAAATTGGACATTTTCCTTAATACCTAGAAGTTTTTCCCCTCTTATCTGAATTGTTTTTCCACTTTAAACTTACTCATCAAGGTAGAATATACGTAGAGAAAAATGCACGCAACCTAAGTGTAAGAGCTCAACAAATTTTTACAAACTGAATACATGCATGAAACCAGCACCCAGATCAAGGAAAAATATTATTTCCAAACTCAAAGAAATACTCTTGGGACCCCTTCTTTCCAATTTTTGCCCTCACTTGCTTATCTTGCTTTTGCTAGTACAGACTGACTTTACCCAGTTTTATAGTTCATATAAGTGGAATCACTGGGTATGTAATCACCAAGTATCTGAATTCTTTCTCAAAATTTTCTATGTAAGAATTATCTATATTGATGCATAGAGCTGTAAACTGTTCTTCTCATAGATAAATACTAATCTATCTATCTATTATCTATCCATCTATCTATACACACACATTTTATTTATCTTTTCAGCTATCATTGGGAATTTGGGCAATTCCAGTTAGAGTTTTATAGTTTTTCAAGAGACATATATATATGTAATTATGTTGTGTCTGTCTATGAGCAGACCCTTATGGTTTGTTAACTCAGGATTAATTTCTGAAAAAAACTACCAAGTCACGCTAATTTTGGCAACCAGCTTAAATTTTACTAAGTTCCATTAAAAAATATATACTATAAGGAACTATATTTAAATAATAAAAAGTAAAAATGTCCCACAGCATTGTCATATAAAAAGCAAGCATACCATAGAGTAGGGGTTCAAAAACTGCTGCCTGAAGGCCAAATTTGGACTGCTGCCTGGTCTTGTAAAGAACGGTTTATTGGCATACAGCCATGCTCATTCGTCTGTGGCCACTTCTGTACCGTGACAGCAGAGTTGAGCAGTTGAGACAGATCTCTATCCCACAAAGCCTAAAATATTTACTATCTGTCCCTTCATGTAAAAAGTTTACTGGCTCTGCCACTGAGCAATGTGACTGAGGAGTATAATCAGCTTCCAATATATTACTACCTTGAAAACCTGTATTATTCCTACACTAATGAAAGCTTCATTATTTCAGATGACATAGGACACAGCGTTAGAGGAAATGGCTACCCAGACCCCTTAATTCACTGTCTGGTACTCAGGACATTGAAGAGAAAGGAATGAAGAAAATGTCCATTTGTAGCACTTCTAGCTTCTGATCCCTGGGTTTGAGAAGCTGGATATTTCTGGAAGGGTGTATGATAACTGACAAGGCAGTAACTCTTCTAAACCATGGCTATCATTTCAGGATGGAAGAATCTGACTCAGTGACACTGCACTATTTCTCCCCTTGTCTGAGAGAATGCCTGTGATTGACTCATTCTTGTGCCATAAACCTGCACGTTACATAAGGATGCGTCTGCTTGGGGGCCCTGTGTTAAATGGCAGAGGGGAGACGTGAGGGAACACCACTGTCCCACAGACCCACCACATCTCTAAAATCATGTTACAACTATAGGAACCTAAGAGGTTCTAAAACTAAACTTCAGCTTGACATTAAAGTTTAATTAAGACTTGTAGAAGAGCTGCCTAGAAATAGACATTTATAAAATATTCTGGCTTGTAACCAAAGCATTAGTCACTGAACACCTTTGGGAAAGAAGTTGGCACTTAGACAAGCAACAGAAGGTGAAAGCACTGCATAAACAGCTAGGTTCCAAGACAACAGCAAATTAAAGAGAAACACAATGTTCACATTTCAGCAGCAAAGCTACTGCTCTATTTTCCATTTTTAAGCTATTTTGCCATATTACCATAATTACAATTCTACTCTTTTGATATTTTATATATATGTATATATATATACATACACACACACACATATTACTGTCTCTTGATTCATTAACAAGGTGCCGTCAGAACGATACCCACCAGCTTTTTATGTGAGACATAATAAAGGACCAGGTGCACATCTGGAAGTGGGACAAGGCTGAACCAGAGCTTACTCCAGGAATCGTGGTTCATTCTTCATTAAAACATGCATAATGCAGACTTGAAATTTACAAAGCAGCGTTGAATCCACATAATTTAAATCAATCAAGGTACTGTGTACTTACAGAATCATAACTTAATAAGTGAAAGGAAAAACAGAAGACTGATGTATTTCAGCACCAGGCTCTATGTTTTTCCTGAATGAACAATGATGTTTTATTTTAATAATTGAGATGCTCCCCAATTCCTAAAATAATGAATGCACTTTGTCTCGATAAGATGAATGACTGCTTCATAACGATCATGTTTTTCATAAAGATGCTGTAACAAAATATAACATAAACTGATATGGACCCATGTCAAGGTACACAAGTCATTTATTTTACAAAAAACTAGCCTGCAGCTAGTGGCCTATAGGCCCAAGTAAATTTTTGTCCTCTTTTTCCTTTACTACTGACTTTGGGAAAAGAATTAAATATTGGAAAATTCTCATCTATTGGAAAATATACAGATATTTTCCAGTAGATGAGAATCTTATTAAGATTTTATTTAATAAAGACAAATGCATCGAGATCCTGAGGAAGACAGCGGAAGAACATGGATCAGAAGACTGAACTAGTAACTACAATGCTTAGTTTAAAAAGCATATAATTCCTCTTCACAGACTCTGACTTCAGGGAGGCACATATTCCTACTACCTGCATTTAAACAATGGACAGTTTCGTTAGACATTGTTTTCTTACACACTGCTCACTGTCTACCCAATAGTGACTCCCCTTCCTAGTTGCTAACAGAACCCCATATTACTCAGGCAGTAATCCCTTGATCTTGCAGAAGCTAAGCCCCTAGATCAGTTTCAGGGAGTGAATTCGGACTGATCTACCACAATCATGATGACTGCATCTTCCTGCAACCGGGAGGGATTCAAGGGAGAGCACGTGACACCAGTCTAGTTCATCAGAAGAGGTCCGTCAGGCACGTCCCTTCCTGGAAAGGCGGCCACAAGAGGACACAGAATTTTGCTCTTGCCCCTTTTGTTTCTTGGGAATCTTGGCACCATGACCGCCATCTGATAGCCATGAGGGAAAAGCCACGAGAACTAAAAAGATAACCACGGTGTGTTCCCATTGTGGCTCAGTGGTAACAAACCCCATTAGTATCCATGAGGATGCGGGTTCAAACCCTGCCTTGCTCAGTGTGTTAAGGATCTGGCATTGTTGCGAGCTGTGGTGTAGGTCACAGATGTGGCTGTGGTGTAGGCCGGCGACTACAGCTCTGATTCAACCCCTAGCCTGGGATCTTCCATATGCTGCAGGTGCAGCCCTAAAAAAAAAAGAGAGAAAGAAAGAAAGGAAGAATTACCCCTGATGTACAGATTTTGGAGCACTTAAGTCCTCCAGACTGCTTATTGTGTAAGATGATTTCTTTTTTAAGTTACTATTAGTCAGGTATTGTTACTCTCAATTAAAAGCATTCCTAACTGATATGAAAGCACTGTCTCTCAGGAAAAGCCTCCATCCCTTACCCTGGAAGCATGAGGGGGGCAGAGAAAAGAAGTAATGTCATTAAGATCAGTCCTCTCTATGGAAGACTCGATTTTAAATCGCTTGTGTGATGGCTAATACCTGCTACTCTATTTGTAATCTTGATAAAGTCGTATTTCTCCATCTTCATTTTGCAGTGTTAAGGCCATTTCAATGTGCTTCACTGTCTTGAGAATTTAGAGATTCGGGAGGAAGCCTCAACTTAATGAAAACATGAGACAGAGTACATCTGCACGATTTAGCTTGCCGGTGGCCGTCTATTATTGTCAGAAACACATGTTCTTTCCTGAGTAAATACATTTACCTAAAGCAGGTTTATAGCTCTGAGATGCAGAAATGCATCTGACTCTGACTCCATTAATGGTAGAAATACCATTAATGCCAATGGAGTCAGAGTCGGGAGAAGGCATAGACATACAGTCACAATTTGTCTACCACGACTGTGAAGGCAGAGAGGACTACTATGCGGGAGAAGCATGGTTTTGTTGGATAGAGTAGAATTTAAATGCAAAGCATTAAAATGTAAAGCAGTTTGTCAGAGCCTTTCACCATGGGCCTAAAAATTAATTACAAGAGTTTTCACTTGAGAATTCATCAAATAAGTTATCATTTACTTAATAGAAAAAGCTCGTAACTTTCTTAATTGATGCAAAAGATGTGTGGCTTATACTTCTTACTGAGCTTTGGGCCACTTCAAATCTCATAAAATGGAAAACAACTGACCCAGGCCCAGTCTGAAACATTTTCAGGAAATAAAGAAACAAACTCTGGACAAATAACCAGTGTATGTGCAGAAAATATTTAGAATTCATTGGCAATATTTCATGTTCTGGACAATTTAAAACATTTTTTATCATGGCCTATAATAATATTATCAAAAGCAACAACTTTTATCAAATCTTCATGTGTACCAGGCTTTGTGCTATGCATTGCACTGGCCCTGCATTATTGGACTGCATTTTTATAGTGATTTTACAGAGTAGGTACTCTTTCACTCTCTTATCAATGTGGAAGGATGTTCACAGAGGTTGAAAGGCTTCTCTAAAAAAGTCATTCAGCTAGTCAAGGGCAGATAAATTTGAACCAGATTAGTGTGACTTCAAATCTGAATCATATAACTACTGTAATACTAGTTCCCAGATTTTTAGTTTGAACCACTTATAACCCTCTTAATAATGAACATTTCTGGTCCGGTCCCCATAGATTCTGGTTTGGATGGTTGGGGGCCTAGGAACCAGCATTTCTACCAGACATCCCAGGTGGTTCTCATGAAGGTGACTCAAAGACCACACCTGGAGAAATACTGCCTTACCCTCTGTTGGCTGCCATTTAAAAAATTATAATGGACTTGACATTTAGACTATAGAAACATTAACCTTCAAGTTAAAAATGCAAAGAAGATAATATAGTTTCTTATTGGGGGAAATACAGAATGAAGGAAAACTAATAAATTCATGATTTCTTATCTTCATTCAGTTGTATTTTCATTATTAAGCAAAGAATTCTTAGCAATATAATTTCAATTATATCCAATTTCAATTTATATGAAATTCAATGTCCCATTTTTCATAGACCAGAGAGATTTCAATGAACTATGACAAGGTGACAATGAGAATGTCTCATTTGAGAAAATGAAAACACCACTTAGTTTTGCTTAATTGTTTCCACACAAAATTCATCTTTTTATCAAAGCCCCATGACAGCAAAAACACCAAAGAAGATCAAGCATTTTAGGAAGAAAATAAATACATGAATGGGAAGGTTATAAATTATTCATCTAATAATTCAACAAAGGCACCACAATTACATGCTGGATTACAAAGTAGTTAGTAGTCACTGCTTTTGGACTACTTGAGCAGCAAATCTGGATGATTTAAGTATAAAGTCCAATTATCAATCAAATAGGTTAGGGCTTCTTGGCCCTCCACTGCAGATGCTCAAGGCTATCCTGGCATTGCCTAAGTGAAAAGAATTAATTTATTCTCTACCATATGTGATCCCACCCCAGCAGGCTACTCAACACTGTTTGTCAACCCTTTTACTCATTCCTGGTTGACTCCGTATCCCATTTATCATAACAGCCACTTTGGTAATCTTTTCCCATTCCCTTCAGAAGGTCCCAAACCCATCCTCAAAGCCCTCACTTTCCATATAAAAATTAAATCATTCTGCCCATTGATTCTCTGTATTGCCCTTCCTTGCACATTGAAATCTTTAACCATCTCTTCCTTCCTTCCTCTTTCTTCCTGCCTTTCTTTCTTCCTTCCTTCGCTCCCTCCCTCGCTTCCTTTCTTTCCTTTCTTTTTTCCTTCCCTCCCTTCCTCGTTCCCTTCCTTGCTTCCTTGCTGCTGTACCCACAACATGTGAAACTTCCCAGGCAGTGGATCAAACCTGCACCTATATCAGTGACCCAAGCTGCTTCAGTGAAAATTTTTTTTCTTTTTAGGGTCGCATCTGGGGCATATGAAAGTTCCTAGGCCAGGGGTTGAATTAGAGCTGCAGCTGCCGGCTCACACCACAGCTATGGCAACAGGATCCAAACCACGTGTGCGACCTACACCACAGCTCATGGCAACTCTGGATACTTAACCCACTGAGCGAGGCCAGGAATTGAACCCACATCCTCATGGATACTAGTTGGGTTCATAACCCACTGAGCCACAACAGGAACTTCCAAAATTCCTTAGTTAGTGTCAAGCATCTATTCATAGCTTCTTAGCTCAAGATAAGGAGAATCTTAACTTCTTTCAAAGGCTAGCTCTTCAATCTGAATCTGATTCACTTACATGATGTTTCCTTTAGGACCTTGTTCCATTCTTAGGAGACATTCACTTGTCACCTGCAGTGTTCCAAGCATTGTGTACCAGGCACAATATTGGTGAACACAGGTACAATGGGATCAGGGCCACAGGAGGGTTTCAGTTTATGTAGCTAGGGGAAAAGGGGGCCTTTACCGAGAAAACAGCTGAGATTTATAAGGTAAATAAGAGGTAGGTAAGTGGGAGAAATGAAAAGATACAGAGGTTCAGGAGAGCATGGCATGGCCAGGCAACTAACAACTATTCAATGGGAAAAGTCCTGCAGAATTGCTAAGAATGAGCACTAGCGTCTTTAGATTTTAAGCTACTGAAGTACTGATATGAGAAGTGTGAGTTAGAAAGCTCACCCTGGAAACATGTTGGTAGAGGAATTTTTTTTGGTGGGGGGGAGACTGTACCTAAGCCACATGGAGGTTCCCAGGCTAGAGGGCAAATCGGAGCTGTAGCTGCCATCCTATGCCACAGCCACAGCAATGTAGGATCTGAGGCACACCTGCAACCTACACCACAGCTCATGACAATGCCGGATCCTTAACCCACTGAGCAAAGCCAGGGATCAAACCCACGTCCTCATGATACTAGTTAGGTTCCTTAACCACTGAGCAAAATGGGAACTCTGAGGAATTTGAATAATGCAAAATCAGAGGCCAAGAGTCCAGAGAGTGGTAAAGCTCACTGATTCAGGCAGGATATTGAACACCTCGTTTAGAGCAATAGTGGTAGACATAGAGAAATATGATGGATTAAAAAAATATGGAGGTGATAGTATTATAAGACCTGGAAATTTATTCGACATCAGGGATAATAAAGAAGAATGCAGGTTGAGTTCCTGGTTGTTGGCTTTGGTAATTAATGGTACATGTCTAAGAGACAGCTGGATGTGTGGGTGTGGTACTCAAAGGAACCTATTTGGGTATCAGCGGTGGAGGCAGGCCAGGTGAGGTCATAGTCGTGGGCAAGAT
The DNA here is from genome assembly GCA_004024745.2 of Catagonus wagneri. Lineage (NCBI taxonomy): Eukaryota > Metazoa > Chordata > Mammalia > Artiodactyla > Tayassuidae > Catagonus > Catagonus wagneri. The sequence continues at coordinate 34,171,833 of PVHT020000141.1, read as the reverse complement.
CAGTGAGGGAAAATATGGGAGTGTGAGAAAGGGCAACCATTTAAGGAGCAGACAGAGCTAAAATCAGTGATTCTCTAAACAGAGCTTAGAAGGAGGGGCCTGAGAAGTAGGAGAAGGAGGAGAGAAAGATGGCATCATGGAAATTAAAGCAAAAGGCGTTCAACAAAGGGGGTGAACAGCTGTCAAGTGCTTCAGAGAAGAGTTCAAGTAAGGGTGTCCCCCAGTGTTAAGCAGACAATTGCTCTGTTCAATTTATTTTTTCCCTGCCTGCAACCCTCACACTTGTGTTATATCTCCCCATGATTAACAAATAACATTTGATAAAATACACACAAATTCAATTGAACCTACTTGTTCCTAGTCTATTCTCCTCCCCTTAATCACTGACTGTCATTTAATTACAACTGCACTGGTATTTCCGTGTTAAAATTTGCCAGTGACATCCTTTTTTCCCCCACCAGTCACATTTTAAATGCCAACTTCCATGACCTTTCCTCAGTCGTTATGCTATCTGAGCACATTATGCCATCAAAATCACAGCATTAAGTCATTCTTCGTATTCTCTATTGGCTGGTTCACTGTGGACTTGGTTCTGCTCTTAGTTCTAGGAAGATATTTCGTCCGTCTCCTGGAGTGACTCCCTATTCTTTTTAAGCTCTTTAAATAAAATTTGTCCCCCCCTCAAGATTTGATACTTAGTTTTTTTCCTCTGTGAGGTTCACATTTCCACCCCCCAGGCATTCTCATAAGTCACTAAATGTGAAGACGACCTTCAAATATAATCCTGAACTAGATTTTCCAGTGGAGAGCTACATATAGAAGTCTCACTGATCAGCACACCCCAGTTTAAACCTGTTTCCTTTATATCCCTACTTCCCCAAGACAGTCTCCCATTTTCTTGCCCTGTAATTCATGCCTCCTTCTCCACTTTCACTTTCTGCATACAATCAGCCCTTATACAGAAGTGTGGGTTTTATCCCTCTGCTTCTCATTTTCGCATCCTCCCTCTGACATGAAGAACCATTTTAATAGAGGGGATCTAGTCTTGACACAAAATCATAATGTTTATTTCCCATCACAGAATAACAGCAGCAATACATATGTATCTAATTTGTACTGTGTATACTATTCTAAGCATACTACATGTATTTTTCTTTCTGTTTTCCTTCTATGAATTTAGAAGAGCAAGATAGTTTATTCCCTTTCAAATGTGCCATATATGTGTATGTGTGTGTGTGTGTATATATATATATATATATATATATATATACACACATATATATATATATATATATATGTGATTTCACTGTTTTGTACATTAGTCTGAATTATGTAACCAGTTTTTGGATGATAAAATACTAAACATTATGTAGTAAAGGTTAGGTCATTTTACCACCAAAACTCTATTAACAGGCACTTAAAAAAAATATCTGAAAAATAACTACAATTTTAATAATAACAATTTAAAGCACAATTAGTATCCTGAAGTATCTTCTGAGTATCAATAAAAGATTAAAACACATTTGATTAAACTATAGTGCTCACATATTCTCATTTTTTTCAAAAAGTGGTAACCTCTGAGTGTATACTTACACGAACAATGTATGGACCACTTGTTCTCTTTCATCAGGATGCTATTCTTTTCCAGGTCTTTAAATGTGGCTAACCCCCAAGGAGTAGTTCTTAGTCCTTTTCTCTTTAGAACCCACATACACACACACCAATTACCCAATCTTGATGAATATCAGAAAGCAAACTACACTTACTTCAAAAATCCAATTTTTGCAGAGACTTGTAAATCAGCAGAACAATTTTCATGGGCACAAAATCTTGCAAAGTTTATCTGGAAGTAAAGTATGATAGTATTTTTACTCAAGTTCAAATCAGTAGATATATTTCTCAGTTTTTTAAAGAATAAGACATCTATGTTACATAAGAAAAATAAAAACTAATATAGCAAACTGATAACTATTTATCCCTTTTGAAGATTTCAATTTGAGAATAAGTAGGTTCAAATGACAGACAATTCCAGGGCTTAAGGAAAAAAGTTCTTTCATAACATAAATTTAAAGCCTAAGTTTTTAAGTGAAAAAATTTTTTTCTTTCATAATAGTTGTATAAAAAGAAGTTTAGTCAAACTGTGAGTGTTTAAAACCTGTGCTGCCAAGATTTTCTTTGTTGAATTCCTCTCAATTTTCTGGGACTGCAGTTTGATCCCACTTACTATGCATAAGCATGACAATTTTTCCAGATGGTAGAACACTGATTTTTATATTTGTTGAAAATAATAAAATGTGGAGATTTAGAAAATTTACTTTGAGTATACAGAAAACAGAAATAAATGATAGTCCATCAGGAAGTTTCAGAATTTATTTGATTCTGAAATTTCTACTAGGACCCAGAGATACTGCAAGGTACATAGGAAGCCCTGAATTATACACTGGACAAGGACAAAATGGAGAGAGATAAAAAGAAAGGAAGCTGAGAGGAATAGATAAAAGGAGGAGAGATGCAGAAAAAAAAGAAATCTAGAAAGTCAGAGAAAGAACCAGGCACATGAAAGGGGAAGCAGATAGAGTGCTATCAAATGGCAAGTCAGACCAGAGACTGTCTGTAACAGGGGGAGGAGAGGGAAAGTGTAAATCATTCTTTAGATAATTAAGTAAACAATTTTTTCAACTACTCGTATTTGTAAAGCAGGTTGTTCTGGGAATCAAAATGTAGATCATTCTAATACAAATACAAATTGCTAAGGTTTTGGCTTGTGTACTTACAATATTGAGATGTCCATTATTACAGACATTTAAAAGTCGTTTGCATACAATGGAATATTATTCAGCCATAAAAAGAATTAAATAATGGCATTTGCAGCAACATGAAAGGACCTAGAAATTATCATACTATGTGAAGTTAGACAGTGGACACAAACATAATATGCTATTACTTATATGTGGAATCCAAAAAAAAAAAAAAAAGGGATACACATGTACTTATTTGCAAAACAGAAACAGACTCATAGATTTTGAAAAACTTACGGTTACTAAAAGGGACATGTTGGGGGAGGGAGGGATGGACCGGGGGTTTGGGATGGAAATGTTTTAAAATTAGGCTGTGATGATGTTTGTACAACTATAAACATAATAAAATTCACTGAATTAAAAAAATAAAATCAAAGTTGAAATCTGAAGTTCAACAGAAGAGTGAAAAATACTGACTTGCACAAATATTTCCATACAAGTCTATAGAGAAAATTTGCTCTTAAATTATTATGTTCATTCAATCTAGTATTGTAGACTAGACAGTGCTAATCGTAAGATCAACTATCTTAAAGCAACTTAGGGGCAGTTGTGTCTGGACAGGATATGAACTAGACCTTTAAATGTCCCTTTCATCTTTTGCATTCTGTGTGCCATTAGCAAACGTTTTAATGAATGCTTTCACCACGCCCCCAAACATCCTTTTGACTTTGTGTTCTTAGACAGTGAAGTCTGACCAACTGGACCCCTGGGAATGAACACACAGTGAAACATCTATTTTGGGATAAATTTTAAAAAGCCGTTCACTGGTTAAAATGCAGGATCTATCTCAAAATGCAATTGGATCCTGGAATATGGCTGAAAAGAATATAGTTGTTTAAAAAGAGAAACTGTTGTGTAACATAAATGCACATGTTTATAAATGAGTAAAATCTGATTAAAAATACATGAGTGAATCTGTGGGTAAGGTGGGTGAGAAGGAAACAAAATGAAAAAGGAGGAGACAAAAAATGAGAAAGAGAAAGATAAGCTGAACACACATGACAGCACTGAGTAATGAACTCATGAATGCAACTCACTTCCGTTATGAATGCTCACTTAGAAATATATTTTCTTCACTGGCAAGACATCGAAGAGAGAAAATTAACATTTTATGTATATGAGAAATCACTGCTCTGAATAAATGCATATTTAAAAGTATTCAGTTCAATATTCTAAAGGGAATATTAAAAATAAAGAAAAATGGAGAACAAGACATAGCATGAATTTTTTTTATAAAAAATCATAAAAATTTAAAAAGCATTCAGAGATAGGAGCGATAGTTCATTTCACCAGAACTATGCAGCATTTCAAACAAATTCTTTAGTTATGTATCACATATTGCTTCAAATAAAGCAAAATATTCCTACTGTTTTTTCAATCCTATCTTTTTCCTTCTTCTGCTGAAGAATTGGCTGAAGTGGTGGGAATTCCTCTGTACTTCGTTTACTGATGACGTGGTGCCCCAGGTGGTAAGCGGCTTCGATCTGAATTGGCGTGAGGATGTCCCGTACATCTTTCTAAGGGAATTTAAAACCGAATAATTTAATAACAGAAATAAGTATGTAAATAAAAATATATATAAAGCCCCTCCTTTCCTACATAAGGTCAAATACAACATATGAAAATCAAAGAAAATCCTTATTTTTAAAGATAAATTGTTAAAAAATTGAACTGTATATGTTTGCACATTCCAAAAATTCATGCTTATTATGAAAAAGACAAAATGTATTAAAAATGAAAAATCACAACCACCCAATAATAGTTATAAAGGTCTACACTGGGCATATTTTCTTCATGCTATTTTCTATGCATACGTTCAGAACTTGACATTATAAGCATTTTCCATTATGAACTCTTTGTAAATCATTTCAAAGTGCTAATCATTTTATTCTATTTAATATTTCCCTGTAATAGACTTGTAGAGATATGATAGCTCTTTCAATTTATTCAAGTTCTCTTTTTATATCTCTCAATAACATTTTGATTCAATTTGACTCATTTTATCTCATATTTATTATGAAACATCTTTTTTTTTTTTACTTTTCATTATGGACTTTTTCCAATTATATTTTCTAACAGTCTATAATTGACATATAAGAAAAGTTATTCGTTTTGTATCTTTAGTCTTTTATCCTACTGAATTTTTATTCAATTTTCTTATTAGTCACTACAGTTTTTCTACATTTGTGCTTTTCTACATTTATACTTCACAAAGAAAGTTCTTGAATTTATTTATCAATTACACAGGAATTGTAACCCATTTGGAATCCATTCTGCTCTATATGACACCCTTCTTTTTTCTTCCTTCCTTCCTCTTTCTCCCCTCCTTTCTTTATTGCACCTGTGGTATGTGAAAATTCCCAGTCCAGCGACTGAACCTGCACTACAGCAGGAATCCAAGCCTGTGTAGTGACAATGCTGGATCCTCAACTCTCTGAGCCACAAGAGAACACCTATATGATATTCTTTTAAGTTTAGTATCTTAACCAGTTTTTACACAGCATTTTTTCATTCTTAATCTTATTTATATGTAATCAAGAAAGTCTTTGGAGTAATTAGGTTTTTAAAATTTATCATCTTCTGCCTCCAAGAAACAACTGTTGAGTTTATTACGCTAATTGTCAATGCATATATTTAAAAATTTTTTTTTCTTTTAGGGCCACACCAGCAGCATATGGGATGAAGGGTCCCAAGCGAGGGGTTGAAACGGAGCCATAGCTGCCAGCCTACACCACAGCCACAGCAACACGGGATCTGAGCCACGTCTGTGACCTAACACCACAGCTCATGGCAATGCCAGATCCTTAACCCACTGAGAGAGACCAGGGATCAAACCTGCATCCTCATGGACACTAGTCGGATTCGTTAACCACTGAGCCACAACGGGAACTCCATAATCTTTATTTCTACATGTAGGCATTATCTCTCTCTCTTAAAAAACATTTCCCCATGAACTTAAAATGTATTTCATTTTTTCATTTGATTGTTCAATAGCCTCCTCATTAAAAGGGAATATACTTCATTACTATCAAAATTATTTGCTATTGTACATATGCACCAACAGTAAAATAACTGACAAGGCAACTTTGAAAGCATTTGGCATTCAATTAAGAAAGCACTTCACAAGAAAGCAAAGGTATTCTGGAATCCCAAGTCTATTATAAAAATAAAGTCAGGTAAGATGAAACACCTGGTATCTCTTAGAAAGCACATCTCTGGAGTTCCCATTGTGGCACAGCAGAAATGACTCCAAATAGTATCCATGAGGATGCATGTTCGATCTCTGGCCTTGCTCAGTGGGTCAGGGATCTGGCGTTGCTGTGAGCTGTGGTGTAGGTCATAGACATGGCTTGGATCTCGTGTTGCTGTGGCTGTGGTGTAGACCAGCAGCTACAGCTCTGATTCAATCCCTAGCCTGGAAACCTTCATATGCCACGAGTTTGGCCCTAAAAAGCAAAAAAAAGAAAGAAAGAAAGAAAGAAAGAAAGAAAGAAAGAAAGAAAGAAAGAAAGAAAGAAAGAAAGAAAGAAAGAAAGAAAGAAAAAGAAAAAAAGAGAAAAAAGAAAAGTGCTTCTTTGAGCCCTGCCTAAAAGATATAAGATTTTCAAAGCAGACATTTCTTTTTTTCCTTATCTAGGAAGATGGGTAAATAGGATTTTACTATAAAGAAATTCATGAGGATTCATAACAAAATTCAGTTGACAATTTAAACTGCAAGAAGTAAGATATGTTGAACTGCAAATCTATAGAACAAGTATCTTAAACACAACAGAAATTAAAAGCAGATGTAATATCTGGATTTGAGAGGGCATCTTGCAATCAGCAGGGACAGTCCACCTACATAGGAATGACACGGCTTTTCTTTTTTGGTAATAGAATTGTTACTATACTCAGAAGATATTTGAAGAACTGGCCACACACTTTTTCTTTCACACTAATAATTTAAATGTAAAGCTTGGTTTGACTCTACTTTCCATATGTCCATTTCAATCTACAGTGCTCTTCATTTAAAAAAATAGATTCAGCAAAGTCCCTCTTAACTGTTAAACTCAAGTGTTTTCATTGAGAATAGCTATGTTAGTTTTAACCATAATTCAGTTTCATATTTATCCTTGGTGAGTCCCTGAGTAGATCCATAACACTGTAATGGACAGACCTCCTAGTGAATAATGTCAGTGAGTTTCTATTTATATACAGATAATTCAGAGTTGGAATATGGCTTAAACATTTCTGCCTAAAAGCAGATTACCAAAGCTCATAAATTAATAATTCCTAATGAACACAAAAAAATACCTATCAAATTTTTGCTATGCTACATATATCTATAGTGACTTTTGATAAAAATCAAGGGTGTTAATATGATGACGTATCACATAAAAGACTAAACCTATTCTATGTCTTTATGTAATTACAAACAAAGATTTTTTTTTCTCATCATTTCAACACTATTAATACATGTATATAATGGCTGAAAGCAAGTGGTCTCAAGGTAGAGTTCTGGGGTTCAAACCTCAGGTCTATCACTTATCTGTGTAACTTTGGACAAATTACTAAATCATCTATGGATGTTACTTCATCTGAAAATGATAATAGTGATAATGATGACGATGACACCTACACCTTATTGTGAGGATTTAATAGCATAATAGATGTATGACATTAAGCACAATGCCTGGTACTTACAATGTTCAACATCTAATGAGACCTTAATATGTGTATTGTACTTCAAAATGAAGCTATATAAGTCAACCAAGGAATTAAGGTATTTCAGTTTCTTATAATAAATTGTGATGAATATTTGGAAGGAATAAGAAGAAAATTAGACAACGGCCAACCAATGAACACTAAATAGAAAATGAGCTACATTTTCTACTAATACAAGCGTTAGGCTTATATTCATTAAGTGTTACCTAGAAGACGTGGAGCATGAATCAGAGTACTCAAGATCTCTCATGCCTTTTCCCATTCTCTCACACGGAGATGTTTTTATTAGATTACTTGATAAGTGATCATCTCAACTTGAAACCTTGACCATATAGGAATGCTGCAAATCAAGGCCCAAATCCCAAGTTATCAACTTGTGAAAACGGAACAGCTTGAAGCCCTGAGTGTTACAATAGCAAACTTGATTAAATTATTCCCCAGGTGTAGAAGCCAGACAGCCACTGATTGTCCCTCCACATGTCCACTGTTTTAATTCTTCTCAACAAGCTTGCTTTGACCAAATCACGTGTTATCTAATTCATACTAATTTTCCACAAGGTCTTCTCTACATCTGCTGTATATTACTTTCATTATCCTAATTAGCTATTAATTATGCTTTTCTCACAATATATAAAATGTACGTGCACTCTTGCAAGAACTGTATTTGACAGATATTCACACTTACTTAACTTTAACAGCTCCACCTAAGGACAAAAAGCTATAATATCCAAAACTTCTTGACATGACTAATTAATATTTAGGAGGGAAAAAGTAGATTTGCTTAAAATTTTTAATTTGGATGGGCATGTGTTATCTGTATTAAAAATGATGATTCCACGCCACATTTTTATGGACAATTATATAAAATAGGGCACCCACAAGCATGCAAATTAGCACATGCCTGAAATTACAGAAAGTCAGCCTTCTTGTCTGACTTTCAAAGAAATTTGTATTTGTCCAACTTGAGAACTGAGTTATAGGCCCACGCCCTCCTATTGTGTTTAGGTAGTGAAGGAATTTAAAGAGTGGGGCCAGAAATACTTATACTATCTTACTGAATGAAAAATGATGTTGAGATATAAACAAACATTTGAAGATACCTATTCATGGGTCCACTCTGTAGAAGGCAGAATCTGGGGATACCAAACTGAAAGTCAGTGCCCATGTCAGAGGCTATAACCCATAAATCCACACCTGTATTAGGAGATGAACATTTTGACACCTGCTCACACAAGCACAGAAGAGGAAGGGCCACTGTTGCCAATTACTGATTGAGTTTCTCTAAATCAAAACAGCCTCAGAATTATCCCTAGTCCTAAAATCTTACCCTAAGAAATCTCTATGACCTAATCAAATTATATCTTTGAAGATAACAAAGATTTATTTTCATATGCTTACAGGGATGGAAAATGTTTTCATAGAGGGAAAAGTGATGTTTAATAGAACAGAATTTCTATAGATAAAATACCATGAGACATAAAAAATAGTCATTTACCTTATATCATAGAAACCTTTTATGAAATCCCAACTCTAAATTCTAGATTCTGCTCTAATATCTCATAATTTTACACCTCTAATAGGAAAAAACTAAAGCTTGGCATTCTTATAAACAACTTAAAAATGGAGTTTTGTAGGGAAAAATATTTTCTGCCATTCCATTATCTGAAGAACAAATTTTGACCACTCACATAAAATAATCTTATGTAATACCTGTTTCAATCATGATTAGATTACGTAGACTTGAGAAAACTGATAAATGACCATACAGTCTCAGAAAAATAACATACTGGCAAATATATGATAGTGATGTGATACTTACTAAATTATTAACAATGCCTCCTATATTCCAAGAAGATCCCATACATGAAACTAGAGAATGTGTGATTAAAAGAGAAAGATTTAAGAAAAGCTCAAGTTTTATGATAAGATCTGGATTTTTAAAAAATATCCACATTCTCTGCCATCAAAGATTGTGATGATTTTTTTAAATATAAGTAGGTTTAAAGACCTTCATGTGAAATCATCAAGGGATGATGAGCAAGAATAAAAACAAAATTCAGTCATTTCCTCACGTTCGGGGTCCTCCATGGCTCCTCAAACATGTTGTAATACTGGTGAGATCTTTCTGGTTCTTTCTAATACTTAATTCCAACAATTTGCTAATCACCCATTGGATGATCATTCAATGACCATCATTGGAGGTCGCCATGACCTCCAATTTAGCATTTCCCACTGTCCCTCACACTTCCTCTTGTCCTCTCTCCTCTCCTTACTCTGCTTAATCTTCATGGCCAACAATACAACCTTTGCCTGGCATACTCCTCAATTCTCTTGGTTCCTCATTTGCTTCATTCTACTGACAGACCACAACCACAGCTGACTATAATTCTTCCTCCGCTCCCACCTATAAGGTTGAATGTGATTAGAAAAAGCCACAGCCATACTATGGTGCAATTGAGAGCCCAATGCCATCTTCAACCACAGTGTACTTTCTCACTCCTCCACTCTCCTAGAATGCTATTTACCATCTTCTTCCCAAACTTAAACACCACTTATCCCATTCTGACTGAAGCAAATGACTTTGCTTCTTACTTCAGTGAGAATATTAAAGCAATCAGAAGAGAACTTTCAGTCCTTCCAACCACATCTGCCCAGCATCTGCAAGCCCATAACAAATGAACTACGTATATTTGCTTATCTAGTATCAATCTTTTCATTTGTACAATTAATCCCACACCCTTTGCCTTCTCAAGAACTTTGCTCCAACTATCCTTTCCTCTTATCTAAATCCTAAATGTTTCACTCTATTGGAATACACCCATCAGCAGGAAAACATGCTATTCCTCCTATCTTAAAAGAAAAAAAAGCTCTCTCCACATCCCTTGTCAGCTAATGGCTCCCAAGTCCTTTTCTTTAGACCCCTTTGGAGCAAAAATTTGTGAAAGAATAACCTATACTCTGTCTTCAGTTCCTCTCCCCCTTTTTCCTGTACTATTCCTCTGAAATGCTGGTGTCATGATCATCAATAGCTTCTACATTGCTAAACCCAATAATCAGTCCTCAGCCCTCATATTATCTGACCAAGCTGCAGCAGTGAAAACATTGTCCTGCTCTTCTCCTTGCCCTGCTTTTTACCCAGTTCACTTCCAGGATGCCACAAGCAAGCTCTTGGTTTTCTTTCTGACTGGTCCTTCTCATCTCCTCTGTAAGTCTTCTCTTTAATCTCTTCACATTGTATCACTCAGGGTGCAAACCTTGGTTCTTTTCTCCTCCTGTGATGATCTCATATGGCTTTCAAAACCGTTCATATGACAAAATTCATTGTAATATTTCTAGCCCCATGCCTCTTCCCAACTTCAGATGAGTAGATATAAACGGTTAATTGCTATTTACACTTGAAAGTAAAACAGGTCTCTCCAGTTCAGCCAGTCCACAACTGAACTTCAACACTTCCCATTCAAGAGCTGTTTCCCTTGCCCTACTGATGAAAACTATATTCTTCCTGTTACTTGGGCTAATGACTTTGGAGTCACATTGGAGACTCTCTTTCTCAAATGCTAGAGATACAGTCTGCCAGGAAATTGTCTTCAATTCTCTGTCTTCAGCTTCCTCTCACCATATCTACTGCTACCACCTTCACTGGAGCCATCCTCTTCTCCCAAGGTCAACCTGTGGTCACCTACTGTCTGATCTCAACACAGCAGTTAGAGTATTCCTTTTTATTAGTCAGATCATGTCAATTATCTTCCCCAAACTACAACAGGTCCTCATTTTACTTGGAGAAAAAGTCACTGGTCTTATGAGATCTGACTCCTTAAAAAACAAAAATCACCGGAATATAATTGATTTACCAAGTTGTAAGTTTCAGGTGTACAGTGAAGTAAATCAGTTATACATCTGCATATATCCATACCTTTTCAGATTCTTTTCCCTTATAGTTTATTATACAGCACTGAGTAAATTTCCCACACAATAATTTATTTCCTATACAGTAATTGTTACCCCTCTATTTTATATACCATGGTGTGTATATATCAATCCCGACCCCCAGTTTATTCTTCCCCTCTGAACATCTCCCCTTATCATACCACATGAAGTAACTCAAAGACAAATATTATATTAGATCACTAATATGTGGAATCTAATACAAATGATACAACAGAATTCACAAAACAGACACAAAGATCTGACTTCTACTTTTCCAGCCATCTGGCCTCCTCATGGTTCTTTAAAACAACCAGGCACATTCTCGTCTTGAGGCATTTTTACTCAGCTCTTCTTTCTGTAATGTTCCCTCCTGGATCAAGGGATCTCAAAGTATGTCTCACAAGCTGACAGCATAAGCATCACCTGGGAACTCTGTAGAAATGCCAATTCTCAAGCCTCATTGAGGACCTACTGAATCAAGAACTCCAGGTGGGGCCCAGCAATGTGTGTTTTAACAAGCCTTCCTGGTGATGCTGCTGCAGCCTAAAGCTGAGAACCACTGTCCCAGATATCTACAGGGTGACTTCCTTACTTCCTTCAAGTCTTTGCTCAGACGTCACTTTTTGAACGAGGCCCCCTCGACCACCCTATTTAAAAATGCACACTTCACTCCTTTGCCCACATTCTTTAATTTCCTGTACTCTGTTCTCTTTTCCTTTATGCACCACCCATATCTTTCTCTAAAATACTACAGAATTTACATTTTGTTACACTATGGTTTACCTCACCACATTAGACTATAAGCTCTATGAAGGTTGTCATCTTTTTATGTTTCAGTCACTGACCTATATAAATGTCTCAAACAGAAGCTGACACAATGTAGGTACTCAATATCTATTAAATTAATTGGATGGAGAAGTGGAGCTTAATTAATAAGTATAGCGTACAGGAACTATGTGAAAAAAAAGCATATCCAACTAGCAGGCACAGAGTCCTCTGAGAGGTCTGAGTACATAATTAACAAGTGTCACCAGATTTCATTGCAAGGGGTTCTGAAGTAGAATGCATGTGTATATTAACACTCCTGGTATTAGACATGTTTTACAGAGGAAAGGAGCAGTCTAGTTCGCGTTTCCAAAGGCCTCGGGTTCAGTGCCAGTGGGTGGTGGAAAATGCACTCATTATATATTCATCTCCTCCTCAGTAACAGCTCCTGTTCCTTGACAAAACTCAAGGATGGGGTAGCTGCTTCTGTGGTTCTTATATCCACCTTTGGATCTGCTGCAAGGGAGAGTGCTGGAGTAGCATTTTGCCTTTCCATGTATGAGTTTTAAAATGCCCCAAACCGAAGCAAGGTAATTTAGGAAGGAAAAAAAAATATTGGAAAAAACAATCACTTTTTCCAAAAAAAATGTCCTTACTATGTATCAGTCCCAGAGGTAAGTGCTTCTGTTTGACATTGACAGGAGGGCCCAACGTCACGCCTGCAACCTGTGCTTGTCACTACCATGGTAACAGACCAAGTATACAAGTATACGTGCAACCGACACAGAAACCTCTGCTAAATTGTCATTTCCAGGACAAATTTATTCTGAAAAAAGTGTATACTTTTGATGAATGCTTAGGCACAGGAAAAATGCCAGGAGAAAGGACTAAATAAATCAGATCAATTTGCTGCCATTTACACAAATTCAACACAATATGTTTGTGGATATCTAATGTTGGTCCTTTTATTGCCTTTAAAATGGTCTCAATGTTAGTCTCTAAAATTGATTAACCTAAGTAAAATCAACTATGTAGAATTAAAAAAAAAAACCCTCTTTAATCCCCACCATATCAGTGATGGTTACACTAATATCATTCTATACCTTTGGCTCTCAAGCAGCTAATAGCTTTAGTCTAGCACAACAATAAAAACTGCTAAGGGAAATGAGGAACTAGCACAGGGATTATTGCTCTTAGCATTTAATAGCCCTGATGCTTGTTTGCATTTGCTTGGAATAAGCATCTAAGGGAAAATTAAGTTCTAAGCCGAGGCTACTATTTGAAATCCCAGAAAGGGCTCCTGGGAATAGTTTGGCTTTTTTGTGACAATAGATTTTCTGATGAAGTACACCACTCCCTAATGAAAAAGACCTGGCACTGCTTCATATGATAAAATGTGACCAATGCAAGGGATGTGATGATCAGTTTGGGAATGAGTGTTTTAATAAAAGAAACATGAAATCGGCTGTGCTTTGGCAAATATACCCCAAACCATCATGAGAGCCGCCATCCTGGCCCACAGATGATCCCCACCATGTTACAACTGTGCGAGTTCCCACTGACATCACTGACAATGCTGGCACAGAGACAAAGACATGATCCAAAAGCAGTCTTGTTGGATTCTGCTTCATTAAAGTCACATGAAAAACGAAACCCACTTCCCTACCTCCCCACCCCATGCCCTCTGCTGAAATCTCCCAAGAGTCCACATGAGACTCAGCGGAGCTACTTGGTATGCACATTTCTAGGCAGGTGTACACACACAGAGACAGGACAATAGCAATTGTGGAGGAGAAAAGGCAAATCTTTCAAAACAGTGATACAGTCCAATGTGGTAAATGTGAAATAAAGAAGAAGCAAAAAGGAGAGTTTGAATTATTCAGGTCACGAGATTGTCTAATATTTTCGACTCCGGAACAATAAACCAGTTCAAGAGGGGATAACACTTGCTTTTAAATTATGGTTTATAAAAGGATGCCAAATGCAATAAGATATTAAATGTGCTGATAATATTGAAGTTTACATATCTGTTAACAAAACTGGGTTTACATTACCCGCATAAATGCTTGATGGGTTCTACAGGTAGCTTGTGTGCTTGATACTTTCATGCTTCCTGTAATCACATCAGAAGTTCCATTGGAAGAAAAGTAAAATCTTGATGGAGACTCAGCCTTTCGGTTCACATCCAGGCTCATGTTATAAAACAAAACTGCAGAAATGTAGAGAGAATTGTAATGAATATTATTATCTAAAGGCATTTGTTTTGTTACTTTTGAAGTGATAACAATCAAAGTTATACACAATACTGGAAATATATTAAATTCCCTTCATTAAATAGCTTCCTAAAAACTAACTGGAAATATAAAAGAAGGAACTTAAAATCCAAATTTCAAAAATTTTTATAAATTATGAAAAAGAATTACAAACTTTCCTCTAGGTTTCTATTTTTAAAATTAACATTTTTAGCTACTTGTTTAATCCTCCTATATATAAACACTTCAAAACTACAAAACCAAAGTTGTTACTAGTAATAAAAATCCTGAGTAAAATTTTAGATTTTTGTGTCCTTTTTCTTTAAGAACATCTGACTGAGGAAGTACAGAAAGAGTACTGCACTCAAATGTCACTTGGAATAATTCTATCTTGTGTGGTTACAGGACTAATTTCATATATGGTTGGGTTCATGTATTTCCATTTGTTTCCAGTTTGAAAGATTGCTGTTTTTCTTCTGATTGTTTTAATGTAAAATGAATATGTAGTTTAAAAGTTAAACCTATATAAACAGTTGACTCAACAAACATCCCCTTTCTAGCCCCAGACCCTGATTATTTCTCCTCGTTTTTATTGAATTCTGGTTTGATCTTCCAGTGTTGATTTGTGAAAAAAGGAATAAATATAGATAGACATTCTGTCAATAAATATTCTGGAGATTTGGTAAGAAACTAGTTCAGATCTCACATAGTAAATATTCATCTGCTAAAGATCTTCAATAAGTAAAAAAAATGAAAGAAATTTACAACCACCAAAAAAATTCCAAGCTTGATCTTAGCAAGGAAGAAAGAGCTAGTTCTTGAATCTGAAAGGGTTCTTTGTCAGAGTGGTGGTTGTCAGAGGTGGAGGTGGGGGCAGGTGAAATGGGTGAAGGGGATCTAAAGGCACAAAGTTCCAGTTATAAAACAAATCAGTCATGGGATTCAATGTAGAACATGGTGACTACATGGTGACTACAGTAATTACATTGTACTGGATATTTGAAAAGTGCTAGGAGAATAGATCTTAAAAATTCTCATGGCAAGAAAAAAAAATTTACAACTATGGGAGTTCCCGTTATGGCTCAGTGGTTAAGGAATCCGACTAGGAACCATGAGGTTTCAGGTTAAATCCCTGGCCTTGCTCAGTGGGTTAAGGATCCGGCGTTGCCATGAGCTGCGGTGTAGGTTGCAGACGCGGCTTGGATCCCGCGTTGCTGTGGCTGTGGCGTAGGTCGGCGGCTACAGCTCCTGTTAGACCCCTAGCCTGGGAACCTCCATATGCCGTGGGTGCAGCCGTAGATAAGGCAAAAAGACAAAAAAAAAATTTTACAACTATGTATGGTGACAAGAATGTTGACTTAGTCTGGTGATTATTTTGAAATACACACAAATATTGAATCATGTTGTACACTTGTAACAAATATGTTTCAGTTATATAATCAAATCAATAAAAAGGTTTTCAGTTATACATTAAGAAAAAACTTAAAAAGATTTTTTTGCAAAACAAGCTGCATATAATAGTCTGCTGAGATATCATTCATTATATAGTAGCAATAATTCATAAGTGACATTTAAAACAATTTATATAAAATTCCTCAAATGTTCATTTACATTTTAGGAGTAACTTATTCTTCTGGAAGGATTTTATCTATTTATTTCAAGGAAACATAAATATAAAACCTATATCATTCCTACAAATGTCAAACAAATCTTTCAACCTTCTTTTATTTAGAAAATAAAGTTCAAATCAATTGGCTTTAAAATTACAGCAAATGAGATTCAGTGCCTCAGAGATGGAGCTGCAGTTGAAATAGGCGTCTACAAATTCATTATCCTGAGTTCAGACAAGTATATGAAAGAAGGGTAAATAAAAATCCACTCATAGTAAAAGGCAAAATGTCCTGGTTTCATTAAATATGTTTACCATGTGAATTATTTCTCCCCCAAAGTCATTTTATGACAACCATAAAGTGTGCTTCTGTAACAATGCTATGATTATTTATGCTTTTCATATATTTGTTTTCAACCATTTAAAGAAATATTTGGTCACAATACAACTGGTAGTGCAACAAGCCCTGATTTTCCATAAAGGGAAATAGTTCTACTTAACGTGTGTCTTTCAGATAATCCATCAGCTGTCTATGTTACTGTGTCGCTAGAGTCATGCTCTTGAACTGCCACTTCTCCAATCAATAACCGGATGAAGGTTTTGCCCACTGTCCGGTCATTGCATCTTTCATGAGGGCTTTTGCATTGAGCTATTAAAAATGAGTCCGATCTAAAGTAGAGATACCAGGCTCATTCTGTTCTTTATATTACAGGCTACTTCAAACTGAGGCCTCTGTTACATTGTTTGGTTCAATAAATACTTGGTACCCTTCATGATGTTTAGATGACAGCCTGCAGGGTCATGGATATAAACAACTCCTGATGGATCTCGTGGGGCCCATGAAATTGATGAATTATTAATGTCCAAATGGTAAACTCAGGTATGCTTCTCTCCTACCATGGGCTAGTTTTATTAGTAGTTATTTTAACATTAGCTTAAATATAATTAGAAACATTAACCTGCTAGAAACAATATAATGCTTATAAAATCACAAATATATGATTTGGGACTAACCCCAGTGGTGGATGGGCCATATCAAAATGACTTTCTCCACAGAAGATAATTGAGAGTTGCCTATCTACAGGCAAGTGGGCATGGCTCTTAAGAGCTGACAGTCATGGTAAAACCTTAAGAGACATGTACTATTTATGGAAATTAGAACCAGGATCTAGACTCCAGAGAAACTTCAAGTACTCAGACAGGAAAGAATTTGAAGAAAAGAATCCTAAGCCAGCTTAAGGCTTTCAGGAACACAGTAAAACAGGGGAGGAGCTGTGGCAATGTTCTTTCTATTCCAAAAGGATCTTACAGATTAAGCTCAGTTAGTTCACATTAAATAATATAGCAAGTGATACTCTTGCTTTGCTTCTTGCCATAATCTGTAAACAACTACAGCCTTAACATGTTCAACTCATTGGTTAGAACAAAGCAAGAATCCTGAAGATGAAGGAGGTTATCAGGTGGCTGCTGTCTCTTGCTTGAAGAACCGCCACAGTGAAGTACAGAATAGGCTTAAAAGATGACCATGAGATGTATGAGTGAAGTACACAGTCCACCAGGCATTAATTCTGTAAGGGCCCCTTACCGATGTAACCTGGAACCTCTTTGCCCTTATATGAGAAACAGAGTGTTAGCTTCATGCACACAGAAGGCAATCCATTTTCAATACAGTCAAAATGTGTTCTATTTACTGACTCAGGATGGTTTAAAGAAGCTTCAACAATCACTACAGGTCTTGTCCTAAGAAGGAAATAAAATTAGCAATATTAATGGCAGAACTATTTTTTCCTTAAGAAGACAATTACGTTTGTGTTGTCATTTTCCATTGGTCAAGTAATTTCATGAATCTGCTTTGTAAAAAGTCCGTGTATATACAGTTAATTTCCATGTATGAATCAACAGAAATTTTTCTTTTAAATTTCTAAAAATATTGACTTTGATGATTTAAGTACATACGTATGTAAGATGGGAAAAGTGTCTTAAAGTTTAATGATTCAATTTTGGAGTACCAAAAAGAACGTTATGAGGTCACCACTGCTGATTTTAAAAACTGCCTCCCAGCATTTACAATTAAGCCCAATTGTCATTAAGCAGAGAAATGTAACAACTTTACCTTAGCAACACAGCAGAATCAGACCGAAAAGCACCAACCGCTATATCTGGAGGATAAAAAACAACACAGATTAATGATCATCATTAGTCAAAGAGAATTACTTTCAGCCATAAACATTTAACTACATATCACCTTTTGACTATATCAAAACACTATTTACAGAAAATTAATTAGAAAAGATATGCTTACATCTTAAGATTCATTTCACATTTGTCTGAATCTGATCATTTATAATGACATTCATCCCTTTATAATACAATATAAACATGAACATTATGATTTAAACATATGATATAAAGACAGTCTTACTACAACAAAATTAAATTTTTAAACTATAAACATTCATCCAGAAATCGCCTTTCAAATTACATTTAAAAAACCCTGTTTCTTTTATCATACATTTGATTTATTTGATTTTTTTTTAGGGCCACGACATCTGTGACATACACCATAGCTCACCAGTGCATGGCAATGCTGGGTCCTCAACCAACTGAGCAAGGTCAAGGATCAGACCCTCATCCTCCTGGATGCTAGTCAGGATACTGAGCCACAGTGGCAACTCCTGTTTGATTTATTTTCATATGTACTTTTAATTTTTTCAAGAACAAGAAATAAAAAGGTAAGTAGCTAAGACTGTAAAGCTCAGGAATTACGTGATTATTTCTCACCCATCCTTGAATTCAAAACAATGAGGAGAAAATTTCACTAGCTTTAAAAAATGAAGGGAAAATTTCACTAGTAAATTAGGACTTCCCTTCCAGTTTTATATATTTCACAATAAAGCAGCATCCACAGTACAGCTTATTGCAACTTATAAAACATGGTAGGAGTTCCCGTTTGTGGTGCAGCAGGTTAAGCACCAGACTAGTGTCCATGAGGATGCGGGTTCAATCCCTGATCTCACTCAGTGTGTTAAAGGATCCAGCATTGCCGTGAGCTGTGGTGTAGGTCACAGACGCAGCTCAAATCTATAGACCAGCAGCTATACCTCAGATTTGAACCCTAGTCTGGGAACTTCCATGTGCCACAGGTATAGCCCTAAAAAGAGATAAATAAATAAATAAATACATATATAAATATATAAATAAATAAAGCATGGTAAATTTTATACCCACCTACATATCCATTGTTATCTGCATCAATTTGTCCAGATATAGACTGCCCAAACATACTTAATGATTTGCTGATTTGAAGTCCTTCAATTCTCTGAAAAATAGATAAGGTAAGTGGAAAGCAAGGTTTGAACACCTAGTATCTCAGAGAAACAATGATTTCATTAAATAATGAGCTCTGACACGCGCCCCAGTGCGTTTTTAACAAATGCCTTGTAGTTACGTCAAATACACATGTCCAAGAGAAAGAGTAGTTTCCAGCTTGAAGTGGGAAGTGGACATCTTCTTTGGGACAAGAAAAAAAAAAATTGCTGTCTTTACTTTCTGAGCAGAGGGAAAATTATGTAGTATACATCTCCTAAAACAGTCCTGGTGCTCTCTATCTCTCTGGTCTTTTTTCTGGCTCTATGTTATTTCCTTGAGCACAGTGAATAACCAAACAAGGAATCTGGAAAATAAGACATCAGTGATCACTTAATGGAGCCTGCTACTCATTTACGTCTTCTAGCCAGACTGCTTCCTAGCATGTGACAAGGACAACTTAAGCGAGATATGAGCTTCCTATTCCATGTACCTAATTTCATGTCCAGAAACTGACTTATGAGTGTGTGTTATCCATTCTAAGAGAACCAATACTCTTTGCTAGACAAGTATATATTTTTCATGTTATGTAGAGAACCATTTACTGATTTTTGCCTAATCAAAAATAACAGTTGTAGCTAATGTTTTCTAAAGAGGATCTTTAGAAAATCTTTTTCTTCTCTCTATACGTATGCAGTTTTTCTACGTACTGAAATGCCCGAATTTTTCAAAATATGGAGGAAATCCAGAGTTAGATGAGTAAACTTCAGTAAAATGCTCTCATCTTATTGCTCTGCTCTGAAAGGAACACAGAGGAGCCGAGGAGCATATTGAGTGTTTGCCCTCCCTGTGTAATCTCCATGAAATGTGGGGCTTCGCCACAAGGCAAGACACAGTTAAATGAATTCAAATGGGCTTATTTGGAACAGTAAAGATAGTACCTCAGAACATAAAGTTGATGAAATACGGAGAGAAATCTTTACTAGGTGAAAGACAAAGTAGAATGGAAATGAACCAGAACTCTCATTTATGGAAAAAGAATGGTTTCAAAGAGTTTTTAAAATTCTTTTCTTTTTTCGGATGCTCCCCTGTGCCATATGATAGTTCCCCAGCTAAGGGTCAAATCCGAGCTGCAGCTGAGGCCTACGCACAGCTACGACAATGCGGGATCTGAGCTGTGCTGTCTGTGACCTATGCCACAGCTCACGGCAATGCTGGATCCTTAACCCACTGAGTGAGGACAGGGATCAAACTTGCATCCTCATGGATACTATGCTGGTTCCTTAACCCTACAACGGGAATTCCCTTAGGAGTTTTTAATAACTTTAAAAATGAGACTATCTGCTGTTATTATAAGAAATGATGAAATTGTATTAAGTATTTGAAAGAGCAGATTAAGAAAAATAGGTCCACATTAACACTGGAAGTTCTAAGAAAGATTTTATCACCAACACTTCCTTTGAAAATGGAATATTATCCTACCTGTGAGAAGGCTGATGATATTCCATCTGCTCGGCCATTGTAAATATAAATAGCACCTCGCAAATCATCTTCCTGTGGAGCTCCAATAGCAACATCTATTCGAAAATTTAAATGGCAGAAAATAAATTCTAATGCAAAGAATGCAACTCTGAAAACTAACCTTCATGCTCCTTAATTCATATCACACAAGAAAACTCCTTATCCAGAAACACTTTTATCACTGGAAAGAAAAAAAGTATAAAACATTGTCATTGTCATGGCACTGTACAGGATTGTACAGATAAGCCTGTATACGGAAGAAGCTTAGAGTCTCAGGGTCTTAGAAGCAGGTTAACAGAATGGTTAAGGACATAAGTTCTACAGTTAGACTGTCAGGGCCTAACCCCCAGCCCGGGGCTACACTGAGCACCCCCCCATCCTTTTTTAAGTTTTATTGAAGTATAGTTAATTTACAAGGCTTGATAATTTCTGCTGTACAACAAAGTGACCCAGTCATACGTATACACATATCCATTCTAATTCTTTTCCCACACAGATTATCACAGAATACTGGGTAGAGTTCTCTGTGCTATACAGCAGGTCCCCCTCTCTGTATCTCAGTTCCCTCACCTATAGCACAAGATCGTAAGAGAACTCATCCTCAGCAAAGAAAGACGAAACTCATGTAAAAGTGCTTAGAGCAGTGTGTGGCATATAAGTTATTATCCTGTACAAATATTAAAAACCACAAGAATTCTTATTTTAAGCTCTAGGTTTTATTTTATTTGCCAAATGAATTCTAAATTAATCCTGTTCCAATGAAAGTGATTAAGATACTTGTTGAGACTATGCTTTCACATAAAAAAAAAAAAAAAAAAGAGAAAAATAGTAGTAATGTCGTCCTAGGAAGTAAGAGTGAGATAGCCAGCAACCAAATATACTTAGATGTCTTCTGCTTAGAATTAAATTGATCTGGGTCTTCTTAATACCTCAAATGAAAAGGCTCATCTGGATTGTTTTAAGATAATTGCCTTACTATAGATCACCAGTGCTAGAACTGATAAACAGAAATTCTTATAGTATCAATAATTTTGTAACCCAGCTTGTGATCTTTTCATATATTATCATCAAGAATCAATGTATAAAATTCTAGTTACTCAGGAGTAGCCACAATGGTTGAAGTATAAACCCACCACTGGTTAACGAGATTGCTAACTGGTCTTGTCTTCAGTGGTTGCAGGATACTTCTTCCCTCACTCCTTCCCCTTACCTCCCTCTTCCTCTCCGCTTCCTTTTTTCCTTCCCACCCCCACTCTTTACATTGCTGAATGTATTCAGTCTGCACATAATTGGCCCCAGCTATTCCAAATTGTTAGTCTTCCTGTGTGCCATGATGCCTTTTGCTCCCCTGCTGTTGCTCGGATCTGTCTAAAACTTTGCATTTCTTCACCAGCCCCTGGTCTAGCAATACTTTCATCTCAGCATTAGCATCATCTTCTATGAGAAGCCTTCCCTAATTTCCACCACCTTCTCCTCACATGCTGTGTTATTATTTTTACTTGCTGCTCTCCCCCACTAGAAGAACAGCATCAGTTCCTTTTTTGCGGTACTGCCCTGTAGCACTAGTTCCTGGCAAATGTCTCATATGCAGTCGGTGCTCAGTAGCTTTCCACTGAATGAATAAACGAATGGGGTGTATTTGTATATGAAAACTTAAAATAGTTTTCAGAAGCCGAAGGAGGCTAGCCTTGGTATGTGTAAGCAAAATAGATATAAGGTGTTCTTACTATTTAATTTTAGATGAAAATAGAAAAGCTTTTGCTTTTAAAAATTGAACAGCATCTGTCATAGAATTACATATCAAAGATATTTTTACTCCCATTGAAGCAGCAGTGAAAAATTACCTCTGTAACTGTTAAAAAGCTTTCATATCCAATGAACGATGATAAAAAAATAAATATCATGAAAGCAAACTTTTTGTATTTTAGGTTTCTATTTAGATAAGAGAAGATTGCATACAAGTAAATATATGAATGTACTCCAATAAATAGACCTATTTGGTAAAAATAATGAAATATTCTTGCAGCTATTGAACATTATTTTTCTCCTGCATGCTATGTATGTATTTATAGCATTTAAGCAACGACATTTGGATCTATTATACAACACAGTAAAGTTTTAGTTACCATAATAGAAATGAGGAGAATATATATGATTAATAAAAAAAAAATGTTTTTCCATGCCAATGAAACTCACTTGGGGCAAAACAGAATAAACACTGAGGTATTTGATAACTGTTTTTACTTTTTATTATAGTTTATTTTTGAAATTTAATTTTATTGGAGTCTAGTTGATTTACAATGTTGTATTAGTTTCAGGTGTCCAGCAAAGTTAATCAGACATATAAATTTATCCATTCTTTTTTTCCCATATAGGTTACTACAAACTTTTGAGTAGATTTTTCTGTGCCATACGTAGGTTTTAATTAATCATCTATTTTTTTAGAGTAGTGTATATGTGTTATAACACTGTCAGTAAAAATCACAATGATTATCGTTAGTATAATAATAATCTTAACATCAGCTAGTAACTATGTAATGTTTGTTTACACTGCAGGCACTGTGCTAGGGGTTTTACATATAATTCATGGCATTTTCACATATCCCACTATAACCCATGTAACTCTCACCAGAGCCCTATCAAAGAAATACTTTGTGATCCCCACTTTTTATAGATAAGGTAACTGAGGTACAAAATGTAACTTGCTCAAGGTCACAGAACCAGATGTGGTAGAATTGGGATTTAAACACTGCAATCTGGCTCCAGACCTGTGCTGTCCATCACATGATCCATAAAATCATTAACAACAGAGTTATGACCAACATTCTCTCCTCCTGGCACCTGATCCTCTTCTGTGTGAAAGAAGTGCTCGATAAATGATTTGATATTATATAAGCATTTTAGGACCACATTAAATAATACAGTATAAAGTTTACAATTGCAGAATTTTATTATGCTTCTGTTAAAAATACTCAAACACAAGCTAAAAGTCAGGTGACAATATACTTTAATTAAAAATAAATATGATTAATAAAAAAATAAAAGTCAAGTGATAAAGCTCAACACAAAAACCTAAACCAAAAATAAAAGGAATGACCAAATCTACTTTATGAGTAAAATGCTATCATCTGTCTGTCTGGTCACAACGTTTGAGTAGGTCTGTCACTCTATTATCTACTCTGTAAACTTTCTCATACTTTTGATGAACTTTTTATGCTGGACCCTTTAATTGATTTATCTTATTGGAAAATGGCTTGTTTTTCTTTTCTAAGGACACATAAAATATATTCTAATTTGTTTCTTTTGAAGAACAATATAAATTATATCGTGAACACCAAAATAACTGAGGTCTACTATTCAAAACACCACAAAACTGCACACAGGAAAAGGACAATAAGTCTGATTTGCATCTAAGACTGGAGGTAGAAGGAAAAAGAACAGGTGTGGTTTTCATCTCTTTTCTATACAAGCCCACACACCCTGCCATGAACATGAAGTAACTTCATCCAAATCCCAGAAAAACAAACTAAGTTACAAGATGAAGGAAAAAAGAGAATCTCATAATGAAAAATAAAACACAGATGCCCTATTGCCTCACCCAGGCAAATATGGTAGAACGGGATTAAAGACCTCAGGGAAGAACACTGAACCTACTTCCAAATCAGCACAGTCTTGGCTAAAACCTAAAATGTAGAAAACACACACCCATGGGCAAAACAGATATGTTACTCAGCCGTTAAAAAGAAATCTTGTCATTTGCAGCAACAAGGATGGACCCGGACAGCATTATGCTAAATAAATCAGAGAAAGACAAATACTATGTAATCTCAATTATACATAGAATTAAAAATTCATAGAAACAGAGATCAAACTGTTGGTTGTCAAGAGATGGGGGGGGTGGAGAGTGAGGAAACTGGGTGAAGTTGGTCAAAAAAATACAAATTTCCAGGTACAAAATCAGTAAGCTCTGGGGAAGTACAGCATTTTGACTATAGTAAACGATATTGTATTGTATATTTGGAAGTTGCTAAAAGGGTAGATCTTAAAAGTTCTCATCACAAGAAAAGAATTCTAAGTATGTGAGGTGATGGACAGTAAACTTATTGTCTGAATTATTTTGCAATATATGCTTATCAATCATTATGTTGTACACCTAAAACTTATTGTTACATGTCTATTGTATCTCAATAAAACTGGAAGAAAAAATGGAATAAATTACAAAAAAATACGGTATTATAAACATATACTGAAGTGAATCAGAATTAATGTGGCCCCTGGATGTAAGCATTTGTGAATTATAAGTGAACTTATAAATAGCACAAAAATATGCTGAAATATTGAAATCACTCCTTTGAATAAGTCTTCCACGCATAAAGGTAATTTTAAGAGATGGGCTGAGGGCTCCAAGACACAAAGTGCTATATGAAACCCAGGTTCTCATACTCACTCTGAAATACTGCATTGTGCCCTGCAGGTCCCCTTTAAAGTCTTGCTGACAGACAGAACCTTCTGTCTGTCCTTCATATCAATGGCAAATTGTCTCAGATTCTCCCAAGTACTGGAGTAACTTTGATAAGGGAACTTGCCTACTGTCCATGATATTTTTTATAACTCAGTCTGATTATAAGAGTAATTCAAGATTGTCATTAACATTTAGATGCCACAAAACTCATTTCTCATGTGCACATACACAAATATTTTAGTATATTCAAAATAATGAATGCTTTTCTTTGGCTGTGTCAGTTAAAACAGGGTGTAGAAGGAATTGTAAGTTAATAAAATAAGTGTTTTACTAACTGATGACTTTTTTTTAAAAGAATTTTATTATTTCATATAAATATATGAAATATCAATGTGTAAAAACATGTTTTTCTAATAGATATTTGTTAGGTCAGGTCTTTAAATTTACCACTTAATGTTTTTTTAATGTCTTAATCTTATATTCAATTTGATTGTAAAACTGTAAAAAAAAAGAGTGCCACTATTTCCTTCATTTACATTCATTATGGCACATACTCTATACCTGGCATGGTACAAATGACAAAAATAAGTGCTTGATAAATACCACAGAATTGCTGATAACTTGTGAAATGTAACATCCATCATAACAGCATTTGATATTTTGAGGTAAAATTTTATGTGTAATCATAACCATAAGAATATCTACATATACTTTTTATCTTCTGTTGTTTTAAAAATAGTAAAGCAAATCCAGAAATGGTAATATTTTTATAACAAATTACACTTACATTCAATAGGGCTCATGGGAAACATATATTCAATAACCAACTAGCTTTCTTCGTATAGAATAACATGGTTTATACATTTAAAGTAGAATGAATCATTTTACATAAGAAGAAATTAAGGAAGTGAGAATTTACAGTACTTCCCGACTTATTTCCAGGATCCAAGTAAGTTTTGACCTAATTCTACATATGGTTGCCAATGACCATCAAGAAGACATTTCTGAGCCTTGAAAATATCAAATGCTTATTTGCTAAACTTCAGGAATTATATACTCTCCTTTCAAGTCCATTTATCATTTCAGGCACAGTTTTTATCATTTCAGGCTTAGTTACTGCTCAGAACTAGACTGACTAAAGCAAATTTTAAGAGGGCAAGCTGGTAGACAGGTACGTCCACAGCAGGACCAACATCTAAGCCACAGTCATAGTTATGATGGCATCATCACTTCCATTATTGAAATGCATCTGTATCCGCTGGTAACTAACCTCTGTGTCTGCCAGTTGCCCCTCTGCCACTCACTGCTCAGGACTCTCTCCTGGGATCCACAAATCCTCCCACAATGTGGCAGCTGAACAAGGAAAGCCTGGCACAACAGGGCGCTTTCAGAGCCTGGTTCCAGCTTTTCAGTCAGACTCTGTTGGGTTTTGTCAGTGTCTCTGCTGAACTGATAGTTAAAAACTATGATTCTATGATACACATTTTTACTACATTTTCATATTTATGAAATCAGAATCCTTCTTAAAATAGAAAAATAGTGAGTCAGTTTAAGAGGCACTATTTTTTTTAGGGGCACATAAAATAATGATCTTATTTATAAATCAATGGTGCCCTAGAATCAATGAAATAAGGTATTCTGAATATTATTCTTTATTAGTGGTGAGAATCAATAGCTAACAACTGAGAAGAAATCAGGGTCAACACCAAAAAAAAAAAAAAAATTTAGCATACCAGTCTGGCTCTATAGAAAGGCAAAAAACATAAACCTCCAATTATATTCTCTTCCATGTGCCATTTTAAAAGTGGAAAATACCAAATTAGATATTTTTAATTACCTTCAAAGCCATCATTATCAATGTCACCAAGATTGACTATAGATTCCCCAAATCTTGCAGCATATTTGTCACTTCCGATGAGCTCTGTTTCCATTTCATTCATTACTGCCCCCTAGATAGAAAGGGGAGAAAGGTGTCATTATAACAGTCCCTGACAACTTTACACATGATTTACTGTTGTAATTGGATATGGATTTTTTTCTAATGCTTCAAACAAGTTGGACAAACTATAGTCTGAGCTTTAGTGCACACATCTCAGTTCAATTCAATTAATATTTATCAAGTATGTCAATACACAGAATAGTATGATTAGAGTTCAGAGGACATAAAAAATTGTCAAACTCATGATCCCTAGCTTTGAAAATCCAATAAATCATTTTGATAATTCAATGTACCAAATATTTAGTGAGTTCCTAGCAAAGGCAATGTACTATACAAAGAGTGAACCGGTGAAAGGGGAAAAGCAGTGTGTGTATAAGACACTTCCTTTCCTGAAGAAGAGCTCAGTTACCAGAATATATAGCACAAGCACGTAAATGACTTAGAAGTTCAGATTGCTTTGAGATCTCAAGCAGCAAGGAGAGCATGTCTAATTTTGAGAGCCAGAGAAGACTTCGTAAGAGGTAATCAAAGGTGGCTGTTGAAGGAATGGTATAGTTTTGATATACAAAGAAATCAGCAAAACACAAATTCCAAAGAATTTAGCTATAATGAATAGTATGTACAATAAATGTGACCCGAAAAGTCAAACCGGAGTCTTATGGAGTGGGACTTTGAATGCTGGGAGAAATTTATTCTCAAAACAGAGACACTGAAGGTTTCTGAGTTGAGAAGTGACACAACTAAAGCTGCCTTTGGAATCTTTTTCCAGTAGGACTGAAGCATGGATCAGTTAACTGCTGTCTTTGCAGCTGGAAGATGAGTTACTACAATTAGACACTCGATAATGTTTCCATAGGAGCTGTTGCAATAACACATGATTTACTGTTGTAATTGGAGAGGCTGCCAGATCTCTCTCCCAACTCTGGTCATGTCACTTCCCTGTATTAAAAAAAAAAAAAAAAAAAACTCCACGCACTACTCATCACAGATCCTTTCCTCTTCTGAAACTAGTCTGTCCATCGTTGCCATAGCCCACACATGCTCTTCCCCCATGAAGTGCCTTTCACCTTATATCTTCCAACTAAAAAATTCCTATGCTTGTTTTGTTCCTAGAGAATTGCCTAATTTAAAGAGCAGAAGGCAGAAGAGGCTCCAGTGAGGATGAGGGGATGCAGACCTAAGACAACACAATGGCACTGAATTTCCAGGGGTAGAGTTTCAAGAAGTGGTGATCACTCTTCTTCAAGTATTCTCCAGTCACATAAAGGTGACTAAGAGTTCACTGGGGACCCCTGAGAGCTGTTTTAGCAGAAGTAGATGGAAGCCAGATTCATTCAAGTATCATTCTTTCTCAAGTTCATTCAAAAACAATTACCGAGCACCTACTTATCCAGAACTCTTTCAAGCCCTGAGGAAAGAGCAGTAAATAAGACATATGATTCCCTTCCACAGAGTGTCTACACTCTAACGGAAGAACAGGCAATAGCAAACCAAATCAGTACATTTGTAATATAATATCTGGGAGTATTTAATATCTTTAGAGCTAAAAAACAGGAAGATGGAAGGAAAGAAAGGAAGAATACTTTATTCAGATATTTTAAAGCTGACATCAATTATGAAATTAACTCCAGTATTGGATAGTGAAGAAATGAGGAGTGAACAAGAGGGTAGTCTACTGGATAGAGCCCTTTCTTGCCTTTTAAGCAAGTGTATAAAAGATCCACCTTTATCTATTTTTCATACTAGGCTTGCATAAGATTTCAATGGGAAAAATGGTCCTATATCATCTTATCTTGGGTATATACTCTATTGTTCAAAATGTTTTCAAAAAGTTTAGTTGTAAAGAGAAAAAAAAGTATGTAGAATGAAGATGTGACTAGTATAAGGAAGACCATTTATGGATAGGGAAATGTGAAATATCTATTTAAGAAAAATATTTCACCATTAATGAGATAAAAATGATTACTTCATAGGCGATATGCTTTCCCTATTAAATTTAGGTTTAAAGTCTAGGAAACACCAATGCATAAATAACTTTCTTGCTCTATATTTGGAACTTTGAGAATCTCTCAGCTTTGTAAAACTGAGTATTTTTTCTCTTTAATTGTAAAGAGCTTAGTCTTATATCTAATAGAGGAACTTATTAAATGCTCTGAAACCATTGATTAAATAAGCTCTTTTTTTGAAGCAGATTTTACTTTGTTAAATTCCAACTGAAGATGCTATTAAATCCCAACTGAAAATGCTGCGACTTAGGAAATTAACCAACTTTCTCATAAACCTATTCTTGCTCTTAAAGAAACAAGCCAAGAAGACCCCATTAAGGCCCTATCAAGTCCTTCTTCTGAAATAATACCGAGAAGACAGACTGTGAGGATAAGGCCAGCAGAACTCTTTAAAAGTGTTAAAGAGTTCACCACGCATAATTTAAAAGTCAAGCATAAGCAAGTAAACACATATTTCTACAACTGCTATATCCACTTTAAAATAAACATCAATTTCATAATCTATAAGAACTGAAAATAAACATTTTATCAAAACACTTATTTCCAACTGTTTCAAATCAAGAAATTAAAAATATTTTATACTTTATCATCCACTTCCAGTAGTGTTTTATAACTACCAAATTATATAAGGACACTCACTGTCAAACCAATAGGACATCCACATTTTTAGGGCTGTGGAAAAGTCATTCTTTCAAATTATATTTGCATCACAATAAAAACGGAAGACACTTCTACTACCCCAATGAACACAATCTGTGAAAAACTTCAGACAACTGATCTCATACTTTTGAGACATTGAAATAGGAGAGAGGCCCTTTCCCTATCATGTTCCATTTCATTTTTAGACCATCAGTACAATATCACAACTTTTATTTTCATTGGTAAAATAAGTCTAAAAATCTATAGTCTTGATGGAATAGGAACAGCATCCGTTGTGATCAAAATCTCATAATTGGCTTCAGTTTGCAGGCAATTGGACTTACCAGGCCAGAGTTGATGTACACAAACACTCTTCCTTCCTCTCTGACAGTGCTCTGCATGGGGGCGCCCACCAGTAGGTCTGAAAAGCCATCTGCATTGAGATCCACAGCACAGACAGAAGCTCCAAAATAAGACCCAAGCTGCTCCAAGGCAAACCAGATCCAGTCATTGAGAAAAAAGCAGAGTTACTCACCAAAGCCCTCAGTGATAACCAGAGGTAGAGACATATTACCTTTTTACCTTTCATTTCATGTAAGATATTTAGTTCTTTTGCATCAATGCTGAATATGTATGCCTGAAATGGGGAAAAGAATTAGGAAAGGTTAGACTGCTATCACATTGAAAGTTTTTCATTCAATCAAAACATTAATTGTCATAATTGCTCAGTTTTTTAATTTTTAAATTTTTTTGGGCTGTACCCACTGCATGTGGAAGTTTCTGGGCCAGAGACAGAACCCACACCACAGCTTTGGCAATGCTAGATCCTTAACCTGCTGTGCCACAGGGGAACTTCCTGCCTAAATATATTTAAAAAAAAAAAATCCTTTTCAGACTGATACAAAAGGCTGAGGGATCCATATTCACATTAACATGCCTTCCTTGCAAAACCACCTTCTCAGGAACATTTTCACCGATTCATTAAAGAGCACAGAAAACGTTTGCCCCAATTTTCTAAGGCTCAGAAAAATTTAGTTAACATTCACAACAATGTAACAAAAGCTAAAATGAGAAATAACATTTTATTCCTTCTAGTCTTAACTATACCACAAATGTAGCTGCCTTGATTTCCCTTCAGCTATAAGTTTATTAAACAATAAGTGTATTCCTTGGACATCTTGAGAAAATTCTGTCATCTCAGAAACAATTACTCATTAGAAAGAAGAACATCATTTGATTTCTACAATTTTCCTTAAAGCTTTTCTGCACAATTTTATTTAAAAGCCATATAACTTTCACCAACTTTCCACTAAAAGCAGCACATTGCTCATCATTTTCAGCTTGAATGCTTAGAATTTTTGTGGTGCCCTTTAATATCTTATCCTCTCATGCGATCTATCTGAACCTTTTTGAAGAAATAAAATACTAAAATGAAATTCTTACTTTACCAATCTGTTCATGTTGAGGGGCTCCTCCAACTACTTCGGTAGTATACGTACTTCGAAAATGACCTGCTCCAACCGAGTATCCTTCAAGAAAATGTAGAAAAGTATGAGAGTCATCATTGGCAATATGTAAAATACCTCATCATAAATCCACTCAGAGTTAAATAAGACTGAATTCAAAACAACTACACTAAAGCAGGGTTTTAAGGAAATTTAGCATAGCAATATTCAAAACTGGTTATGTATTATATGCTTTAAGCAGTTATTGTGTGTCATGAAACTAGTCACATGGCTTATATTTTTAAGTCTTAGAAATTGAAGACAGCACTCTTACATTTGGTTTGCTAGTCTCTGTGGTATCAGGACATTCTAGCTTCTAGGATTACAACAGAAATAGTTTAGCATGTCTAAAATATAACATTTTGAACTTTAAGTAAAAAAGAAACCATATTTGTCCTAAACTTCAATTTTCTTGCCCTGAAAACTTCCTAATTATGTTAAAATTGTATGATAACATAAAAGGTAAAATATTGTTTTATTATGTGATCAAAGGTATAAATACTGTTACATTTTTTATAATGCTTTAAGATACCCTTCAACCATAAACAAGTAAATGTTGACTTGTAAATTAGTTCCCTCTGTTTGAAAATGAATTCCTTCTGTTTGAATGGGGGAAAAATCCTGCTTTCCCTTATAATTATTTCTGAGTATAGGCTGCTCACATTTGAAGCACGCATGGTTTAAACAAATCTCTATTTTCTAAGAAACTTTAGGAAAAGAATTCCTTGTACTACAACAAGAGAAATAATGCCAGAAAAAAATCTTGGGTTTCTGTAGAAATATGGACTATAAAGTATCCTACCACTGACTTATTAAATAAGAAGAAAGATTAAAAATAGTTATGCTCTGGGAAATATTCTAAGAACTTATGAGGCAAAGGTCAATGAGCTGTTTTTAGACACATATTCTTTATAATGTTACCCGTTGTCTAGAAAGCCATCCACAATCCCCTTGACTTTCAGTGGGTCCTTGAAGAAACAATATTTACTCACTCATTCATGATTAAATGAATTAATTCATGTGGAGTGCTCACAGAACTTCCTAGGAGATGGCAGGCACTCTGGCAGGCACTCCATAGATAAATCCTTTATAATAATAAGTAGGCTGCATAAAGATACAAGCTTTCAAGTGATTTAATGCAAGAGTAAACCAAACCAGGAGTTCTCATCTAAGAACTATATATTGATGATAACAGTTACATGTGTAACATATTAAGGTAACTAAAAGTTTCATAGATTATATCTTTAAAGAGGCAGTTTTTGAAATGGCTCTTTAATTCCTATTGGCCATTTTGATCTTTTGAAGATACAATTTCCCTTATTTATAATTACCAGTATTTGTAAGGCAGAGGTAATTTGAGTTTGTCAATTTTTATAGTACCTAAATAACTTCCAAACTTCACTTGGTTGTATTTGTCTAAAAAAGCCTTATATTTATTTGTAGTTATATTGTAGACAAAAAGAGAGCCAGTCCAATAAGATGATCCCGGGGCTCCCATCACAATCAAATCCTGTAAGATAAAATATATATATATATATATATCATCATTTAAACATTTAATTTCACTATACCAAACCCCCTCCAGATATACACTTTAAAGTACATAGTGACAAAAATACATTTTAAAATAAATTTCTGAAATATAAGCATTTGGAGATTAAAAACATATCAAAAAAAGCCAGAGAAGCTAGCTAATGAATTTTCACCTACAAGTAGAGTTTCAGAAAAGAAACTCTCACTTCATACTTAACAGTGAACTTTAAAATCAAAGGTAGAATCGCTGAACACTAAAGTAAGCTTTGGGGAGAAAGGCAATGTGTTTTCTATTAAAGTAAATTGTATCTGGGTAATTCATTAGTGCTCATTACAAAGATAATCATGTGTTTCCAAAGAGTAAAAAATAGACTTAATTTATTTTAATTTGCAAAAAGTCAATGACTAGTTTCCTTAATAATGTTAGCTTAGGAAAAAACAAGTCAAATAGAATTGGGGCATAATTGATGATAAACATTGAAATTCAGAAAAAGTAAACCAAGGGATGACTGAAATGTGCAGATACCTGTCTGGTGAAATATGAAACTTACAGCAATTAGATCTACTTAACATTTCATTTAAATTTCCTAAACAGTCTAAAATTTGGGGGGAGAAGGTGAATTTAAATATAAAATAAGAAAGCATTATTGTTATTTTTACATACTAGTGGTATTTATGTAAATTGTTAACCCAAGGCTTGATACAGCCTGTCTACATAGATTTAGAAAACATTCATAACTTCGTAATGGGTTGTTAAGAGAAACTGGAAGATTTGGGAGTACAACTGTGATCCTTCACTGTGTCTGAGATAGTGTTGGAAAGAGAATAAAAGAGTTTGGAAATAAATCTTATTTAAGAGGATATTATTATGTTCTTAAATCTCCCAATTATCATACTTTTAATGAAAAATGCGAATTCATATTCTTCCTTCCCCTTCAACTACTATACTTAGATATACTTGGCTATACATTTTAGCAATTAAAAATAATATACTTAGCTATTTTCAATAAACTGACAAATAACTATAGCTACTTTTGATTTCTATTAAATTCTTAATGAAAGTAACATTATTTAGTATAGACTTTTAGTTGGTCTGGTGTTACACAGCCATCTAAATATTAATATTTTTCTTGCCACATATGTTGAATATTGAGTGGTGAAAATTAAGTTGTAATACATGAAGTTTATAAGACATATTATTTGGGCTTTTACTTCAAAACACATTATCAGTCTTCTAAATCTTCAAAAGAATTAAAATGCTATATATAAACATCCTAGGCATCTAGACATTTTTTGGACTATTACCTCTGTGTAAAAACTAGAGATTCCAGCTTGACATGATGCAAAATTTTCTCCAAATTTTTTCACATAATCTAAAATTAAGTAGAAAAACAATTCAGGGTTTCATTTAAAAATAAAGACAGAATCTGCATAATTTTGTTTACCTTATAAATCCTTGTAAATATACCTATTAAGGTCTCTATTTTGCAGTATCATTTAAAAAAGAATAACTGGTAAAATTTAAGATCACAAATCTTTTCCATATTAATCTTCAAAATATCCACTCTGCCTTTTTAATGGGAAGAGCATGCAACATACACTCAAAAAATTGTCAGGTGAGTATCTACACCTTTAACCCACTATGCCTGGAACCCACACTTCCACAGCAATCCAGGCCGCTGCGGTTGGATTTTTAACCCACCACACCACAGTGGCAAATCCCAGGTTTCCATTTAAAGTAGGCTTCTTTGGAGTTCCCGCTATGGAGCACTGGGTTAAAAATCCAACTAAAGTGGCTTGGGTCACTGTGGAGGCACGGGTTCACTCCTCTGCTAGGCACAGTCGGTTAAAGGATCTAGCTGCGGCATAGGTCACAGCTGTGACTTGGATTCATTTCCTGGCCCAAGATCTTCCATGTGCCACAGGTACAGTCATAAAAGAAAAAAAAATTTTTTAAATAGACTACCTAGATTTTGCCCCTGGTTGAAAATCAAAAACTGAGTCAAGAGCCCATGGAAATGATTTCTTACAATGCCCTCGTGAACAGATGCTTTGTAAAACTTACTGTGGAAACAAAGCTCACTTTTCCTGAAAAACTAACATAAATAAGCCTCTATAAAGGTAAGAATCAGGACCACATCTTCGTTTTGGCTTTTGCTAACTAGAAAAGTAAAGTTGCCATGTCATTTTTTTCTTAAAATTTTGGCTTGTCTATACTAAATAAATAAACTGAAAAAAAAAGGTCAAAGGAGTTTAAGGGCTTGGAATAACCATTTCATTGACTTTAAGCATTTTTTTGGGGGGGCGGGGAGCACATCTCAGCATATGGAAGTTCCCAGGCTAGGGGTTGAATCAGAGTTGCAACTGCCGGCCTATGCCACAACCACTACAATGCCAGAACAACGTTTGCAACCTACACCACAGCTCATTGCAATGCTGGATCCTTAACCAACTGAGCGAGGGCAGGGATGGAACCCATATCCTCATGACTACTAGTTAGGTTTATTACTGCTGAGCCACAATTGGAACTCCTTGCTAAGTCATTTATAATTACCATTCCCTGAATGCTTTTTCACTCCTTTTTATATTTTCTCTGATCCTGTATTCCTTTTATTTTAAAACAAATTATTATAGGAGTTCCTGCTGCGGCACAATGGGATTAGAGGTGTCTCCGCAGCACAGTGCAAGGATGCAGGTTCCACTCCCCTCCCAGTACAGTGGGTTAAAAGACCTGGTGTTGCCACAGCTGCAGTGTAGGTCGAAACTGTGGCTTGGATCAGACCCCTGGCCTAGGAACTCCATATGTCTCAGGGGAGCCAAAAAAAGAAAAAGTAAATAAAAATAAATTAGTATAATTTTAGGTGTCTTAGATTTCTGCCATCCTTTTTTGTTTTGTTCTTTGTAGAATGTGGCTGGAGGGTATGTACGTGTTTATTTGGGGGATGAGTACGCTGTCATCCATGCACATAATCAGTCCTTGCATAAACTCACACAGAGAAGACAGAGAAAATACAGAGGACTGAAATCTACACTCAGGGAGGTACCAATATTAACAAAGAAACAAGCCAGCAGCAGGACAAAAGTTGCAGAACATTAAGGGGTCAGTTGCATCCTCTCATACCGTTAGAACAGTTATATGTGGTTGTTCAGTCAATTAAAAGCCCCAGATATGGGGCCAGCTATGTGGAAAGAGGTTCTGCAGTTGAGGGGCACCTTTAGCTTGCATCTCTACTAGGCTGTCCTTTGATAGGACTTAGCTGTATCTGCTGAAGGAAACCTATCATCACATATTTTCACACTTGATTTTAAAGGAAACCGGGTTCACAAGAGGGAAGGCCTCATCTGGACTGGAGATTATGACACAGGATGGTCAGGTTTGCATTATGGAGAGACTGCAAGACCTCAAACGCCCATGAGCGCCTCCACAACTAACCAGGAGAGAGGTCTCTACTGGGAAATGTTTCAAAGTATAAACCATAAACCGTTATGAAAAAGAAAATGATAGCTAGTTTTACTACAAAGGAGAAGCTAAAATTCAGCTTTTATCCTCTTGGCATTCAAAAGCAAATTAGAAATACAGATGCTATAATGTTTTCTATTATATCAAATTCTAAGGAGGGAGGGAAGATCCCAATATAAATAGAATTAACTCCAATTTGAATACTTGGTCCAAGTTTTGTCAAGAAGTAGAAATTGGGGGGAACAATGGGGTAATCATTTTGGTTAGAAAAACTGAAAATTAGCAATCATATGTATTTTACCCTTTCAAAAACACATTTTTGGAATTTTTGTTCTGTTTCAGGTATTATTTTTTAGTGCATTATGGACACTCACTGCTAACTTTGCTCATTTCAGTTTATGTCCTAGCTCTATATGCATTAATGCTACCTATGACCTAAAATTGTAATGAGAAAGGCCTTTCAAACTTAAGATATCAATTCCTTGCTGTTTCAAGGAAAAAATGGGAATTTGAAAAAAAAAGATATAGGGAGGGAGAAAGATTTGCTTATATTTATACTTTGAATCTTTCTGAATATTACTAGAAGCTAAAGGTAAGGAAGAAACAGTCTTCTGCTCAGATTTTTCAGTCTAATTTCATGATTTTAAGTGTCTTACATTTCCTGGGCATTAGACTCACTTATATGGAGTTGGAAATATATTTAATGCTAAAGTGGGAAATTATCAACTAGATGCTAAATTATTCAAATTAAATTGTAAATTCCAAGTCCCTGAAACACACAGTACATTTTTAAAATTTAAAACTGCTGCAAGTGGGTAAAAAAGGAAACAATACTTTGAGCAGTTAAAAAGAACATAGCTATTTCAAAGATTTCCCCCCCACCCCTAACTGAATATCCAAAATTGAAAAGTGAAAAAAAATCTAAAGGCATTCTCTTATTTCTCTTGATCCAGTTAATATCAAAACCATGCCTTACCTTGATAGCATGGAGCTATTCTTTTACTCAGTTCTGTTCGTAAATCAGAGGGCATTCCATAGCAAACACCCGTAGGGAGCTTATTTTCATTCTTTATGTAAAATATATTTTTCCATCTATGCCCACAAGTCTGAATAAAACATAAAAGTAGACCAAATGATGTGAAAGTCACACCCAGAGTATCTGATTCCATGATGTTCTCAGTGGACCACGGCCAATAACCTACCACGATGGATCCGTTTTCTCCTGGCTGCCTGGAAAGCGTGACCCCCAACCACTGATTGTCTCTTTCTTCCAAACAGGTCTTTCCACAAGGTTCTCCTTTAGGGCTACCTACAGCATTGAAAATAATTTCATCATCAGTTATCTTGAAAACAGCTTTATTCTACAAGAGCAGAGAAAACAAACATGCATGTGTATCCTCGATATTTTTTTCCTTCAGCCATCCATGGAGTGCCTTCCTCCCTGCTTCCCTGTCATCTTATATTCAGCACACATTGCCGGGGTCACTGTGAGTTACTCTGTGCTAGCAGAATTATTCTCTCCCAGGTGGTTTTGGTTTGTAGATAAGACCTCCGACCGGTAACACCGAGATGAGATGACTTCCACACAGGAGATACATAACCCACACGACCCGGAGAGGGCAAGACTAGTTTAAACCAGCAGTCTGTGCAACCCCTCCTTGTATGTGAGGCTTAGCGAAGAATGTATGTACGCATGTGTTGTATGTTTCTTAGCTGAGCTCTCTCGTCAATTTAAAGATGAGGACTAGAGAAACTCCTGTGTTATTAAACTTTTCTGGGTCCACAGATCATTCCACACTGGGTCCTTTTAGTTTTAGCTCCACCAGGTGACATCGCAATGTTATCACTGCTCCGAGTCTCACACTTTCGGTCAGACACCTTGATAATTCTAGTAAGTGAACAAACACACAGACTCACGCTTACAGACGTTTCTTCTTTGCACTTCCTAACACTGCTTCTGCCACAGAGCAGCACCCAACAACAGCAATGACAATCTTGAGGTGCTTTTAGCGCTGGTCACGAGAGGGAATCAATTCGAAGATCAGCTTTTAAATCCCCACTACCGACCTGGGTCTTTGCCTAATTTCGAGCACCTTTTCCCCTTTACTCTGTAGTACCTGCAGAATCTCGGCAGAGAGGTCAGACCTTCACATCACCAGCTTATGTTCTGCTCAGGGCCTCTCCAGAGCTTTCCCTTAACCTCCTTGCTCCAAAGGCCACACCTTTTCATGAGGTTCTCAGTCCTGACCACACATTAGAATCACCTGCTGGGTGGGGCGGTGGGAGGGGGGCGTTTGAACAAATACTGACACCTGGTTCCACTCTGAGAGGCTCCGATTAGATGCATCTGGGCTGAGAATTTTTCAAACCGTTCCCCAGGTAATGGTAGCATGCAGCGGGACTTGGGAACAACATAGCTAGGGCATTTCCTGTGTTGCATTGTATTTGAAAAGAAACTACTCCATTTAGAAAATAACAGTGATACCTCTTTGCCCTCCTTGGTTTCAGCTAAATATTGAAATAGAATATCAAATATTAAACCAGTTTTCCTCATGTGGAAATGGAGAATTTCTAAATTGGTCAGAAATGATTATTAGAACTGTCATGAGAAAGCTAAATCTCATGAATTTGCCTGACAAAACATCATAAATAAACACAGATCATCTTTATATTTTTATCCAAATGTCATGCTAAAATGATTTATAATCTGGTTTTCAATTCAGATACTAATCTAAAGTCTTAGCAAATCAAATCAGCTTCATATCTGAAAAAAAATACTTAAACATGGTTTAACATAAAAGAGGTCAGCAGAAATTAACATGTGATCATTTTCCATGCTTTTATACAACTGGAATGACTAATTCTTAGCACAGCTGAATGCATTCTCCCAATAGACACTAAAAATACAAAGCCACATGAAAACCATACGCCTTATCCTGAAAATGAAGCCCATCTTTTTCTTTCCCTGTTTTTCCTCTTTTGGTTTTCACTTGAGAAAGAAAATATAAAGATGTATTCTTACTATTCAGTTTATTTCCACTTACCGATTCTGTATCAGGATATACATGTGCATGTAAATGAGAATAAGCAGTAATTTTGATAGATACAAAGGATGTTAGTTCAAAGTCAAGTTGGCATATTCTTTACAATCCTGACTTTTTTTTTTTTTTTTGCTGTTATTCTGTTTTAGTGCCATTGTTCCAAGTGTCAAAATGTGACAGAAGAAAAGGTACAGAAAACCAGATATTCTCTCATGACTGTCACTCCCATGAGGGCAGACTGACTATTTTGTTGACCATGACATTCCCATAGCACAGAACAGGGCCTTACATGCAGTAGGCAGGAACAAAATGTTTGCTGAGAGAGGGAATTCTGAAACCCATTACAGAACCATCAAACCCTTGGTACCTCTGCAAACTTTCACCCAACTCTCAGGGATCTAACTTTAGAGAGGTTCTCTTCCTTCACTACTATTGTGCCCTATTTCTCTTCAAAAACATTAGTCCCTTGAGTTTTAAGATAGTAACAGATGGTCTGAAGGAAAACAGTGTTTGCAGGTTTGAAGATCTTTACAAAGTGTGATGTGCGAGTAGGATGATTTAAGACTGAGAATTAGCTGGGCCCGTGGGAGGTGCGTGTCTCAGAGGGGTTCTGCAAGGACTGTGGGGAGTAAATGAGGTATGTGCGAAGTGCTCGGGCTAGAGCCTGGCAGGAAGGCAGACAAACATTAGTTGATGTTGACATTACTATTTTAAGGATTAAGCGAAAGATATGATTAAGCTGCACGTATGTCATGGCCTACATCCTTCTCCCCTAACGTATTTGTGGGACATCACTGTCCTTGAGGTCTTACCATACATGTTAACTCATTTCATTCTCACAGTAGCAGCAGAGGACGGTGTTATCAATCCCATTTTACAGGTGAGAAAATAGAATCTTAAAGAAGTGATTTCCCCAAACCCATGGGGCTGGTAAATGGAAAAGATTAGCATCAAAAATAAAAAACTTGGGCGTTCCCGTCGTGGTGCAGCAGAAATGAATCCGACAAGGAACCATGAAGTTTCGGGTTTGATCTCCGGCCTTGCTCACTGGGTTAAGGGCCTGGTGTTGCCTTGAGCTGCGGTGTAGTTCGCCGATGCAGCTCGGATCCCCCACTGCTGTGCCTGTGGTGTAGGCCAGCGGCTACAGCTCCGATTCAACCCCTAACCTGGGAACTTCCACATGCTGCAGGTGGAAGCAAAAATAATTAAAACAAAAAACTTTTAGAGTGAAACAATGCCGTTTTCAGCAATATGGATGAATCTACAGATTATCCTACTAAGTGAAGTCAGAGAAAGACAATCATATGATATCATTCACACGTGGAATCTAAAATATGATACAAATGAATTTATTTACAAAAAAGAGACACAGACATGGTGAACAAACTTGATTATCAAGGGGAAAGGGCAAATAAATTAGGAGTAGGGGATTAGCAGATACAAACAACTCTATATAAAATGGACAAATAACAGGGTCTTACTATATAGCACACTTGGTATCTTGTAATAAACCTTAATGGAAAAGAATTTTTTAAAAAGAAAAAAAAAAATTTAGAAATCAAAGACCTAAAAGTAGTTGCTTTCCACTAGTCTGACGTATATACGATAGAACTCCACAAATATTTCAGACGTATGAATTAACTGAATCAACTTCATCGTCTAAACCTTTTTTTAGCTGCAAGTGTATATCACAAATCTGTCCGCAGACATAAAGTCAATTTTGTAGTGTTCACACACACAAGAAAATGCCACATACTTGCTCTTATCTTACTCTGACCTTTTCCTCAACTTAGATCAGTTCTTAATATTTTGGCATTTCCACTGAGGATGGTCCAAAGGGAAAGACCAGATTCAAAGGTCTTCTTTCTTAACTGACTCAAAGGTCTTCTTTCTGTAACTTTTTGACAGCTTGAGTGACACACTTTGTGGGTAGGGAAGCCTGGGACTTCTGGATGCGGTGACCTGTTTGGTTTATTTGCCTGCATCACTGTGCTGTGGCTTCTTCAGTTCAAACATTTGATTGGGGCTCTCAGTCTGGCTTTCTCGCTAAGACAACACACTTATCTAATCTTTCAAAGCATGTGACATCATTCTCAAATTTCAGAAAAATAGTGAAAGACCCTACTCCCAACAATCACTTTTTTAAAACATGAAGTTCTATTCTATCGAAAGATGAGTCCTATATATTTCAAACTCTTCCATTCCAAATTATTAAGTAATTCTGAAAAATAAGTGACCCTCATTCTATCCTATGTTCTATAAAGTCATTCATTAAAGATATCTTTATTTGTAGAAGCAATAATTACTGAGTGAAAATAATCATAAAACTCCATTTATCTAAATTCAGAATATAGAAAAAAATATAGGATTAAAAGCAAACAGACCAATTCAAATATGACAATATTATAGGACCTACCATTGAAGGACTGTAAAAATTACGGAAAATTTATGTCTGTGCGTACAAGGCTTCCTGGCACCTAGTAGGTGTTCATTAAATGGTAAATGCTCTGCTCTCCACATACCCACGTTGTGTTGATGGGGACCCACCAGCAGAGGGAGCTCACAGCACTGTAAGACTAAATCAGCAGCCTGCCTTCAGCTTCTAAGCTGGCCCCTTGTTTTAGCTTCTTATCAAACCCTAATTATAATCAGACCCATTCAATCATATTTACTATATTAAACTGTGTACTTTCCCCACATAGCTAATAAAATTTGGTGGAGATGTTTCTAAAAGATAATAGTGATATTCATGAATTTAACGGCAATAACAATGAGTAATGAAAAGTCAAATACCTAAGTTTTAGAGGAGATATGACATGAAAGTACTAAACTTCCAAGACCATTCCCTCCAACTCATCTAGTGGCAAATGAGGGTAAAAATATCAAACTTAAGAACCACCCTCAAAGTTTTGTTTTTCAGGAAAAACATGTCTTTAATTGTCTTAGTCTAAGACTTTCTAATCAGAATCTGATAACGCTGATAATCACCCTCACTTTATGTTAGAATCAGCTCCTACAATCAGAGGCCTGAAAAAGCCAGTTATTAACAATCCTCTGTTTCATTTTAATTAAAATTATTTTTTATTGCATCATTTTATTTACTATCTTGTATTTAGGAAAAGAGTTCTAACACAGTGGTGAATGTTTCAGGAAGTAGTGCCAAGCTTGAGGACTGACATTTCATAAGTCTGGGTTGATCCTGAGTCATCATTAGACTTCAAAACTCTAAAAAAAACATCCTGCTTGAGACCTTGAATCTAAGATCAGAGTTTCCTTCAGGTAGCTCAGGCCCAAACTTTTCAAAATTTCTGCAGAAAACCTACACAAGTCCTTTTACTAACTACAGCAGAAAAATACACAGCAACTGATACATTTGGTGAGTATAATTAAAAGAAGGAATATTGTCTTACAATAATAATTACATATTTATATAATAATATTTGTTACTTGCTTCCTATGTGTCAGGTACACTTTTAATACGTGTACACATATATATTAACTCATTTAATTTTTGTTATATCCCTAGGAGGGAGGTATTATTATCATTATCCCAATTTTACAGATGGAGAATCTGAAACAAAGGGAGATTAAGCTTCTTAACCAAAGTCACAACCCTTGTAAGTGGGGGAAGGAAGCATTCAAATCTACACTGTTATCCGGCACCCTATACTACTTTGCAATGATTTGCCATTAGTGCATTTCCCTATTAATCAGGGAACAAATTCAAGTACTGATATTATTAATACCTTACTCTAATTTTACTTCTATAGTAACATTACATTATAAACATAACTTCCAACATTAAAAAATAAGGGAAAAATTCTCTACTTCAAGGTTTTCGATCGATCTCTTAGACTTAAGGTTTCATTTGAAAAAGTATCACTCATACAGATACCACTTTGAGTGGCTCTGAAACAATACAAAATTGTAAACAGGAAAAGAATTGGGAAACCTGCTCACGCATAATGCTCAGTGGTTATTATTGAAGTCCTGAGCTTGGTTTGGAATTCACAGAGTAGGATGGAGAAGGAGGTTGAGATGATAGCAAGGTTTAAAACTATGTGAGAGAGGTAAAAGCCAGTCAGGGAGTCCTGTACCAATCAGTGTAGGGTCAGAGCGAGATGAGTGGGAGGTGACAACAGAGGACATCTCTTTGTTCAAAGTTTAAAGGGCAGGCAGGGTAAGACATTGCAGAGACAATGATTTACAGACAAAATAATGATACTCTAATGACTACTATAAAATAGTCATAAGAAAACAGAATA
Source organism: Catagonus wagneri (assembly GCA_004024745.2). Lineage (NCBI taxonomy): Eukaryota > Metazoa > Chordata > Mammalia > Artiodactyla > Tayassuidae > Catagonus > Catagonus wagneri. Next base: position 34,128,101 of record PVHT020000141.1, on the reverse strand, counting down.
GCATTAGTTTGAAGTAGATCTAGAAAGATTTCAGAAGGTAGATATTGACAAGACACTTCTACATAGGGCATAATTTAAAAAAGACACATCTAATCCACTTCACAAAATATTTCCTAAAAGATATTTGACAACAAATCTACACTCTTACTATTTCAGAACATAATCATTATGAATTACAGTAGTTCATATAAATTACATGAAAAAGATTTCCTCTCATTAAAAAAAAAGGTTGAGGATAAACTGAGAGCATCAGAGTAAACACACTGCATTACTGAGCATAGTCCTGACACTTGCAAGTCTATTTCCATACCCTAATTTGATGTTTCCAGCTATTACTAAAACTAAAAGCCCCTGTTTTGACAGCTGGTCGGTTAGAAGCTCCCTATCTCAGTTACACGTATTCTTTGGATTGCCTGGCTTGAATAGGCAGAGTCTAGAATGCACAGTTAGCTAGAGCTCTTGGAATGATGCTGAAATATACAGCAAATCCCAAAGATCCCATCCCAATCTGAGAAATGTATCCATCCATTTCACACTCATTGAGATTTTACCAAGTGCTCATCAAAGCTGGTCAGAACTGGCTCAATTACTCAAGTATCTGCTCTTCTGGGAAACTCTCATCACCCAAACAATTTCTTCTCCCCACTGTGTGTGTCTCTGTTGTTATGGTTATTATAAATTCCTGTCTCTCCTGTCACCAAGTACTTCAAGGGCTTTAGCTTTCTTAGCTAACTACCTATCCTCAGTACCAGCATAAGTAATTGACACTTTTCATAAATAAAGGAAAAACCTAGTTAAAAGATTTGACACCTGCTCCTAATATTTCTCATTTCTTACCCCCCTGCAGGCTGGTGTCATCGCTAAAGCTGGTCTTACTACGGTTATAATAAATCAACTCTAAATCCCAAGAAATCTCTGAAGTTCTTACCTAGCTTGACCTCTTGGCAACTTTTGATACTGTCAACAGTATACCTCTTCTCAAAACCTCTCATCCTTCCACTTTCATAATGACACTGACCTGATTTCCTAGCTAACTCTTTGACTTTTCTTTCTCAATCTATTTTTTAGCCCCCCCCCACACATTTTTTTCCTTCTCCAATGGTTCTCAACCATAGATGAATATTGGAATCATCCAGAGACCTTTGGAAACTTCTAATGCCCTACTAAGGTTTCTGCACCCAATTCCAATGCGTGTGAAAGTTTTTCCACACCTCTACCAAGCAATTTTCTGAAATAAGTCAGTGAAATAAGTAAGTGAAATAAGTCAGATAAAAAATAGTATATGATCTCTCTTATATGTGGAATCTAAAACGAACCGAAAAACCACAAGCTCACACATATAGAGAACAGATGTGTGGGTTCTAGAGGTGGGGGTGGGAGGTGGGAAGGGAGAAATGGGTGAAGGGGGTCAAAAGGTAAAAAGAGAAAAATAAGTACAGCACATTACTGAGCCACACCAAAAAATAGCTTACAACCATCTAGTAATTTGTGACTATTTTTATAGTATTAAGAAATTTAGGCAGCTTTAGTAAATTAGCACAAAACTTCCTTAATAAGTAATGGAATTTTAGAAGAAAGCTGAAAGGTAAAAAGCACTGGGAAAATCTTTTTAATAGCTGATTAAAATAAATGAAAAAGAAAAACTTCTTTCACCCTTACCTGCCCACTCCCTCCCCCATTTCAGATGCCAATAAATCCACCAGCTACTGAGCTTTCCATTTTTTTTCTTTCTGTTTGATTAATTTTCACGAGTGGCTCACAGAACTATAATAAGCACTTTACTTACTAGATCCCAGTTTATTACAAAAGAATTAACTCAGGAACGGCCTGGTGGAAGAGACAAATAGGACAAGGCATAAGGAAGGGACGGGAAAGTTTCGAGGCCATCTCTGAGCTCACCTCTCATCCTAAAGCTCCACGTGCTCACCAACCCTGTCCTTCTGGGGTTTTATGGAGGCTGCATTACATAGGCATGATGGATTAAATCACTGGCCATTGGCAGCTGGTTCAACCTCCAGGCCCTGTTTTCTCTCTGAAAGTCGGAGGTGGGGGGAGTTAAAGCTTCAAACACCTAACAGGTGGTTGGCTCCACGGACAACCAGCCACACCCTTAGGTCCTTATTAACATAACAAAAGACAGAGTTAGCACTAGTAACTTAGAAAACTGCAAGAGTTTTAGGATCTCAGTGCCAGAAATGGGGATAAAAATCAAATACATATTCTTATCATAAATCACAATATCCTACCTACTTAGATCCAGTCCCAGAGATTTTTTTTTTTTTAGGAGGCCAGCAGCAATGATATTCTTAAAGCTCTGTGGAGAATCTAGATTGCAGCCAGAGTTGAGCAACACTGTTCTAGCTGCTTCTCAAATTGTAGGAATCTTCTGGGATCTCTCCTGAGCGCTATGATCTGTTCAGCCTAGAGTTCCCAGGTTAAACTCTTTAACCTCCATGGCTTTCATTACCATCTCTATGTCAATTACCTTCAACTCTGAATTGCCCTTACAGGCCTTTCCTGCCCAACAGACCCATATATCCAACTAATTACTAGCTATTTACTATTTCATCTCACAGGGCATAGCACCATCATCCATCCAAAAGCCCAAGTCAGAAACTTGGGTATCATCTTTCATCTCTCTCATTTAATAATTACAAAGTCCAGGTCACAGAGACCTGCTCTGCAAAAAAACCAGCAGATTCCACCATTGACTAAGCCAAAGGCCAGTACAGCCACCATGGACCCTCTGCAGATCCTGCCAGCTTTTGTCCAGTCAGTGTTAGTGTTCATTGATACCTGGGTTCTTCCCCACTCCCTTTACCCCTGCCCCTCAGGAGCCTAGGAACCACACCACCAGCCATTCCAGGCCTTTGAGGATGGCCTCTTCTTACCAGAATGTAAGAAGCCAGCCACTTGAATCCCTCCCTATACCCACCAGATCCTAGTACTCAGGCCTCTTGCAAGTGTAAGACATCAGCCTAGACCCTTGCAGCCGACCCCACCATTGTGCCCAGGTTCAGTGTTTGCCCCTGCACCTGTGCCTCCGCATGTCACCAGCCTGCTGCCCACCGTCAAGCTTCACTGCAGTGTACACTCCCAGGGGAAAGTGTGCAGCTATGGGGGAGGCTAGCTTGTGGGCCTGAATCAGGCCCTGCTTTCTGCAGTGGCTTTGCTCAGCCCCACCACACCCACCACCTGTAGCTAACACCTTCAAGTGTGAGTTCATTTAACTACACAAATGCTAATCCTCTTCTAAACAGGTTATGCAATATAAACCAGGAGACTAGCTAAGGTATTACAATTCCCAGAAGAAATAACTTGTGACAAATCATTGTTCTTTCCAATACGAAAAAGAGGTACAAGCAGGGAGCTTAGAGAGGTCTAATAACTACACAACATAGGTCTGGAAAATAAAAGTGAAAATTCTATTCATTTTATACCTAGACACTGGGAAAGCACCTGCTAAAAATTAGTGTTATTTTACACAGGGAAGTTATGTTTCTCTAGAGAAGTGATGTCTAATAGAAACATAATACAAGTCATATATGAAATATTTTATAGTACTCCCATTAAAAAGTTAACATAAGTGAAATTAATTTTACTAAATTTTCTTTAATATATCCAAAATATTCTCATTTAACTATGGAAACAATATTAATTTCAAAACATTTATTTCACCATGTGATAATATCTAATAAAAGATATATTTTATTTATGTATATTTATATATATATATTTTTTTTTGGTGCTAAATCTTTGAAACCCAGGATGTAACTTGCCTTATAATACCTCTCACTACAAACTAGCCACATTTCATGTGCTCGGTAGCCACACTGGCTAGTGTCTCCTGTATTGGGCAGTGTAACTGTGTAACTTTAGCCTCTATTACCCAGAAAAGTTTAAGAGTGTGTGTACATGACTGCAGGCATGCACACACATGTATAATGCTATTAATGGCAAATCCAAAGTAATGAAAGATCTGATATGCTTTTCAAATAACCAAGTGAAGACAATCTTTTCAGTATAATTTTATAGTCATTTATGCATTTTATTATGTTTTCAATTCTTTGGATACCAGTAATCCATGCGTGAACTATGATTAAATACATTAAAGAAGTCATTATTTGTGATGCTTTTGTTTAGCAATTATCTGTGATCAATGCATCCTTTTAAAAAAACTCATCAAGGATGTAGAGCACCTGAGTGGAAAAGCAACTTAACCTCTGGAAATCATTATGGCCTCTCCAGACACTCGTTTATGAACGAGTTTGGATTCAGACCCTCCTGATGGGAAGATGACCTTCCTCTAGTTCAGAGGGAAGTACCAAGGAAGTGAGGGTAGAGACACTTAGGCAGGCAGGGAGGTGGAAGAAGGCTGTTTGCGTGCAGGAAGAAAGGTACCTCCTCTACCACCACTTCACCACAGGGATGGATAAAAAACAAGGTCCTACTGACAGCAAAGGAAACTATATTCAATATTCTGTGATAAACTATAAGGGAAGAGAATATGAAAAAGAATATATATGCATAACTGAGTCACTGTGCTATACAGCAGAAATTGACACAACATTATGTATCAACTATGCTTCAATAAAATTTTGAGAGAGAAAAATGAGGGGTACCTGACTCTCAACATCTATACCCTGAACATTTCAGATAAACAGGCATTTGCTGCTCACTTCTGATTATGACCACAGTGAGTACACCATAATTTGGGGAAATGTTATCCATGGCATGGTGGTGGGGGCATAGGAGGTATAGGAGGGGCATTGAGCTCCTCTTTTTAGGGAAGGAGTCTATCTGAATCAAACTTCGATCTGAGATTCCGAGACCTAAAGATTAGTCCATGTGAAATAGCATTCTGAATTGCGTAGGAGATGGATATCATTTTAAGGGGTTTTTCAACTTCATCTCCTTGATAGCAATTTAAGCCAGGAATGAAAGAACACATCTTATGACAAGGTAATCATACCTCAATCTTTAGTTGTTATAAGATTTTTGGTTAGGCCAAGAAAAGAAAATATTTTTTTTATTGTGTTTCAACTGCTGCCTTTTCATTTACACATTAAATTTTTGATTCATCTATTAATTGTCCTTATTTATAACCTCAACCTGCCTATGATAGATAATATGCAGAAACAGATTTAAGTAGAAAATAGATAAAAAAATTAATATTTTTTGAATGTCAGTTATATGTCAGGTACTGAGCTAAGCTTTTTCCACACATTATAAGTCACCCACATTTGAAACAGGACAAGTGAAGTCATCTTATATAGACAATTGTCTGTATTTTTTTCCTTGAAAAGTCTTCATAAAAAATACTACATAGTCCACAAGCCTGAGAATCCTTAAATGTCTTTAGTTACCAATTTATTGTTTTCAGTGTTCTCTTTCCAGACATTATCCTCAGTCCCTGATTTTACAACTTCAAGTTACTCCTGAGTTTGTTTTGAATAGAAACACACCATCTCTTTATATGAGGAAGAGAAGATACACTGTTTAAAATGTTATTTGAGAAGTAACTTCAGTCAACTCTTTTGCAAATGCTCAAGGCTATTAGGACAGCCATTAGTGTTTCAACTAGTTGACTGACTAGAAATCTTCTCTTCCTATTTGGCCTTTCATCTCGGTAAATAGCTTTTTTATTGATCAAAAATTTGAAAGTTAAAAATATCCCTTTAGCTTGTCATTTCTAATTAATGCCCTTATTCACCAATCAGGTTGATAACAATCAAAATTGCACTTTGCCTTTATTCATTTATCCATCCAATAAATCTTCACTTAATTCATGTTTGCTGCACATCTACCACATGCACATTCCTCGGAGGTTATTTCTGGAGTCAATCCCTATGCTCCGTGTACCCAAAGAATTTAGGGTTTTCCTTCAATTCTGACAGGTATTATTATCTTAAATTTTAAATTTCATCTAATAGCATGACAGGATCGTCTCAGTTAAATACAGACATCTACAAATAGACTCAGTGCCCTTCCATACAGGAAGTGAGGGCTAAATACCAGTAGTTATAATACCATGAATCAGGAAACTATGACAGGATAACAAAAATAAAAAATTTCCCTCCTGAGACCTTGTCAAAATCCTCTGGCAGATCAAGGTCATCTGTTCTGCTCCCTAATTCTTCATCCTATAACTTCCTCACACAGTGAAAATTATGATTTGCAGATTATTCCAAATAGGTCTGTGAATGAGTTATGCTTACCTACTTTGCCTTTGGGGATGGAAAATGCTTAATGAGAGGATGAGGCTTTTTCTATACCCTGTGGACAATTTCAAGACTCTTATGGATGCTTCCTGACTCAAAAATAAAATTCCATTATGTATATACTCTATTTGAATTCATTCTCAATGAAGAGAAAGTTTCCCAGTTTGAGAAAAAGGAAAGACTACTACCCGCCCAAAAAGGGGGGTGTTAAGAGGCAGTAACTAGCTTTTATCCCAAAAGTACGTTGATACAAAGATAAACATGAGAAAGGTACTAATTGTGACCTTTTATTCACCATTCACAGATGACTTATCAGCTCAGCAGACAACGTATTAGACTCTTCATTTAATTTTATTTGCATCGAAGATGTGTACGTGATAGGAAAGAGCTTAGACTTTGGACACAAGTAGACCTGACTTTGACTTGGGGTCCCATCTTCCACTTGCTAGCTGAGTAATTCTAGAAAAAGTCCTTGCAACTCTGTGTCAGAGTCCTCATGTGTAAAGTAAGAACAATGCCACTTTTCAGAAAACAAGCAACATATAGAGCAGTTCCTAACAGTGTTTAGAACAAGATAGGATCTGAGTTAATATTAGTTCCCCTTCTCCCATGTGCCTGTGCAAAGCAAATTTGCTTTTGGATTTGAAACACAAACTTTCTTTCCTCCCTCATCAGAATGTATTTTTCAAAGTTGTCACGAATATAAGAAGAGACATTTATAAACGGCATAAAATAGAAGTATCTATATAACATCAGTTTTTTGAGAGAAAAAATGAATAGTTATACGTTAAGCTTTATTTTAATTATGTTAACAATGGAAATGCCACTCTTTGCTTGTGTTCTTTTAGATTTCACATTATAAGTAAAAACTATCATTTTTTACTAGTCTAAAGCTTCTAGGCTAAATGACAAGGTATGGGATCAATTCCAACGGCTATTCCTTATCTATCCCTTAGCCTGTTCTTTAGTAAGGCTGACAGGTCAAAGATGGAAATTAAATGCTCAAGTCTTGGCTTACCTGGATCCTATCCTTAAGTGCCGAAGGACTTTAAAATGTATTTTACACATGGGGGAAGGGAGAGGTGAAGAGGAGATTTTATAAGAAACTTTCCTCGACATAGGTTTATCAGAGAACTGCATTCGTTATCACAAGCAAAAGGGAGAAAAACAGTGACATAAAGGAGACCAGTTTTTATTTAAGAAGGGAAGATGGTGTGGAGTTAAGAGTGAAAATCATTCACGTGGAGAATTGGCAACAGGAGTTCTTCCTGGACTTGTGCTACCATGGGTACGTGGGGGGTGGGGAAGGGTCACTAGCTCCTGGTCCCAGACTCAACTCACCCAGCTGGAGTTGTTCGCACATCCGCTCTGGATTCTTTCCGATTCTGCATCTATAAATCGCCCCAGGGTTGACCACTGAAGCGTTGGCTTTCCAGTTGGCGATGGGCGCCCCGACTACCAGCCTAAAGAGAGAAACGTGCAAGTGCGCGCAGACGTGAGCGGTGCTGCCCACTGAACTCCAGGTCTCCACAGACGTGCAGATGGCAGCGGGGCCGCTCTCCCCACCTCCTCTTCCGTCCGCCCACCGCCCCAAACTCCAGGGCCTGGTGCCAGAACGCACACCGGGTGCTGCCACCTGAAGACAAGTTAGTTTCCCGAGTACTTCTCTCTCGAGCTGGACGTCTCTGCGTCCCCCTCCTTCCTCCTCCAGAGGGAGGAAAGTTTGAACAGGGCAAGGAATCCCTGAGGCGTCTTTTGCTCTCGGCTCTGAGCTACCGAAGGCTCCAGAGACCGACCCCACTCACCATCGGTTGGCCCCGTGGCTGTGCAGCACCACAGAGTAGCCGAACAGGGTGTTGGAGGGGCCCTTGTAGAGCAGCGGGCTCTCGGTGTCCACGTTGTAGGCGCGCCCAGTCGGGACTCCCAAGCACAACAGCAGCATCACTGCCTTCGAGACTGCGGCCCCTCGGGGCCCCGGCCCGCGCCTCGATTGTGCAGCCATGCGCTCGCGGAGAACATTCAACACCAAACGACCATGGTCCGTCTCAAAGTTGCGCGAGATGCGACGGTCCGCCAAGGGGAAGAGCGCCCCAAGAGAAGAGGATCAGCGTGGCCGGCGCCGGCGGGCAGGCGGGAGGGAAGAAGGGAGGGACAGACGGAGGGAGGGGAAGTCGGGCCGCAGCGGGCGGAGCGATCAGAGGTGGCCCGGGATGCTGCGCGCCTGCTAGGCCCCACGCCCCGTTTCTGGAGCCGAAGGAGGTGAGGTGCTCCCGCGGTCCCCGGCGCGGTCCGCTGGGTGGGGTCCCGGGCGTGGTGCAGAGGCTCAGTACCCAGCGCTGTCTCCCCCAGCGCACGGCTGTAGGGGGCGCTAGGGGACCTTGGCTGCGCAGGACACGAGCCAGGCTGGGGCCACCTAGTCCACCCTGAGCGCGGGATGACTCCTGGCTCCCGAGACTTTGCAAGAGTGGAGCGGGAAGGGGCCCCGGGGCTTAACCTTTTAACCGTGGCTGGGGCCAAGATGCGTAGCGACGAGGTCCCAATCCGACTTTCTTGCCCCACTATGAGACTCCTCGGCCTGCCCCGCGCGGCCTGGCCCGTCGCAAACCCGGCCACCGGGATGGACTGCAGTGGGGAATCATCCTGATCTTTCGTTGATTGTTAAGCGCTATATCTGATTTGGAGGCCAAAAGGAACCACTAGAAAAATCAACCAGGGAGACAACAAATCAGAAACAAACAAAAGGCACTCCCTGAAGGCGTCTGAGAAATATTTTGGTAACAAAGACGCTATGGTATTCAAGACTCAGAGCCCTGCACCCCTCTACGCCCACTTCCTTCCTCCCCAAACTTCCTCTTAAGTCCGAGCTTCTTGTTCCAGGAGCAGTGGCTAGGGCTGAACAGCAGGGGCGGGTGGTTTAAAGCTATTGCCAAGTCCAAGGGCTGGATTAAGGAAGAGCCTCATTTCAACAGATTCCTCTCTCCGGACTCTTGATGTTTCCCCTTTCCACGTATCCACCCAGTTGCCAAGAGATGCACCTGTCATCAGGGCTTAGGCCCAGTTGAGGTAAAGAGACACCATAATGAGCCTTTGAAAATGTGCTGAGGACCCACAGCACAACACCTGAACTGGGCTTGATTTTCATTCTAATTAATACATGGTATGCTTCAGGTTTCCTTCTGGAGCAACCAACAACAGCCATAGGTGATTAGGCTGGTATTTGTAGGAGATGCAGGTCCAAGTTAATAAATTATTGCTCTAAAAAACATAAGAAGAAAGAAAAAAGGCTCATCAAATAGCGTGTGTGCACATTAAAACAAACTGAAATAGTTTGAAATAGCTCATCTGAAGTTGTAAAGGCAGGCACATAATTAAAATACTTGTTCTTTTTTTCAGCATATTCATTGAATGGGCACTTGCTAGGCCCACAGGATGCCATGGTGCACAAGGCAGGGCAAGCTTTTGGGAAAATTTTCAACCAAGTGGTAGATAGACAGATGTTTATTAACTAGAGAAAGTTCAGAAGGCTTTAGGGATACTTAAAGGACAAGGAGGGCTGAGTTAAACTAAGCACTCCCTGAACTAGGAAGGAGCAGGAGAGATAAAGAAATAGACTAAAGAGATTTCTGAGAAGAGAACCTAGAAGAACTTGGTAATAGTATTGGTAAATGCCAATGTGGAGCTGAGATGAAGGGGTCAGAATGATGCCCAAATTCTGAGTTTGGAATCTGGGAATATGGTGTTAATTCATAAAGAAAAACACTGGAGGAATGAGGGTTGTGTGTGTGTACACAGATGGGGAGGGCACTGGTGGATTAAATTTTAGACAGGTGGAGTTTGAGATGTTTGTGGAATGTGGGATATTCTAGGCAAACTCAACCCCATTATTTTACTTTTTTGTCAGCAGACAAAACAAGCGAAACAGTAATCCTCTCTTATTATTTCCAGTAAGGTAAAAAAGAAATCATTGTGAGTGATAAATCTATTATAAACATGAAAGTAGCTCTGAGGGCCCATGGTGAATGGCCCTGCCCTGTTTTTCTACTCAGGATGTATTTCTTTCTAGGTAGATCTACATCATGATTTCAATGAAGTTCTACAACTTGCTCATCGTTCTGAAATAAGCGATCCCTCTAAGTATGCAGTGACAAAATTTCCAGTTGAGGCCCAGGAAGCAGGTAGATCAAAGGCATACTCTCCAGGTGCCGGCAATGTCAGAACTGCTCATCTGGACCCCTCCCTCTTTCTTTCCCTCCTTTCACCAAAATGTTACACAATGAAATCCACTCAACACAACCCTTTCACAGGTAATTAGGATAAGTAGTGGCCGGTAGAGTGCTTGATGGGGTAGGACCACATTTCTATGATGATGGTATGGTCATGGTTCTGATTTTCATTACGTTTTCAGAAACCATCATCCTTTATGACCTCATGTGTTATGTTAGCCCCAAGTTTTATTCCTCCGAGACTTAGTGAACAGTTCACTTTTCCTAAATCTGGAGGAATAAAGGGTATTTAATGTCGCTGTGACAGAGCCTGAAGATACTACTCTCTCTCCAATCAATACTTTTGTAGGTAAGTGTGACAATCAGGTAGGGAGGGGGTGGGGGAGCATACGGGGGAAGAGAGGGACTTTGTAAAACTGTTTAGGCCTAGCCCTTACCCTCAACTGAGCTCAAATATTCAGTCATTCAGTTAATATGTCACTTGATTAATATGTTTCAAGTGCCCATGGTGTGCTAGGAACTGTATTAAGGTCTCAAATAAGAGTAAAAGACACACTTCCAGTGATTTCTATCCCTGGTAAGAAGTCCTCCCCAGTAGAAACGATTCTTACATGGGCTCGCCCAGTTTCTCAGCTGTTATCAAGAGTGAGCATTTCTCGTTCTTGAAAGTCTCTCTTCTCATGATACTAACCTTTTTGAACTCTTTCCCCCTTTTTTATCTGTCCACTCTGAGTTTCCTTTTCTGGCTTCTTTCCCTCCACCTTAAAGTGTTAGAAAGCCCGGGGGGAGGGGGTGGTTCCATACTGAGCTTTCTTTCCTTCTTTCCCCCCTCCTCCTCTAATTCATTTCCTGAATTTTTAAAGACCAGCTAAATAATCCCGCTAAATACCACCATGAGTCACAGTTCAGTCTCCAGACTGGATCTCTCGTCTCAGCTCCAGACTCATATGTTTTACTGCTACCTGATGTCTCTACTTGGATGTCTAGTGAGCATTGCACACATAACAAATCTAACACTGAATTCTGACCCATAGCTCAACTATTCTTCAGTTCCATCTTTCTTTCCCCAGAACAGCACACCATCTGCCTGGCTGTTCAGATCAGAAACTGGAAAGTAATTCTTGAGTCCTCTCTCTATTCCCCACATTGAATCCATCAGTAACTAAGTTTTATTAATCCACTTTCACACTATAACTCCAGCTCATCTGTCTGATGAGCTTCTCCTGCCCTGCTCCTACCCTCTTCCAAGTAAAGTCATCTCATCTGAGCTATCAGTGATTCCAGACTTGGTCTCCCTATTCACACCTCCCCCATGGCATCAATTTTCTACATTGAAGCTAAAATGAATTTTTGAAATTCTAAATCAAATCATGCATGCCACTCCCTTGCTTAGACTCTTTAAAGACTTTCCAATGCTCTTCTAGTACAAACCACACTTAACGTGGCCTACAAGGACCCTGTGATCTGGCCTCTGTCTACACTGCCTGCTGACCAATGGCCACTTCCCCCAGGAGCACTTTCTTTACCCAAATTGCCCATCCTTCATTTCCTGAAGTGCATCAAGGTTTTTTTCACCTCAGGGCCTTTGCCCATCTTATTCTCTCTGCCCAGACACATAACCTCTGACTTTTCACATGATTCCTCTTTCTTCAGTCTCAGCTGAAAGGTCTCCTCCTCACAGATGATTTTCTTGTCCACCCACTTAAAATAGATCATCATGTTACAGACCATCCTGTTCATTCTTTTCAGAGCTCTTTAATTTATAATCACAAGTGTCTTTATCTTTACAAATTTGTCTTTCTTGCTAGAGAGCAGAACCCACATGTTGCATTGTTACTGTTGTTCACCGCTCTGTCTGTAGTACCTGACATGCTGCCTGGCCAACACCAGGTGTACAATAATTATTTTTTGAGTGGCTTTTACATGATTTGTACTTTTTACATTGTTAATGTCATTAGCTGAGAGAAATCTGGATACTTCTCTGTTCATGCAGTATTATATGCAAAACAATGTGTCCTTTGGCAGATTCAAAAATGTACTATAAAATATGGGTCCTGGGAGTTCCCACTGTGGTGCAGCAGAAACTGCTCTGACTAGGAACCATGAGGTTGAAGGTTCAATCCCTGGCCTTGCTCAGTGGGTTAAGAATCGGGTGTTTCTGTGAGCTGTGGTGTAGATCATATACATGGCTTGGATCCTGCCTTGCTGCGGCTGTGGCTGTGGCCAGCACCTGTAGCTCCGATTAGAGCCCTAGCCTGGGAACCTCTATATGCCTTGGGTGTGGCCCTAAAAAGCAAAACATAACAATAAAATTAAAAAAAATATTGGTCCTATTCCCAATCAGCTTATAATTTATGAGGAGAAACATATTATGCCTTAGTGAACCAGAGAATAGAGTCAAATGTGAATGTCATGTATCTGGGAAAGAGGAAGGACAGCTGGTTGCTAACAAATGATGTAGGCATAAAGGGAATTCTTGGATCCTAAGTCTGGGTGGAATATAGGGAAGGGAAAATGAAGTAACGATAGGATACATTGGGGAAAAATTGACATAAATTGTCAGGTGCAGGTAATATGAGGAAGTAAAATGACGTCTTTAGAGTGGAATATAGTAGTAGCAAAAAAAGAAAAATGAAGAAAAAAAAAGCAACCAGAAAGAAAGAGCTGGAATAGGGAGGGAGAGGAGAATGTTTTTGAATAATGATGGCTGGGTTCTAGAGATGAGTCTTTGATGTTGGTGGAACATTCATAGACATGTCTGGCAAGTAGTTTTTATTTTATTTTTTGTCTTTTTGCCTTATCAAGGGCCGCACCCGCGGCATATGGAGGTTCCCAGGCTAGGGGTCTAACAGGAGCAGTAGCCGCCGGCCTTCGCCACAGCCACAGCAACGCAGGATCTGAGCCGCGTCTGCAACCTACACCACAGCTCACGGCAATGCCGGATCCTTAACCCACTGAGCAAGGTCAGGGATCAAACCCGCAACCTCATGTTTCCTAGTTGGATTCATTAACCACTGAGCCACGACGGGAACTCCAGGCAAATGGTTTTTAAATAAAACTTTTTTTAACTTTTTATTTAATAGATACTTTAAATTACTAAAGTAAAGCATGTAACATGTATAGCAATTAGTGATGCATGAAGGAAATATTTGCAATCTCATCCTGCCTCCTGCTAACACAACTTTCTGAAACACCCCCTTTTCCCTCAATAATTTGACTTCTAAGTACTCGTCTCAAGGTAAGGTCTGCTCTGGGGGGATCCAAACTAAGACAACAGGAGATTATTTTTTCCTAAGTAATAAAGTTCCTAACATGAAACAAGAAGCTCTTTTATCCTGATATGTAATATTAACCCCAGTTTCCTGATGCTTGAATATAAATATCAATGCTTTTAAAGAAAACATGAAATAATGCTTCTTCCTTCTTGTGAGAGCTCTGAAATCTGTTGAGAAGTGTGTAAAACACACCTCGCAATCCCCACACCTGGAGGACCTGGGGACTGGGGCATATATCCAAGGACTCATCCTCTCCTGGTAGAGGGGTAACCTTGCCATACTTATAGATTTCACCTTTTTGCAGGCAGGCACTCTACCAGGTGTCAGAGGGGTCCTTAGGGGAGAGGTGAGGGACACAGGCTCCAGAGCCCAGAAGCTTCTGACCCAGGGACACTGTCTCCCTGGAGTCAGAGCTCAGGTAGCCTAAGGGGCAGCGCATCAACAGTGACAGTACTGGCCATAACAGCCAGTCAAACCCTATATATTTTGTTAGTGTTACTTAAACTTGATTTTTAATCTCCTAGTTTGTCTTCTCTGGTTGGCTTGGGAAAATGAGTGAATATATGTCAAGTAGTTTAATGTACCTTGCTTAGTTAGCACATAATCGATATTAAAAAAAAAATATTAGCCCTTTCTACTTCATCCTTCTTTTCTTCTATCATCATCGTCATTAATGATGTACTTTGTATAGAAATAAACTACTTACAGAAATAAACTGTGTATATAAATCTGAGCTCAGTGCAAATGACTTTAATGTGGAAGGCTGAGTTAATAAAAGGCATTTTCTGTCTCAACTTGCTTCTATTTATTTATTCGCTCATTCAGCAAATATTTACTGAACACCTATTACGTGTGTGTAACTGAGAGATGCTTTGTGTAACATGACAAATGGATTTGGGATCCTTATTCTCTTGATACTTTTATCCCCTTGTAACTTTTCAGTACATTAGCATACACAAGCTGATGATTTTTTTACAGCTGCGAATATGTCATTTCCCTCTCAGAGAACCCCCAATGATTCCTCCTCAACTCAACCAAATTAAATTAGAATTTCTTGCTTGGGGCTTAATACCCTCCATTCTTGGCCTCCAACTAACTTTCTTTCAACTCATCCCAAACATAGCCTTGTCCTCCTTCCCTCTGGAAATGTTCCCTTTAGCTTGGGAAATAAACAGCTCAAGAAATAATTTGAGACAGTACGTACCAAATGACATACAAAATGGTGCCTACCAGAGAAATTCAAAAGAAAGTTTCTTCTAACAGGGGTGTTCAGGGAAATTTTTCTGGAGTAGAAGGGCAATTTTTAGAAATTTCTCTTTTTATCAGTCTTTTTATAACTCCCCAAACTCTTGAAACTTTATAAATTCTTAAACCAAGTCTATTTCATGCTTCAGTTCAGAAGAAACAATTGCTTCTCTTGTTACAGTGTATAAAGGACCTGGTAAAAAACCATTCTCCCCTCAGAGCACATCTTTATTATGTGACAACTTTTTATCTCATAAGTAATCTGATCTGGAAGATTGGATTTGTGCACTGGAATGATTTAACAACTGTTCCATGCAAGATCTCAAAGGTTCACAAGACTCAGAGATAGTTTACAGCATCACCATCTTCTATTATCAGAGGTTAGAGTCCATGTAGAAGGGCTACACAACAATGTCTCATCTGAGGCCTCTCATGTACACGACCTCATCTTGAAAAACCGAGTTCCTAGGCATTTTAGAAAGGATCATGGTAAATAAACAGTGTAAAATTGCTTAAGCATTGGTAAAGTTTTATCACTTAGGTACACGTGTCCCAAGCGCTCTGCAGACATAAAAGAAGTTAAAGATGAACATTTATTCTTGAATAACTGACAATCTAATTAGACAGACAAGACACACAAACTTCAAACCAGAAAACAATTTCAAAGCAACTTACAAAATATGTTGTGAATATAGCACGGATTACATAATGTAAGAGTGATGCTCTTATTTTTAATTTTTTTTTTTTTGCTTTTTAGGGCTGTACCTGCAGCATATGAGGGTTCTCAGGCTAGGGGTTCATTTGGAGCTACAGCTGCTGGCCTACACTACAGCAACAGCAACATCATATCTAAACTGCATCTGTAATCTATACCACAGCTCACGGCAACGCCATATCCTTAACCCACTGAACGAGGCCAGGGATCGAACCCACAACATCATGGTTCCTAGTCAGATTCGTTTCTGCTGTGCCACGACTGGAACTCCAAGAGTGATGCTTTTAGAATGGCAAAATATTTTGTTGGGAGACTAAAGGAAATACATTTACTTTAATCTTATACTTATCTAACTTTCTTTTTTTTTTAATTAGAGAAAACTAGGGGAACAGAGAGATTAGTCTTTGTAGAGTAGATAAAAGAGGTAAGAGAACATCAGAAACTAAATTATCATCAGTGAACAGTGGAAAGAGATACACATGTACACTTTCTAAGGACCATAGTGCAAAATTAGAGAAATAATGTAATGCACGAAAGTTTCTTGAATTGCTTAAAATCCTGAAGAAACTTTGGGAAAATAATTCTAATTTGGATTAATAATATATAATGAATAATACAATAAATACAAAAATAATTTCATCTCTCACATCTATGCAATGAAAGTCCAGCAGACAGCTTGTATATTCTATTTTTGTTGCACACTGAAAAGCTTTGTTTATAACAGTTGTACAGTATACTGACCCAGCAAAGTAAATTTCCTCTGTTTACAGAAACTTGGAAAACTATTTTGGTTTTAAAACCACATGTTGTTCATAAGGAACTCATTAGAATTGCAGATAAAAGTGGGAAAAAAAAACAATCTAAAACCCATCTTTCTTATTACTGTCCAAAGGACAGTAATACTAATTCAATACAATAATATTTTTTGATGGATTGTTGAGCTACTTCTTACTCTTTTCATTGCTTCACATAAAAATCAGCAGGCTTTTAAAAAACTAGTTTTAGAAACCACACAGGGATTGAGAAGGCATAAAGCCGATAATGGAACTGCCCTTATATTTTTACAGCTTCTTTGATATTAAAATAAAAGGGCTCAGGGAATTCCCATTGTGGCTCAGCAGTAATGAACCTGACTAGTATCCATGAGGACATGGGTTCAATCCCTGGCCTCGCTCAGTGGGTTAGGGATCTGGTGTTGCAGCTGTGGTACAGGCCAGCAGCTGCAGTTCCCCCCTAGCCATATGCTTCAGGTAGGTCCCTAAGAATCAAAAAACAAACAAACAAACAAACAAAAAAACTGAAGGGCATTCAGTTCCATTGCCAACTCTATTCAAGAAGACGAGATGAGCAAGGGCAGAGGTGACTTTTGTGAAGTCCCTGAGAATGGGGGGCTGGTTGCCAAGGGAACCAACCTTGTGACAGGAGGGTTGGAACCTTTGGTCCCATCTCCCAAACTCTAAGGAGAGAGGAGGAGACCTAGAGATTGAGTTCAATCATCAATGGCCAATTATTTAATCAACTGTGCCTAAATAATGAAGCCTTCATAAAGATTCTAAATGATGGGTGCAAGGAGCTATTGGGAGTGTGCCGAGGCCAGAGAGAGCCTGGAAACCCTACATATCTCCGTGCCCCCATACCTTGACCTGTGCATCTCCCCCATTTGGCTAGTCCTGAGTTGTATCCTTTATAATAAACCAGTAGATATAAGTAATATTAGCCATTCTAGCAAATTGTTGAACCTAAGGAGATGGTCATGGGAACCTCTAAGTTTTTCAGTTGCTTAGTCAGAAGTCCTGGAAGCCCAGACTTGTGACTGGCATCTCTTTTGTGGAACTAAGCCCTTCCTGTGGGGTCTGTGCTCTGGGTAGTTAGTGTCAGAATTGAATTATGTCGTAGGACACCCAGCTGGTGTCTGTGGAGAACAGAAGAATTACTTGGTAGGAAAACCCACACATTTGGTGTCAGAAGAGATTATTGCAGAGAAACAATACAGTTTTTTCCTTCTGTCCTCTTATATATGTGGTCTTCTGATAAATGACTGAAGAGTAAATTGCGCTTGTGTGGATCTTTACAATTTGCAAAGTACATTTTCCAAGCAGTGCTGAAGTAGGTGTGAAGTTATTATCAGTAAAGCTTGAGACCCCCGGATTACTGTGTGGTGCAAAAGGAAATAATACAAAATACAACATGGTAGCCAAGACTACAGTTTTTAATTAGAAAAAAAAAACAAAACAGAAAATAAATGCTATGGGGACAAAATTTTCACCAGAGGCTTAATCTGGAATTTATTCATCTTATCCATAAGTGAGTAAGTAAGATCAGTACTGCAAAACCTACAGACAAAAATGCCAATAGACACCTTGGCAGATCATAGATAGACCCCAGGGACTGGGAGAACAGCAAAGGAAGAACATTCCTGGAGTAGCTGTATAGAACATTCCTGATTAAAATGATTTCACAGTGTAATTGGAAAACACTGGAACCTCTATTAATGTAGACTGAGCCTTGAGTGAAAAACTGAGAAGCCTCTGTACTTAGAATTAACCATTTTAATAAAAGGAAATGCCACCCCAGGTCCCATTAGTATGACACAAACACAAACTAGGGCACGGAGCTAAAGACTGTATAGAGACTGGGTCAAAAGAATAGATAAGAAATAGCACTGACCATGCTAGCAGCAATTTTCTTGGGCACAAACAAGTAAAGATTATTACTGCTCCAGGGAGGAGAAAATGACAATTATCATCTCAAGACTAACTTAGTTTCTTTTTCGTTTTTATTGCTTTTTAGGACTGCACCCATGGCCTATGAAAGTTCCCAGGATAGGGGTTGAATCGGAGTTACAGCTGCCAGCCTACACCACAGTCACAGAATCACCAGATCCAAGCCACTTCTGCGACTTACACCACAGCTCATAGCAATGCCAGATCCTGGACCCACTGGACGAGGCCAGGGATCAAACCCGCATCCCCATGGATACTAGTGGGATTTGTTTCCACTGAGCCAAAACGGTAACTCTCCAGCTGATTTTTTAAAGTTAGTAGTATTGCAAGTTACATATAGTTCATATTAATCTCGATTTAATCAATTCTAGTTGATTTTTTATTTCTAGTACCAAGTATTGAGATACCAGCTTTAATTATATCTAGAGCATCTCGACCAAAAATTGCAGTCAATTCTGCTACCTAGAATACATATCAGTTAGGCAAGAGGTAAACCTATCTTACCAAGGCTTATTCCGGGCTACTTAAATACTTTATATTACAGATTTAGATAATCTAACTTTAGTGATCCTTAGAAGAAAATGCTATTAGGTAGGATGATCTATTTCACTTTAGAGACGAGGCAATGGCTTTCAAAGTGTTAAGGGCTTGCTCAAGGTGAGTTACTATATTCCTGACCCTTTTATATTCTAAGGCTTATCTAGAAAAACAGCACTCTGAGTGGGTGCCAGTGTCTATGGGAACAGAACCGGACACAAAGAGAAAGACCTTCTTAAAGTTTGAGTTAGAGAAACC
Source organism: Catagonus wagneri (assembly GCA_004024745.2). Taxonomy (NCBI): domain Eukaryota; kingdom Metazoa; phylum Chordata; class Mammalia; order Artiodactyla; family Tayassuidae; genus Catagonus; species Catagonus wagneri. The sequence goes on along the minus strand of PVHT020000141.1, from coordinate 34,108,904 downwards.
AAGATGAATCCATTCAACCAAAGAACAGAAGTGTGGAAAAAAAGAAAGCAAAGCCAAGATTCAGGAAACAGGCAGAAACTGACAAGAGAGGGGTAGGTCCACATGGTGCTGGGCAATTGCTGTGAATGGGGCAGAAACATCTATGACTTGACTAGACAGGCTTTAATGCCTTAAAGATATGGAGATTATGGAGAGTGCCTGGGGAGGATGTTATAGTATTAAGTAACTGAGCCAGAATTCAAGGACTGGCCTGCTGTGCAAATGTACTGTTTCTCCGTTTTTTAAAGTATTTCTTTCCAATACACCCCAGTGCCTATGCTATCTGCATACACAGAAGAGAAACTCAGTTTCTGAAAACATCCAAAAGAGAGTCTACTCTGAGTAGTTAGCCCTAATTCTGCCAAGAAACCTTGCCTTTAAACATTGGCAGTACCTACTGCTTAATCCCAAACGTAGTTGATTTCAGATTCACAACTTTCATTTTGTTTTCCTTGTGAATTAAGGAAGCCTTAAGAAAGCAGACTCTGAACCACTATCTCTTATCAAGGCAGTTTCAAGAAGCCACTCTGCCTACCTGGTGCTTTTCATGTGCAATAAGAGTCAGGGATGGGAAATGAGGCTGACGGAATGAAATTAAACAGAATGACTTTCTAGATTCATGTAAGTCAGATCTTAATGAGACTTTATTAAAAATAGTTCCTGGAACACTTGACCTACCTATATCTAGGTATAAATGTAAAAATAAATCTATTTCAACCCTTATTTAGAATAATTTTCAGGTTATTGGCACTTGAGATATAATTACCCCTTGTAGTAATAGGAGTAATAATTACTGCCAATAATTAGGGGTGGGCCATACTAACATTTAATTGAACTCCAATAAGTTAATAGTATAAAGACTGCCTCCAAGGCTTCAACCAGCTTGTGTAATTCATTAGGAGCAAAAGATGTGGGCCAGCAGCAGAGCCATGGGTCCTGCAGTAGACAGAGAAAGGTCTGGGTGGAAAAGATCCAAATCTAATCACATTGCTCTTTTACAGCTGTCACTTCTACAGGCCTCACGTTTTATTCAGACATGGAAAAAGTTACTGTATGACTTTAAGCCGTTAAGTGATTTTGGAAGTGTTCATAAATCTTTATGAAATCCAATTCAGTTTCCAACTAGAAATGGTTTAGGGAATGGGCAAAAATACTTTCATAGCTCCATTGAAAAAAAAATTTCATTGAGCCAAATAAAATTTTAGTGGCTTGACTGAAATGAATCCTTGTTTGGGGATCAATGCTCGTATTAACAGCAGTCACTGCCATCGGACATTTTAGCAACTTTGAGTCCCTTAGGCTGTTTATAAAATAAAAACCATAAAGCATAACAAGAGTGAGTCAGGATAAACTTTTTCTATTGCCCTCATAATAGACTCATTCTAAACCACACTATCAATAGCATCAAACTTTTTTTGTTGTTGTTTTGTTTTTAAAAAGCCAAGAGAACTTGTGGCTCAGTGGTTAATGAACCTGACCAGTATCCATGAGGATGTTGGTTCAATTCCTGACCTTGCACAGTGGGTTAAGGATCCAGTGTTGCCCTGAGCTGTGGTGTTGGTTACAGACACAGCTCGGATTTGGTGTTGCTGTGGCTGTGGTGTAGGCCGGCAGCTGCAGCTCTGATTCAACCCCTAGCCTGGGAACCTCCATATGCTGTGAGTGTGGCCCTAAAAAGCCAAAAAAAAAAAAAAAAATCCCAGATTTCATAACTTCACTTCACTGGATAAACTTTCACAGGTAGGACTTCCAAATGGCTTTTCACACCAATTTAGGGAAATTCTTTGTTTTTTACAAGAGAGAACTTAGGTCAAAGAAACAGGAGATGTACATAGGCTAAGGATATTGTTTGAAGCGAGATGATAGTGTGACTTGAAAACAACATCAAAAGGTCTCTGGTATGGGAACTGAAGAGAACATTTGTCTGAGAGCAAGCCTTCTTATACTTCTAATGCTCCCCCACATTTGTTCTTATACTTCTAATGCTCCCCCACATTTGTAACTCAGATGTCTGTTCACAGATAAAATCTGGCCTCTCCTTTTGGAATGTCCCTGACCACATGTCATGGCCCATATCTTAGGAGATCTGCCTCCTCTCAGGTTCCCCATCACAGGAATGACTCTGATCTCCCTCCTTTGGTCCACGCTCTGAATGCTGGCCAGTCTGCCAGAGGCATCTCACTTTAAACCTGGCTTAGTCTTGATAAAGTTTAGGCATCAGCAAGTAAATTATGGACAAGTTCCCTGTTTTCCTTGAACTTATCCCATCCTGTATATTCATTTTTTCTTTCATTGAATACTTACTGACACATACGCTATGCCAGGCACTGTGCTTGAAGCTACAAATACAACTGTAAATAAGAAAGGACCCCACACTCGAGGGAATTATAGTAGAGACACATGAGAGTAACATGAAACAAAGAATACACACCTTAAAGTTCAATATTCCATGTAGGAACAAAGGAAGTGTCAATTCTGGGAATCAGAACAAGCTTTATGAGAAGGGGGGCATCTATGTTGATTCTTTCAGTATGATGAGGTGATCACCAGATAGGCTGGTGTGACATGAGGACCTCATGCAATCACATGGTGTGTTTAGGAAACTTGATGCACATGGCATAGAGCATGCAGTGGTAGGAAAAGATGCAGAAGAAGTAGGCAGGCTTTAGATTGTGGAAAACTCATGTGCCATGCTAAGGAGTAGGGATTTTTATTACATTTAGAAAAATATTTTGTACAATACCACAACATGCCTAGAGAGACTGGAGTGACAGGAAATCAGAAGCAGATAGTTTAAATGACTGGTGTCTTAAAATAAGAGTGAAAGGTCAAGAGCCTGGATTAAATGATAACGGGCTGAAGAGGAAGGAATGGGATGAGGGCAGGAACTGGGCGTGGTGTCACAGTTCTGGGGTGACTATGTGTTGCCATTCATTGGCATAAAGTGTGAAAAGGGGGGGGCAATCAGAATGGGAAGATAATCCCAGCAGGGCTATTTGTATGGAGTCTGAATTTTCTAATATCCCAGTGAAAGTATTCCAAAGACAATTAGATAGACAACCTGGAGCTCAGGAGAGACAATTAATGCTAAAGATATAATTTTGTGGCATCATTAGCATAGAGGTGAACAATGGAAAGCATGTGGAAAGAGAATAAAGCAGAGTTTTGAGACACTGGTGAAGGACACCAAAGTTTAGGATCACACAGAGGGAAAGCAATCCACAGTAGGTCTAAGAAAGAATCATCAGAGCTGAGTTACCTTTGTGGCTCAGCAGGTTAAGAATCCAATTAGTATCCATGAAGATGTGGGTTTGATCTCTGGCCTCGCTCAGTGGGTTAAGGATTCGACATTGCCATAAGCTGTGGTGTGGGTTGCAGACATGGCTCAGATCCTGAGGGCTGTGGTTGCAGCTGCAGTGCAAGCTGGCAGCTACAGCTCTGATTCGACCCCTAGCTCAGAACTTCCATATGCTGTAGGTGCAGACTTAAAAGTCAAAAAAAAAAAAAAAAAAAAAAAAAAAAAAAAAAAAAGAAAAATCATCAGAAAGGTGAAAGAGTCAGGGAAATGTCACTGCCCCATGGACATGTCATGTCTCAGATGACCAAGAAGATAGCTCCCTCTGTTGCTTTTTGCCTATGGCTGGTTTCCTCATTTCCTTTCTTACTTTCTCTGCCAGCATAGGCCTCATCTTTGTTCTCCTTGCCATTACCAGATAACAAGCCCTCTCTCAGGTCTCAGGTCTATCAGCCTTAGTCCTAACTTTTAGTTCCCTCTCTCCTTATCTAAGGATAACAACTGAAGATGACCACAGCCTGTGGAACAACTTTGATGTCCTCCATTCCAGCTACCTTGGTCTCTAAAAATTTAGAAGTTGCTTCTTTGAAGGAGATGATGGGGATATAAATTTAGTGCTTGCCAACCTCACATGGGGAATGTAGCTGTAATACAGAGTATTTGAACAGGGCAGGAAGCAAGAGGGTCTACACAGAAAGGCCAAGTCTTGGGCTCAGCAGGGGATGAATGAAGGCAGCTAAGGGTATAGTTGTACTTGCCTGTAACACAAATGCTTAATCTTCCCAGTAGCACTGCCCCTGTGCTATGGGACTGGGGTGAATGATTGGCAGGGATTTGTGTTGTTGGGTTATGGTGGTCAGGCTCTGAGAAAATCAGAGGTTGTGGAGAGCTCACATCATCCAGGTAGTTTGGTGAAGTGTTTGAGAGTGGACTGAGTTTTGAATAAACCTGGGGATTTTAGAAATTCAGAAATTTGGTTAAGAATCTAGGGTGGAAGGATTTCAATGAGTCCATATACTTCCAATAAAGTGGGGTTTTATTCAGTGGCTAAGGACTTGGCTCTTTGCATTTTTGCTAAAATCCATGAACTTGGAGCCAGGCACCTGCACCCCCAACACCCACAAACACACACCCACACACACTGCTTGTCTGTCTCTCTCTCTCACACACACACGGTTTTATAGTCTTGTGCCCTACTCAAGTAAGACTAGACAGATAAAATGTGAATTATTTAATAAGATGTAACATGTCCATTGCACTCTAAAGATTATCATTCGCTCACACATTTTAAGTGGGTGCAAAGGGAAGAGGCTGAGCTGTAATCCCAGTGTCAAGTTCTTAGGAAAACCTGATGATCACACCAGGTGTTAGCAGAATGATCCTCAATGATAGTGAAACACCTGGAGAATGACTTCTTAAGAAAGAGCTTCTCAAACATTATTGTGCCCATGAAGCACTTGGAAATCTTGTTAAACTGCAAGTTCTGATTTAGCAGGTCTGGGGTGGGGCCTAAGATTCTGTGTTTCTAACAAGTTCCCAGGTGAGGCCAAAGGTGCTAGGCTATGGATCACAGTTTAGTAAGGTTTTAAAGAAAATATTCTTAGTTGAGTTTCAATACACAGACCAGTAGAGTATAAAATCTGCTGTTGTTAATCCCAGCAAGGAAAATTTGAGCTAAGCAACTAAGTGTAAATCGCTCTTTTCTGTCAACATCTTGTGGTTGAAAAATTAAATTAGACTGCGTAATGAAAATCCATTTTAACCTTTAGTTATAAGCCATATTTATCATTTTTTATGATGAGATAAAATTTTGAAGCCTGCTATCTTTTCAAACAGATTCAATGAATTATAGTTAGAAATCCCATCTCTCTCCATAACTGTAATTGTCATGGTAAAATTTCTAGTATAGTTCAGATTCTTTTTTTAAATTAAATATTTTTTTTCATGTTAACAGAATGAATAATTTATAAAGAAGACTGTTAGCTTATTCTTTCTTCCTTCCTCCCTCCCTCCCTCCCTCAAAGGAGGGTAGCGGCTTCCATAATAACTTAAGTTCATAATGAGTCTATTTAATAAGGAGGAAAAATCCAGTAAGAAATTTTCTAACTGTATCTTTACTGAAATTTTGATTTGAATGAGTCTTCTAATTCTTGCGAATGAATACAATTTATGAGAATCCATATCTTAACATCAAACCTCTATATTGGTAGATTCTCCCATGTAATTGATGCATTTTTTTTTTCTTTTTGGCCACAGGTATGGCATTCAGAAGTTTCTGGGGCCAGGGATTGAACCCACACCACAGTGGCAAGCCAAGCCACAGTAATGACAATGTCAGATCCTTAACCTGCTGAGTGGCCAGGGAACTCCTACTTGATCTACTTTTATCCCAAAAGTCTTTAGATACCTTCAGCCTGCTGTGGGCTTTCTGAGCTCATCTATGATGTACCACGATTTTGAAGAATATTTGATTCTGAAGATTCACTCCTTTGTCCAATATTACCATAACACTATTTTAAATAAGACTAGTTCTGTGAACTAGGTTGTTTCCCAAAGGGGAATTCTCTGGTTACCTAAGTTAGGCAAAATCTGGTTTCTTTAGCTCTCCCTTAGATATCCACAGAGAACATAATATTTGAAAAATTCTGAAAATAAACCTATTGTACTCTAGCACAGCATTTCTCAAATTTATTTGTCCATAGAGTACACTTTGGGACAAGTTTCCCTTTCCATTTTCAATCTTTTTCCACACTGATGAAATTTTTAGTTTGAGAGAGAGCTGGACAGAATGCCTTTCCTTCTCTCATCAATAAAAAGAAAGCCATCAAGGAAAGCCAGATGAATTTCTCTGAAGTCCTTTTGGAAAACTAGGCATTCTGAATTGTGTTGGGCAAAGGAATGTCTAACAAGGGGGGATGGAGTGGTTGGGACACAATGAGACCAGTCATGAGTCATCGCCTGGCTGGCACACCAGATTAATGTCAGAGCTCTGTCAGCAAGGAATCAAAGTGAGGATGGCTTCTGGGAAGGCAACTAACAAAGCCTACAGGAGATTTTCACAAAAATGTGTTTGCCACCTCCACCCTTTTCATGCTGGTTCAAGTCACTATCTTTTCTCATTTCTATAAAAGCCTTTTTACTGGTGCTTCCATTCTTATCCCCTTACCATCAATTCTCCACACAGCTGCCGGAGTGATCATTTAAACATATAAATCAAGTTACTTCCCTGCTCAAACCCTTCCAATGAGTTTCCATTTCATTTAGCACAATGACATATGGCCCCTTGGTCATAGCTCACAGACCTTGTGAATTTCTGAAACCTCACCCCATGCTTTGTTCAGTTCATTCTAGTCCTAGGCCTTTTTGCTGTTGCACCAAAATGCTGGAGTATTTTTAAAAACGTTTTGCCCTTGGTACTTTCTGTCTTCTGCCCATATACTTCTTTCTTTATATTTTCACATGACTTGCTCAGTTATTCCCTGTACATATGTCACCTCCACAGGAAGTACCTCCTTGATCAAGCTAAGATACCTGCTTTATTTTTCCGATATGTTTTTTGTCATATACTATTACACTTGTCTATTTTGTGTTGCATCCATGAGGATATAAAAGCAGGCATTGCTCTCGTCTATCTCTGCATGCTCTTGTCTATCTCATCACACAGTGGCTTGAAAATATTTGTGGAATGTATGAATGAAATCTGTAAAGTTAAAGGAAAAACCAGAGTTCCCTTTGTGACTCAGCAGTTAACTAACTCTACTGGGATCCATGAGGATACGAGTTCAATTCCTGGCCTTGCTCAGTGGGTTAAGGATCCAGCATTACCATGAGATGTGGTGCATCTTGCAGATACGGTTCAGATCCTGCATTGCTGTGGCTGTGGCATAGGCCGGCAGCTACAGCTCGGATTCTACTCCTAGCCTGGGAACCTCTGTATGCCACAAGTGAGGCCCTAAAAAGCAAAATAAATAAATAAATAAATAAATAAATAAATACATACATAAAAAAAATAAAATAGAAAATCATCATGTCCAGTTAAAAGAAAAGCTGATGTGCTGTTTGTAAAGCACTTGGCAGAGTAACAGAAATCATTTGGAGGATTTCATAATGAGAATTCTAAATACCGATGTCCTTGTTGACATCTTTGATTTCTTTAAACTCAGGGATGAGGATAAATTCATTGTGTTAGCAAGGCCAAAAAAAAAAAAAAACCAAAAACCACCAAAAAACATATGCATTTGCAAAGCTTGATTCCGAAGTTTTATGTCTTTGATTCCATTTGAACCCCCATCTGGGCCTTCTGCTGACCCTTCTTTGAATCCACAGTGCTATGATGTTGATGGAGGAACCAGAGACTTCTTATTAGTATATGGGAGGGCTGCCTATAAAGACTTAGGATTAGAGCACTGATTCTTAGAGAATATCATGGATTTAAAGGACAAAAAACCCACTTCTGAATTAGATAGAATGTAGGTTGTCTTTATATATATATATATATATTTTTTTTTTTAACACAGAAGTTACTTTTTCATTTTTAAGAAGCAGGTGCTCAGTGATTTACAGAAATTCCAGCTTTCCATTTAGACCAAAACTGATCCTTCCTTTAAATTACATTAAAATTCTTTTTTTTTTTTTTTTTTTTTGCTTTTTAGGGCCACTCCTAAGGCATATGGCTCTTGCCAGGCTAGGGGTCAAATTGGAGCAACAGCTGACCATCTACACCACAGCCATTGGGGCAACACTCAATCCCTGACCCCCTGGCCAGGGATGAAACTTGCATTCTCATGGATACCAGTTGGATTCATTACCACTGTGCCACAACGGGAACTCTTATTCAAATCCTATTTGAAAGACCCTTCCTTTAAAAACAGCTAATAAGACATTAAAATTCAAGTCTAGATTATTCATAAATTTAACAATTTTTATTTGAGCTGTGCAATGTTTCACATATAAAGAACGCAAATTTTGAGTATAGATAGATGATATTGTGAGACCTTAACACTTAGCTTGATTTCTGTTCAAACCAGTATTTTTAACGCTTATGGCTTGTCTAACATGCCTTGTTTCCTACAGTATATATTAAATTCAAGGAGCAAGATTTATATCTAGAAGTAAGATTGGAAGCCTGGAACTGATTAAAGACATTCACTTTTAACTTATGGCCTTAGTCCCAGAAATTTCATATTAGCAATGTAAAGCATTCCAAGCTAACAGAAAAACTGGATTAAAATTAATATGAGGTTATTTTTCAAAAGGCTTTGTAGTTATGTCAGGGACATGATGATAAATACTCAAGTAAAATTTTCACCATTAAGAATGTTTATACATAGTCACAGCATCCTGGACACACCATAGTCTGCTTTTGGACAGTAGACACAGAAATATACCATAAGCCAGGGCTGACTAAGAGGGGTTGTGACAGAGACTGCTGGCTGTTCATCAAAGCACCCTCTCCCCTTAAGTAATGCAGTAAAGCTAGGAATCTGACCACCGTGCCAGGGACTATCTTTTCTAGCATCACCAGTCCCTCCACTAATCCTTGCAGCTAAACACGGCTCTGTGACTTCATTCTCACCAGGGGCCAGTCAATGGGAGTGCTGTGTGCACAATGTTTTAAGTCCTAGGACTTAAAACATTGTGCATATGATTCTTCAGGCATTTTCTCCCTCATAAAGCTGCAGCAAATTCTATTTAAAGGAAACTTCCTTAGAAAACATTCCTTATGGGGTAGAGGGACACCCCAGATGATAATGGAGAAAGGAGACAGAAGAAGCCCGGACGCCTGACTGTGTGAAGCATAAGAGCCCGCCTGCTTTCCTGGATTGATATGTGAGGAAGAAATAAAAGTCATTTTTGAAGTTTTCCTATGGTTAAGACCTAAGGGATAACATTAGAACAGCTTAACTTTTAGGGATACAGGGGTTAAAGCCATCTCTGGTACCCACTTCCTTTTTGGGTTCTGCTCTGTCTTCACGGTACCATTTTAACTCACCAAGCCTCTCAGGAGCTTCCTGTGTGTGCTCTGTGCTAGGTTCTTTTATTCCTGCTCTAGGCTTGTTTGGCATCTAAGACCCGAGTCCTGTTGTATTTCTTTGTAGCCACCTGACACTTTCAAAGAACTCCAATAAACTCAGTCAGCTTTTAGAAGCTTATAGGCTGTTACTTTGAAAAGTACTTATTTTTCTTGAGTTGTGACTTAATCTAAATTAATTTTTTTTTCTTGGCAGAAAAAAAGAAGCCCACAGGCCATTCTGGTGTGTGTCCAGTTAAATTCTTTAATGCTAGACTTCTCCTTGTGTATAAAAAGCAAAAGAATCTTTGCCTGCAAGATTCTCAGACTAGAGCTGGGCTCAGTCTCCGCTCTCAGGATAGAAAGAGCCAAGCAGGAGGCAAGGCTCTTCATCTCATCTCTTTGCCACTGTTTCCCTAGGTGATTAGAAGTAAGAGGTGATCCCAGTTTTTAATCTGAGAAATACATTAATTAATAATATCAAATGGTCATGAACTGCATAAACATCAATTACTGCCCACTATCTGGAAGTAGATTTAACTAATGAGAGTGTGTGACTCAACTTAGATTTTAGAAGTTTCTGTTTACTCATCTCAGTGAATTAGATCTTCAAAGTGTCTGAGTAGTGCCTTAGATTTTCCAGTTTAATCAGTTTTTATGAGGCTAAAATAATTTGTAGATAGCACTGATCAAGAGAAGTTCATGTTGGAGTTCCCACTGTGTCTCAGAAGGTTAAGAACCCAACTAGTATCCATGAAGATATGGGTTGGATTCCTGGCCCTGTTCATGAGATAAGGATTGGGCATTGCTTCAACCTATGCTGTAGGTCATAGATGCGACTCAGACTCTGCCTTACTATGGCTGTCGTGTAGGCCAGCAGCTGCAGCTCCCATTTGACTGCTAGCCTGGGAACTTCCATATGCTGAAGGTGTGGCAATAAAAAATAAAAAATAAATAAATAAATAAAAAAAGAGAGGAAGAAAGAAAGAAAGAAAGGGAAAAGAAAAATAGTTTATGTTCTCTTGGGCACTTTTACTTGGAAATTGGAGAATAACAGGATCTCATTGTCAGTCTTTCTAACACACTAAACAGTGGTTTTCAAAAACTAGATGCTATTCTTTAGTGGGTCATGATGTAACATACTAGGTTATGGCTGGTCAGCTTACAAAAATAATAGGATGAATGGAATAGAATAGTAAAATAGTGCTTTGGCTATTAATTCCAGTAAGTATTGTTTTCTGAAATTTAGTGTCAATTGCATATAAATATGAGGGTGTGTTTGTGTATTAGTAGGTACTGTGTTGTGATATGAAACTGTATTTCTTATGCTTAAAAATGAAATTTCAAAAAGACTTAATTCAGCCCATCAGCTCATTTTGGAAATGGGATGGGAACTCTCTATGGGTGTCTGCCTACTGCCTTAACATTACTGAATGGAGTTCCTTGAACTTGAGATCTTGCAGATGCTTCAGTGCCATGGAATTGTAAACTGCACATTTATGTACCAGAGAGTCAGCTCCAGGGTAATAATTTTACCCTTTTGCAAAATTATTTAATTCTGATTCTGTAAAAATCAATCACCAGTCCCAACAATGCTCCAGTTGACTAAGAATAATACCAGAAAAGGAAAAAAATGACTTCACAATATCTATTTATCTATGGTTACTAGATGAATTAAACATCTAGAATAAACATATGGCCTCTGATTTTAAATTTCCTTAATTGTGGACAATTTCATGTTGTTCTTTCTCAAAATACCATGTAATTTCTTATTAAGAAAGAACCAATGTACAATTGAACAATGTGGATGATGGATTATTTACTGCAATAAAAGGAATTTGGTCAGCTTTATGATCAAATTAATGTGTAGAATCTGCTATAGATTATCTTTTGAGGAAATAATGTTAGGGAAATATATTTATTCTAACTGCAAAAAATACCTATTACTTGGTAAAACTCAAAATTTCTTAGTATAAATTGTGTACTACATTTAGATTTTAGATTTTTACACATGGAATTGTTTACATACCACATGAAATTGCTGATAGCTAGATGTATTTGTTTAATTATTGTACATCTTAAAGTATAAAACATTTCCCAACACACTCAAAAACATAAATCACGGGAAGGGAGAAATTCCTGACTAATTGCCTTAATTAGAAATACTGACATACTAGTTTATCTTATGAATGATCATATCCAGTAGCTTAACAAATAACCTACACCATTATCTATTCTACAGTGAAAAGAAAATTTAAGCACAGACTTGACTGAACAATGAGAAGATGAAATGTTCACTTATTCTGAAAAAATGGTTTAATTTTTTAACTCTAAATTACTCTGCTTTTCAGAAATCAGTCTTCTAAGAATAATCTGTAAACTCACCAATTTGCTCATAAGTAGCAACTTTAAAAATGAAAAAGAGAGAAAATATCGAAACTCAGGTCTTAAGAATAGGTTATAATAATTTTATTATAAGATCACGCTCTTAATACTTCAGTGAAGATCTCTTATATTGACAGCTTTATGAAACGGCTTTAACCTTTTCCTATATAATACTCTTAAAAGCTTCACCATAAAATAAATCATTTTGGATTTAGACACACAGATTCTATAAGCAGAGAAATATCTGAAAATATGCAAAAAATACCAAGGGCAAAGAAAATAAAAAAGTGTTTTTCAGCTTTCTCTAATATAAAGTATGTAATTATTCAGCTTTGTCCTAGGATGCAGTTTATCTTTTTTCAGGATCCTTTGAGAAGGGAGAAATTAAGGAGGAAGGAGAGTGGCTTATTTAACAAAGGAGGAGTGTCAGGCTTTGAGCAGTTCTGAAGCACTTGAGAAGTGTGCAAAAACTAATTGCCACACAATGGCCAGCCTGCTCAGCTCAGCTTGACCTTTAATGTAGAAACTACAAATCACTTCTTTTACTCAAGCAGCATCTCTAAACAGCAACTCTTTGGTCCTGCTGGTTTATGGAGTTAATGCACTTGTACTTTTTCAGAGGATGTTTTCCTCCTAATAAATTTGGATCACAGGTGGTTTTAGCATTTTGCCTTGTGCTTCCTTTGCTGTGAATTGGAGATTGGTTTCCAACCTAGCGAATCATTAAAATAGGTGGTGATTGGATGGCTGGGAACATGGAAGGATTTCCAAAAATCCTTTAAGCTGCCTTTAAACTTTGAAAGATAATTTTTGGATTAGTGTTTTCTTGTTATTTGTAAGATGCGAACAGTGGCAATGCTATATCTGTTAGTTGTAAGCTTAGTTGTACAAAATAATTTTGTGGAAAATATCTTGTGGCCTCCTGAATAGGTACATATAAAGTCAATTTAACCCCTAGAAAATGCTGTCTTTACCAATTTGACACGGGATTGAATCCCAAGTATTCAAAGTCTCAAGAAATTCCAATGACCAGCCCAAGGGGGAATTTGGCAAACAGAAATTTTCTACTGAAAGACTGCTCACAGTCTAACAGGAAAGAGATGGCACGCTCAAATAAGGGTAAATGAAAAGCATTTAATCAAGGGACTACTTAACAGTGTGAGTTCAGGGGTTAAGTAGGTAAAAAGAGGTGTTTGAGTATCAATATCATCACTAGACCTGAAGACCAAGGTGAGGAAGCAAGTTACTGGGCCCCAGATAGACGGGGAGATACAGCTGATGCAGAGCTACAGCTGATGGAGATCTGGACCACTGGAGAGCTCTCCTGTTGAATCTTTTCTGGAAGAAAATCTCCAACTACTTCCCCCACCCCTTCCAGCTCTCCAACCTACTCCATGCATATTTCTCTGTTACAAAATTTAAAAATTTCCAAAGGGCAAATGAGTCCCTCTGAGGTCATATGTCAAGACTGAAATGTGGTTTTTAGAGATCAGGTCTCTTCTCATATCAGGTAGGTCCTTCTGCAAAAAAAGGAACTAAAAAATTAAAAACCTACAAGAGAAATTTGTAGTCTTTCTCTGTTCTTTCAATATCTGAATAATTCTGTGGAACATATTTCTTGTTTACTGGAATAAACATCCTTCATTTGTTCTCTGGTTGTTTTTCACACAAAATATATATGCAAATATTTGGAAATGAAATCATACAGCTCATTTCTTTCTCCTGTATGTTGCAGTTATGCTCCATAGATGTAGAGAACAGTTTATTTCCTCTTTGAAGAGTGACATATATTTGAAAGTGTCATTTTCTCTGGTACCAAACATTTGATCAAGGGATTAGATGAGTTGTACACATCCCATGCTCTTGAGCTGTCTGTCATTCCACTGGTCAGTTTCTCTCATTTGCCTTCTCAAGGCTTCATTTACCCAGATTAGTCTCAACAGTCAAATTATTAATTTTATGATTTTGTAAGTGTTTAATTCATATCTACATCTCAATGGTAACAGGATGTTAAGTAGGTCTTTTCCTGTTTGGGTTTTGGCTAAGGCCCAAACTAGAGGTGCTCCCAGCTGAGGTGCTAACTACTTGAGGACTCATATAGAAGGAGATCCATGCTCCCATTAGCTAACTACCTGATTCCAGCTTGTAAAGAAGCTTGGAAAGCTCAAGAGAGAAGGGGTCTCTGGAAGGATTCTTCAGAGAGAGAGGCATCAGAATCCTTGTGGTTCTTTCAGGTGAGAGAAGGTTGGGAGGCATTTCTTTGTTTCTTTGTCAAATGAGAGGGACTTCAAGAAGGCCGCACAGGGACTTTCATATACCCCCTGGAACTATGGGAATACGGTGGACTGGAGTCATGCCTGAAAGGTGTCTAGTTGAAGTAACCCATGGTGATGGAGCAGGGAGCTGCTCTTGAAAAGTAACTGCATGGCCCAGAGACAGAGGCTCAGATGGGGGCCTCATAGGAGACCTGTTTGGTTTTTTTTTTTTTTTTTGGTTCTTCCCAGCAAGGCTTTTGGAAGGAAGGTCAAGGAGGCCTCATCGGAAAGAGCCTGGATGTGACCTCCTAGATAACCAGGGACTAAAGGAGAAATATCATATGACCAGCTGGAGAAGTTGAGGAATGTAAATGAGACAGCTCCAGTGATGAGGATTCTCAGGAGAGCCCAAGAAAATACCCGTAAGAGGAAAGAGTCACTTTAAATACCTGCCAAATGTAGAGAATTGTAAAGTCATGAACATTTCAGGGATAGGGAAAGAGACCCACAAAAAGCTCTGAATGGCTGAGAGAAAAAAGAAGAAAATTGCTCTATGATTTGTAAATGTAAGTTTTACTTTGTTTTAAAAAATGGCTCAGGAGTTCCTGTTGTTTCTCAGTGAAAACAATTCTGACTAGGAACCATGAAGCTGCAGGTTCATTCCCTGGCCTCACTCAGTGGGTTAAGGATCCAGCGTTGCCGTGAGCTGTGGTATAGGCTGCAGACGAGGCTCGAATCCTGAATTGCTCTGGCTGTGGTATAGGGTGGCAGCTGTGGCTCCGATTTGACCCCTAGCCTGGGAACCTCCATATGCCATGGGTGTGGCCCTAAAAAGCAAAAAAAAAAAAAAAAAAAAAAAAAAAGGCTCAAATATCACTACAAATAGTAGGCATACTTTTGTCAGGTGGAGAGAACCTACGGAGGTATTTTCAAAAGGCTGTGTCATGTGCCTCACACATGTGTACACAGACTACCAACATCTGAACACTAGAGAACAATTCTCTGTGCATTTTAAGCATTCCTTCTATTAATTAACAAGCATCTATTAAAGGCAGTGTACAGAAAACCAGTGGAATAACTGGCAATGTGTGTTTCAGCTAGGTGGGGATTTACAACAGAAAAAGCAAGGACTTGGAATTGTCTTGACTGCTCTTCAAAACTACGCCTTTGTTCAGAGAGGGGACACACATACATAAGGCAGTTTCTATCTCTGTGTCCTCTTTCCATCATTAATAGTCTTTTCCAAGACTCAGAATTTAGGCAACAGCTCACCAAAAAGCCCTCAGGCCCTAGAATGTTTCTCTGGGTGCCAGAACATATTCTTTAAGATCAGTAAAGGGTGTCCTTTCTTGAGAAACCACAGAGATATTTCAGTCCCATCCTACAAACCCATTAGAACATTTCTACTTAGATGTTATGACCTCACTGTAGCCTCTAATTCTAAAAAGAATATTTCTCCCCCCAATTCCCCTTTCCAACTTCCCCATTCTGATAAATGATAGAAATATTTTCTTTAGTTCCCAGGATTAAAATTATAGTAATGTTTTACTTCTTCTTCTACTTTGCTCTTCATGTCCAAGTATTGCCCTTTATATTTTCCAAACAGCTCCCACAGCTATACTTTTCTTTGCAGTCTTATAAAGTGTCACCTGTTGCTTGAATTTGTTTAGTCTTCAAAATTGTTTGTTCAACATCCAGGTTCTCTTCTCTTTTGGTTTATTCTACTCTCAGCAGGAAAATTACTTTCTCTAAAATGCAACTTATGCCCATCATTTTGTCATTTAAGAACATTCTGTGGCTTACCACTGACCTAGAATAAATACAAAATTGGGGACAGAACTATAATACCATCTGTGATGCTGCCTCTCCTCACCTCATCAATTATATACTTTACTCCCACTTTGTAAAATGCCTTCACGACCTCAAAGGCAATTTAATTCATGCATTAAAAAATTCTTGCAATTCTGCTAGGTGCTGGGGATTCACTAAAGAAAATGAAAGACCCATTCTTGGAGCACACATTGCTTGGAGTCCAGAGGGATGTGCACACAAGTAAAACAAGTTTCATGTTTTAGTGTAATATACTATAGGATAGGTGCAAAATATCCAGGCTTGGATTATCAGAGAAGTCTTCTCAAAGGAAGTGACATTTACATGTGGCCTAAAGGCAAAGCAGGGATTACCCAGGTAGCGAGTGGGTAAGTGGTACACCAAGAAGGCAAAAATGTGTGAAGGTCCAGAGGTTAGATTGACTGTGGCCTGTTTAAGTAACTGAGATTTTGCTCTGTTGGAATTTAGTAGAGTAATTCCTAAGAAAGGAGAGGATAAATTCTGAAAACTGAGATAAGGAATTGGGACTTTATTCTAAGAAAAGTGTGGAACTACTGGAAGTTTTTAAGGAAGGAAAATATAATGAGAAGATTTGTCATAGGAATTACACTCATGCTGAAGGTACAGAATTGGTCAGGAAGAGATTAAGAGGGCCAAGGGAAGAGGCTGCTTCTAGAACCCAGATGTGAGTTTACAGTGGCCTAGACTTAAGTACGGGCAGTGAGATGAATATAAATCATTGAAACTGGGAAGTGCTTGAGATAAAAATTATAGAGATACTAATTAGTTGTAAAACTGGTAGGTTAAGTTGTAGGTTAACTTGAATTCCAAGTTTCTTTTTTTGGGAAATTGCAAGAATGATGGTCTCCATTACTAAATTAGGAAACATAAATGGAATCGATTTGAGTTTAGAATGTTGGTTTAATTTTGACATGTTGATCTGGAGGTATCTACGGGACTTCTAAGTGAAGCAGCACTACAGACAGATTGGTGAGTGGGCCTGAAGCTCAGGAGAAAGATCTGGGCCCAAGAAATACTCTTGGGAATTATGAAGATGGTGATTGAAGCAACTGGAACAGATGAGGCCACTGAGGGGCAAAGAGAGGAAAAGTAACGTTTGAAGAGCACCAGCATTTAAGACACAAATTAACCTACCTACAGAACAGAAACAAACTCATGAACATGGAGAACAGACTTGTGGTTGCCAAGGGGTAGGGGGAGAGAGTGGGATGGACTGGAAGTTTGGCATTAGTAGACACAAATGTGAACTGAAGTTCAGCACTTCTACATGCTTCTCCATCAGCTTCTACACGGAGTAAAACATGAGCCACTACAGGGGCTGACCCACAGCAACCCCTTAGTGGAGCTCAGGGTGGAGACCAGGAGTGAGGCACTCTGTGCTCTGGGAAAACCTGAAGAACAGGTCTTCAGATAGTTAGATATTTTTAGGAGAAGATTTTATGAGCCCAATTCTTGCACCTCCTCATATCTAGAAAAACACTAAAATCCTTCAATGATGACTGATGTCTGTGGCTAGTAGTAATCTTCATGAGACCAGCAGCAAACTTCTGTAAAATGTTTGCATAGCTGCATGAATCTACCCTTAACCTTTATGACTTATGTCTTGATATTCCCCCTTTCCTCTTTGGCAGTATTTCAGAGCCACATGAACTACTGCTTCCTGGGCTGTAGTTAAGTGAACAAAACAAAAGATGTCATAGTCATCTGTGGGAACATCCACTCCCAAGGGTAGGCCACTGAGCCCTGAGAGAGCTCAGGAAAGAAACAAAGACTGGCCCTCGGCTGAGGTGCCTATCAAAGAAGTGATTTCAGTAAGCCCAGACCTTTACAACTTCCCACAGAAACTGGTTTTCTGTAAATATTTTTTTTTCTGTAAATCTGGTTACCTGTAAATATTTTGTTCTTACTACCTTCCCTTTGTTGCAAAAACTCAAATATCCTAGCTTCTCCCTTTGCCTCCCGGGAGTGGTTTCTCAGGGCTATCTCAGATTAAGTCCTAATTTTGTCTCAAATAAAACTTAACACAGTGTTCAGGTTGTACATTTTTTTTAAGCTGACACACACTATTGCATTTGGAATGGATAGGCAATGAGATCCTTCTGTATAGCACAGGGGACTATATCTAATCACTTGTGATGAAACATGATAGAGGATAATGTGAGGAAAACAATGTGTGTGTGTATATATATATATATATATTTATATATATACGTATATATATATGTATAATTGGATCACTTTGCTGTATAGCAAAAATTGACAGAATATTTTAAATCAACTATAATAAAAATTTAAAAAAATAAAGAAATTTTAAAATAAAAAAAGAAAGGCATAGGATAGAGACACTGCAAAAAAAAAAAGGTGAAGAAGAAGACAGCAGTATCATGGAAGGGTCACAAAAAGGAGAGTTTTCAGAAGAGGCCTGCATTGTTCAGTGCTACTAAGAGCCTAGTAAGATAAAGATGCAAGCTACACAATATATTTGACACTAAGGTTGTGCTGGTTATCTTCTGTTTGTCCCCATCCTTCACCTTGCTCCATGCGCCAGGAGTCTGACCAGTGTGGATGGCCTCGATAAACTCTATTGCAGCCTATCTTCTGTTTCAGTTAGACCAATGGTAAGCACTGACAGAAGACAAAGAGGGAAGAAGACAGGAGAGGATATTTTCCCCTCAGCTTCTTCATTGTAGATTTGCTTCCCTGACCTAAGGTCATAGCTCCTGTCAGGCATTTCTCTCTGCTCACCCCTCCTGGTCTAGGGTTGGAAAGAGCTTCCTGCATTTATTCGCTCTGGAGTACTATGCCATCCCTTAAAAGTTCATGGTGCTCTACCAATGGTTCTTAACAGTCTTTTCATTACATTCTCTTCAAATTATCGCAACTTGAATGTTCCATCTCTTTCCTGCTGGAATCTTGATAGACACAACGGTCATTTGAGAATTTGGTGAGAGGTCTTTCAGCAGTGTGCTGGAGGCATAAACCAGATTAAAGATGGGCCAAAGAATAAATGCGAGGTGAAGAAAAGGAAATGACAAAGAGAGTATTCTTCAAAAAAGGATAGCAAATAAAGCATGAAGAGAGAAAGGATAGGGGCCACGGAGAAACATCCAGAGAGGTTTTTTATGTATTTTTTTCTTGACTTGATCATTTCGTTATTTGTGAGATTAAATCAGTATAGGAAGAGATGTTAGGACTACAGTGATGAAACAAGCTAGGTCAACTAGAACATGGTCCCCTAAGAGGGTGGGAAGAAATAGGACCCCTCCCCACATTAGAAGAATTAGTCTTAGACAGAAGAAACCCTGTTGTATAATCATACATGGGAGGGAGGAAGATATGGCTGGCAAGCAGGAAAGCTTGGAACCTGAACAGGAGATTGAGGCCAGTCTATTTTGATGGCTTCTCTTTTCCTTGTGAAATTAAAAGCAAGGTACCTAAGTGAGTGATGGTCTTGCAGATTCAAAGTGAAAAGAGAAGTTTGGGAGTTAAGGACCCAATGTTGTCTCAGTAAGAATGTGGGTTTGGTCTCTGGCCTTGCCCAGTGGGTTAAGGATCCTGTGTTGCCATGAGCTGTGGTGTAGGTTGCAGATGTGGCTCAGATCCAGTGTTGCTGTCACTGTGGTGTAGACTGCAGTTGCAACTCTCATTCAACCCCTGGCCTGGGAACTTCCATATACTGCAGGTGCGGCCATAAAAAGAAAAAATGAAAAAAGAAAGAAAAGAGAAGTTCTAAATATTCTGAAAAAATAGGATTGTCAGAACTCCTTGAGAACACAGTTGAGTCTGAAAATCACGCATTTAGGCTCACACCAATTTGCAAGTTTGTTTGAACTTTCTTCAGAGGCGCTGAGCAATGTGAGTATGCTTTCAGAAAAGCTGAAGAATTAGACTGAGCCAAAGCTTTTTTTTTTCTGAGCACTCAGTCTAAAGGACAATAGGAGAAGAGGGCTGAGGAATTAGGAAGCGAGGATTTGAAATAATGGAGCATAGAATTTAATTTGAAGAAAGCAGTGAAGGAGATAATCCCTTAAATCCAGAGTCAAGAGACTAAGGAATTCTGTCCTGGCTCAGTGGTAAGGAACCTGACTAGCATCCATGAGGACACGGGTTCGATCCCTGGCCTTGCTCAGTAGGTTCAGGATCCAGTGTTGCTGCGAGCTGTGGTTTAGGTCACAGACATAGCTTGGATCTTGCATTGCTGTGGCTGTGGTGTAGGCTGGCAGCTGCAGCTCTGACCAAACCTCTAGCCTGGGAGCTAGAGGGTTGCAGCCATGAAAAGCAAAAAAAAAAAAAAAAAAAAAAAAAAAAAAAAAAAAAAAAAAAAAAAAAAAAAAAAAAAAAAAAAAAAAAAAAAAAAGAAAGAAAGAAAGACAGAAAAAGGAGTCAAGAGACTAAATGTCCCTGAAAGACTGAGGACATATATGGTGCGGCCAGTAGAGTGGGACTGGTGATCAGATGATCAGAGAGCTAAATGTTTGAACTTAATATCTCAATACAGCTCTTCTGAATACTGATTCATGGGATGGATGGTTGCCATTCCTCAGGTGATGTCTTCTTTGTATAACCTGAGCTTGATTCTTTTTTAGTGCTTATTATTTATAATAAATGCCTTCTATACCACTTATAAAATTGCTGTAAATCACAATTATACATAATAATTAAAGGTAAGAGAGTTATTCTTTATGATTTGATTCCAGTTTCTGAATCATTTAAATCCTTTACTTAAATATATTAACTTCAAAAATATCTTTTAAAAAAGAGAAAACAGGTGGGTTTCTTAAACCAGGCTGCCCAGAAAAGTTCCTCATTTGGTTTTCTAATTATAAAGCACAGAAGGAAGGTTTGGTTTGAAGTTTTAATTTACCAGAGCTATACAGGATTAGTTTTTCTACATGCAATCCAGTATTTGACAGTTGTTAAATATTTGCTTTAACCATGAATTTATTTTGAGTACAACACAATTGCACCTACTATCTCTGCACGACTCTTTTAGGAATTGGCATACACTCATAATATTTAACTAGAACAATGAATGATTTAAAAATTGAAAATGCACAAATTACTGTACTCCCTTGGAAGCACATAAGCTCTGACAGAAACTGGAATAAAGTGGTTGTATAAAGAGCATCAATATATTTTTTTTCAAAAAATCTTTTCTTTTTATTAGCTTTAAATATATTTAGCTCCTCAGTAGGCTCTCTCTGGAACACACACTCAAAAGCCAATAATGTGTATCAGGCCTATGACAATGAGCCTTAACACTTTTCCCTTTGAAATCATAACAATTTATTACATAATAATGGTAATATAGATTCACATCTTTTAATTCACAGAAATATGAACTAACCATATATACAGCACCGTGTATATGTATATCTACATACATATTTGTGGGTATTTATCTTACAATTTAGTTCTAGGTCTAGATTTTATATGCAAATACACACACACACACACACACACACACACACACACACACACACGCACACTCTCTCCTGATCTTGGTATAAGAAGGTGACACTACCACATTCATCAAAAAGTTGTGGTGGATCATTTTAAACTGGAAGCATCCTCTTACCCAGTTTCTTCTGTGACCAAAAGCTAACGTGTGTAATAAAATAAGGATATAGCAGGGTTTCTGGCTTGAAATAAAAATACAAGGTATCTTGGTGACAAGAAAAGAGATATGTTCAACTGAATGAACATGAACTTGGTCATTAATTTCAAGATATAAATCAACTGTGATAAACATTCAGTCTTACACGAAACATTTATTGAAGGTCCCTACTTTATTAATCCCTGAAGATAAAGTAAGATACAGGATTTATCCAATATGGATTAGGTTTGTAAGTGATCTAGTTACATTTAATGTTTTGTATATTATCTACAGAAATGATACAAATTAATATCATACATTTTTTAAAGTTTTAGTAATTTTTAATTATAGATTACACAGATTCTCATATTTCACTCCTACTTACTTTATGAAAAGTATGTCTTTCTATGTTGTCCTTTATATGACTTATAGCATATATTATTATGATTATTATGATTATTTTTGGCTGTGCTCACAGTATATGGAAGTTCCCAGGCCAGGGACTGAACCCGCTCCACAGCAGTACCCAAGCCACAGCAGTGTCAGTGCCAGATCCTTAACCTTCTGAGCCACTAGGGAACTCCTATTATGATTATTTTTATTTTCCTCAAAGTTTTACAGATTATTTATTGAACTTCATAGCATTTCTTTTGATCCTCAGAAAAAAAGAATATTTGCAATTACCATAAATACTAAAATGAAAATGTAAATGTTCTCCAGGTCTATATATATTAGCTGAACTTTAGAAGAAAAACGCTGATATTCCAACTATGGTGTTTTGTGTTGAATTGTGATTTTTTTTCTTCTCAAACATTACAGATCACAGATTCTATAGATGTGACCAACACTGAGTGTTAAGCAACTAAAACTATTCAAGAATAATGATTTCTTTGTTACATTTCACAACCTGTAACAATCATCTACTCATCAATAGTCTTCTGTAATGACAGATTATCTGGCCAGATCTAAGTAAATTAGAGGAGCCAG
The DNA here is from genome assembly GCA_004024745.2 of Catagonus wagneri. Lineage (NCBI taxonomy): Eukaryota > Metazoa > Chordata > Mammalia > Artiodactyla > Tayassuidae > Catagonus > Catagonus wagneri. The sequence continues at coordinate 34,086,486 of PVHT020000141.1, read as the reverse complement.
AGTATGATTCATATATCAGTGAAAACGATTAAATCACTGGCTTATAGTTTATTTGTTCAGGGAATATTTGAAATAGGTAAGAACTGCCAATAATCTTATTTATTATGCTAATTACTTAAACATCTGATTTTTTTTCTTGTTATGGCCACTGTGCCATATGGAAGCTCCTGTGCTAGGGTCAAAATGGAGCTGCAGCTGCAGGCCTACACCATAGCCATGGCAACACTGGATCCAAGCCACATCTGCAACCTATGCTGTAACTTGCAGTAATACTGGACCCTTAACCCATTGAGCAAGGCCAGGGATTGAACCCACATTCTCACGGACACTTAGTTGGGTTCTTAACCCACTAAGCCACAAGGGGAACTCCCTAAATATCTGATTTCTTAAAGCTGATCACATTGATTTTAAATACTGAAGATTTGGTTATTTATTTACACATTCATTTCAAACATTTTACAAGATCCTCAGAAATTAGGTAATATCCTTACTAGTTCAGTGCTACCACTGGGTATACATTGGTAAATTAAATAGAATTCAGAGGCTCATGCAGCTTCAAGTCTGAAGCTGTATTACTCAGCCCTGGATGCTCATTAGAAGAACAGATGTCTGGGCCTTAGTTTAGGAGATATGGGATATGGACTAGGAAACTACATTTTAAAGAAATCATCCCAGGGGATTTTGAAGCACATTCTCAATTCTCATTATGATGACTAGTCTTTTTGCATAGATCTTTTGAAATGTTTATCACATCATCACACTTCTACTTAAAACCGTCCAAAAGCTGCCTGTCCTGCTTAAAAACTTCCAACTCCTTAGCATAGCTCATGCCTTCCTTTTTAACCTCCTTCAGACATGATGTTCCTAATCTGTGAAGCTGTGATTTTACTGGCTTGCTCTGCTCCTGAAAGACAGCGACCTCATACTGTGCTCATGGCCTTTGCCCTTGCTCTTCCTTCCACTTGGCATCTACTACTTCCTCTGTATTTTCTCATCCTTCAGGCCTTGACGCAAACACTACCTCCTTGTTGGCTTTTCTAGTCTACTCATACTCTGGGATTCTCAGTCAAATGCTTCCCATAATTGTCTGATAGGGCAACCCTGATTTATAGGTTGGAGGTTAAACAAGAATTGCAAAACCAAGTTATCCACCTCTCTGAAGAGCCCTGTGTAGACAATCTAGCACTTCACTTCAAAATATTGGAGTATTTTTCACCTCTTGATTTTGAATTCAACTGAACTTAGGTAAAAATTCCCAGTTTAAGGTCTTATAACTCTAATGAGCACATTGAGGCAAATTAAAGTCAAGTGATTAAAGTGTACTGAGACAAACTGAGGTCAAGAATTAGTGGACTTCAGAGAGGATGGCTCAGGAAGGCTTCTATGGACAGAAAAGTGTAAGCCATGAAAAGATCAGGGAAGAGACAGCATTGTGAGCAGAGAAAAGAGCTAGTGAAGATGAAAAAGTGATTTATGAAGGGCCACAGGACAGAAAGCAGGCCTGTGTGGGTGAAGTTTGTGAATGAGGGAGAGATGAAGTCAGAAAAGGAGGCAGGGGCCAGCATGTTTGCTCTTTGTAAACCAGAGGAGGAAGTTTTTTTTTTAAGTTGATGGCTTGGAGGAGGGAGAAAACGAGGAATCAAAGCTAACTCCTCAATATCATCAAGTCCAGGCTCATTATTATTAAAACAAACAAAAAGTAGAAAAGCAGGGTCCTGCCGTTTTATGAGAAGAGTCACACAGTTTGACATGAGGTGGAAGACTTCAGTTCATGCCAGTAAACTTTTGCACAACATATGGCTATCGGATTATCAGGTTCAAATGTTCCCTGTCTGAAAATTAAAATTTTATTCAGTCACTTAAAGTGCTTAAATTTATATCATTTCCTGGGCTTCCTCCTTTGCTACCATAACAGCTCTCTGGTTAAGAGTCTGACTTATTATGTGCTTGAATTTCAGCCTTGATCGAGAAGGTAAGGAATTACACAAGAGTTCTCTGTGTATTAAAACGACCTAAAATTGTGTAATAGTCAAACAAAAAAACTCAAAGGGGAAAATAAAGAATTTCTTTCTAGACTCTCAAGAGTTGGGAATTCAGATGAGGGCTGTGAGCATTTCCAGAGGAGCCCAGCTCTCTCCAAATCTGTACCTCGTGACAGGAGAAGGATTACAAATGTCTATCTCTATTCAGTAAAAGTCAGCTGGAGGCAAGGTCATAGAGAAATCCATGGAGATAAAAGAATTGAATTCAAGAATTCCCACTGTGGCTCAGCAGCAATGAACCCCACTGGTATGTATCCCTGAGGACATGGGTTCGATTCCTGGCCTCGCTCAGTGGGTTAAGGATCTGGCATTGCCATGAGCTGTGATGTAGGCTGCAGATATGGCTCAGATAGGCGTTGCTATGGCTGTGGTGTAGGCCGGCAGCTGCAGCTCCAATTTGACCCATAGCCTGGAAACTTCTATATGCTGCAGGTGCAGGCCTAAAAAGAAAAAAAAAGGAATTTAACTTAATCTAAACAAAGAAATGAAAACATGATGAGTAAAGAGGAAGTCATAAGATTTCACGAGTTCAAGAGAGAATCTTTATTTTCCTCTAGTTTGTCAGAATGTGGCCAAATGGGGAACCTGGGTAGTTTATGGGACCTAGAGAAGAAATGGAAAGCAGAAATATTAGAGGCTGAAACACTGTTTTGGGGCATGGTGGTTAAGAGCATGTGTTCTAGAGCTAAACTGCCTGTTTTAAGCCTGGTTTCCCTCTGAAAAGTTGTGTGAACAGCCAGTCATTTATGCCTGTGTGCCTCAATATCTTAACCTGTTAATGGGAAGAATAATGCTCCAAATTTTCTAGTGTTATAAGCATTCAATGAGTGCATATGTATGGAGCATTTAGTTAATTGTCTGCACTGCATAAGCAGGATTAAACAGAGATGTTAGGGACCGTTGAGATCATACTGAAGTGGCTTCCCCAAGGACACCTGCAAAAATGAGACTAGTGGACAGGATTCAGTTCTGCTTTCTTTGGCAGTTATCTGTATAGGTGATCTCTATAAGTGATCTGTATAGGTGTACTATTTAGAACTAGCATTTCTGAGATGGAATTCAGTCAGAAACGAGGCTCACGTGTGGTAGTAGTTGATAAAATGAAAGGCTCATATAGGATTATTATTACTATTTTTGCTTTTAAGGGCCGCGCCTGCGGCATATGGAGATTCTCAGGCTAGACGTTGAATAGGAGCTACAGCTGCTGGCCTACACCACAGCAACAGCCATGCCAGATCCAAGCCACGCCTGTGACCTACACCACAGATCACAGCAAAGCTGGATCCTTAACCCACTGAGGGAGGCCAGGATCGAACCTGCAACCTCATGGTTCCTAGTCAGATTCATTAACCACTGTGCCACTACAGGAACTCCTCATATAGGATTATGTTAACCTAGGAAGACAGGGATAGATGGAAAAGAGAAGGACCTGTAAAACAAGATGGTCTTGGATAGACAGGTGAAATCAGGCAGGAGAGGCGCCACAAGGCTAAAAGAAATGAGTTAAAAACTGACAGGTTCAACATGAGTAGAAGAGAAAAGTTATGAAATTATTCAAAATTCAGGAGTTCCCGTCATGGGGCAGCTGAAACAAATCTGACTAGAAACCATGAGGTTGCGGGTATGATCCCTGGCCTTGCTCAGTGGGTAAAGGATCCAGAGTTGCTGTGGCTGTGGTGTAGGTTGCAGACATGGCTTGGATCCTGAGTTGCTGTGACTGTGGTGTAGGGCAGTAGCTGTAGCTCTGATTGGACCTCTAGCCTGGGAACCTCCATATGCTGCAGGTACAGTCCTAAAAAGCGAAAGAAAGAAAGAAAGAAAGAAAGAAAGAAAGAAAGAAAGAAAGAAAGAAAGAAAGAAAGAAAGAAAGAAAGGGAGAAAGAAAGGAAGGAAGAAAGGAAGGGAGAAAGAGAGAAATTATTCAAAATCCAGATGATAGGGCAGTAACTATGTTAAATAGATAAGTAGGGGTAGGTAGCTAGATAAAAGTTCAAATTCTTTTGAAAGCTTCTGGTAAGTGAAATGGATCGGTTTTGGTTACAGATGTAAATATTGGAGGAAAAGAGATATGATGTTTTGAAACTGACAGATTGCTTTACTTTAAAAAGATGAAATGTGTTAGTGTTACCCACTGAGAGACAAGCCAGACCCTGGAGAAGTCAGTTATATCTGTTCTCAAAAAATTCATTGAGATCTGAAGGGTTAATGTGGAAAAGGGTGTTATTAGTGACAGGAGGCTTTGGTATTCTTCCTAAGACTTAAGGCACAGACCAAACATGCTGCTCCAAGCATAAGGTTGACATGGTAAATTTGAAAGAAATGGTGAAGTTGTGTCTGCCACATCTTTGTGTGCTCAGTATAAACTGATTCAAGTGAAAAATCCCAGCTGATCAGTTTTCACAGCTGCTTTGCCATGGGGAGCAGCTGCTGCTGGTGCCAAGTGAAATACTCACATGGGATGCCAACAGACAGAGTAATTCAGGGCAGGGCACACATGTCAGACTCAGGAGGCAGAACATGGTAAGCACAGTGGAAAATGGTATATCAGCTTTCTGAACTGATATATTTCTAATTTAATTTCTTATTTTTAATTGATATATAATTTACATACATCATATTAGCTTCAGGTATATAACATAAGTCTAGTTAACATTGTCACTGTATAGAGCTACAGAATTTTTTTCCCCTGTGATGAGAATTTTCAAGATTTACTCTTTAGCAACTTTCAAAGATGCAATATAGTATTATTAACTATAGTCACCATACTGTTCATTACATCATCATGACACTTACTTTATAACTGGAAGTTTGTACTTTTTGACTCCCTTAACCTATTTTGACCATCCTTTTCCCATCACCTGCCTTTGGCAACCACCTATCTGTTCTCACCTTCCTATCATCTTGTTTCTTATTTGTTTGTTTTAAGATTCCACATATAAGAGAGGTTACACAGTGTTTGTCTTTCTCTATCTGGCTTATTTCACTTAGCATAATACTCTCAAGATTCAATGGGTAACTTATTTAAAAGAGTAGAGGACTCCCGTTGTGGCTCAGTGGGTTAAGAACCCGACACAGTGTCCGTGAGGATGTGGGTTCAGTCCTTGGCCTTGCTCAGTGTGTTAAGGATCTGGTGTTGCTACAAGCTGTGCCATAGGTCACAGATGTGGCTTGGATCCCACATTGCTGTGGTTGTAGTGTAGACCTGCAGCTGCAGCTCTGATTAGACCCTTGGCCTGGGAACTTCCATATGCCACAGATGTACCCATTTAAAAAAAAAAAAGAGTACAGAAGCAGAGATGATGGAAGTATTCTATCCAGCCTTTGTCAACAAGTAATAAGATACATCAGGTTTGACTAAGTCTCTGTTTGTTTCCACTAGAGCATGAATTTTCAGGGTTATTTAAGTTCTAATATATGGTCAGATAGAGCTAAAGCAATGTCATTAATACAACTACATTTAGCAAAACTGGACTTGCAATTGACAAAGGGCATGAGAAACTATAGGAAGGATCCAGGGAAAGGTTGGCCCCTTAAAAGATCACTGCGAGGCTCTCCGTTGTTGTCAATATGGCTAATAATTTCAAGATACCTAGGTTTCCCTCCTGGGCACTTGAAGCCAGAACTAGGTTTGGGAGTGGAAATGAATTGAAAAGAAAAGAGGGAACTGGGTGATAGTGGAGATGAAACTAACTACTGTGTATTCAGGGAGGCTGAATCTTCAAAAAGAACAGGAAGAGAGATAAGGGAAGACCAAAACATCATATCAAATCTGCAGGTGGAGAGAAAAATCTAGGACCAAAATTGATGAATCTGTCATGAGAAAGATGAACAGAGGCAAGAGAATGGGAGGGCTGGTGAAGGCTGGCCTGATGGATTAGGGAGCCTAGAAATGTCTTCAAGGTCAAGGGTACGTGGAGAGAATATTCTGGAACAGCAATAGCTAAACTCATGGCTGAAGAAAGTTCATTAAGGCTATATCATGGTTTGGGGTTTGTCTTGAGCAAAGTCAGAGTGGAAAGACATTCAGGAAAAAGACAACAAGAATTCCTAAGATAGCAAGATCAAGAGGCAAAGATAAGATGAAAAATCAAGAAGCCATCTCATTCTGTCCAAATTATATCTTTGGATTTAAATTTATGCTTATCGAACTACAAAGGATTTTAAAAGTTAGTGAAGCTTTCAGAACTTCTAGTGGGTATAATCTGGATTTTCTCTACCCCCACATAAATAATTATATAAGGGATAATTCTAAATACACATCCAGAACAAATTTGGTTATTAATGTGTTGTAGGAAGCAATTTGATCAGCAGAAAATGGATTTTCACTTAACTGGATCCCCTTTATCTATCTTTATAAAGTCTTCCAATTTCTTAAAAAAAAAACCTCTGAGGAAAATATAGGCGACTTTGCAAAATGAGTCAAGAAAATCTGAGTTGGAAGAGTAGGAGGAAAGAGGTGGACATGGAATGTGCACCTCCAAGAGCCATAACCCAGGCTTGCCCAGGTTTCCAATTTTAGTTCACATGAATCTGTGCTCATCTAGGGCCAGACCTACCTACCAGGGGAGGAAAGAAAAGTCAAATGGAATATAGGAAAGCTAAAATCACATTATAAAGGGTTAAAAAAAATTTCCTGTTTTGCTTAGACTGGTGCAACGTCAAGGACTCTGTCTACTTAGCATTAAGAACAATTTCAGGAGTTCCCTTCGTGGCTCAGTGGTTAACGAATCCGACTAAGAACCATGAGGTTGCGGGTTCGATCCCTGGCCTTGCTCAGTGGGTTAAGGATCTGGCGTTGCTGTGAGCAGTGGTGTAGTGTAGGTTGCAGACGCGGCTCGGATCCTGCATTGCTGTGGCTGTGGTGTAGGACGGCGGCTACAGCTCCTGTTAGACCCCTAGCCTGGGAACCTCCATATGCTGCGGGTGCGGCTCTAGATAAAAGGCAAAATGACAAAAAAAAAACGAACAATTTCTGAGCAATTTTATTCCATTAGACACAACACAAAACCTGACATCCAATCCAGTCTGCCCTGATTTAATAATGAATCCCAGAGTTCTCATATCAAAATCTGCAACATGATTCATGAATATTAAATTGTAAGATACTAGCAAATATTATTTTCTATAGTACCAGAAACCTGTAGACCATTCCTAAAACCCCTGTGAAATGTATTAGTCATCTGGAAAAACAAGGTGCTCTGATGGTAAGAACCACATACTGTTTACTTAAAATATCCTGATCCAGGTTAAGAAGACTTCCCATAAAAAGTCAGTGTCAAATTGACAAAAATAGCAAAGCTCAGTTGTATTTCAAAGACTTCGACTTATTGACCTCCTGTAGGAATTTTTCATAGAGAAGACTTACAGATAACTGGAGAATTACTGTTCATGTTAATTAAATGGGCGCATAGATGTTTTCTTCAGGCAAGCACAAAACCTAAATTCATTTAACAGTAGGAGAGAATGTTATTTTCTTGAAAAGTTCCAGAATGCAAGCTTACTTACTAGAGAGAGGATTGTTAAAGATGCACAAAATATTTTAGAAAGACTTTCATCAAAACAAATACTATGGATCAGAACTGTCACAGTTCAGATATGTCTTTCTTACTGTTATTCATTATACTATTCTTTATACCAACTTTTGTTAATGTTTTGTTGATACTAGTATTTTATAATATCTACCAGTTTATTTTTTATCTTTTTTTTTTTCCAACACCCCTATGTACACAATGTGGGTATTCTCTTCCATTCTGGAGAAGTGCTTCTCAAACTATTCATTTTGTTCCATTGAAGGACCAGCTTTTTTGGTCTTGTTTTTGTTTTCAATCTATTCCATCATATAACAACAGAAATGAATTACTAGCAAAATGAAATTAATAAACAAAAGTGTACAGATATGTCACATTTTTATTATTAAATTCAATAGTTACATTGTTCTGTCAAGTTTCTATAAAAGTTTTTAAACGCTGACTCTAAGTGTTTCCATTTATTGCATTATAGACTAATATTCTCAGATTTGCACTGGTCCATGGTTCACAATTTGAGTAGCACTGACTTGGAGGGTTCAGATTAACCAAAACTATCACATTTACCCCAACGTACGGAGAGAGATTGAGCTATAGGAATTCTACTCTATGTAGCAGCTACAGAAATAAACAATAGCTTTCATTTATATAGCATGCTTTTACTTCCCAAAGTGTTTGCATGCTCACACTCTCATTTATCTTTAGACTAGCTTATTAGGCAAGTAGATGAAAGTTCATTACTTTCTTAGGAAGAGGCCAAGATATTTTCATCATGAAAATGCATTTATTTAAGTGTACATGTTTTATCCTATTATTTTCTAGTGCTACACTGTAAGAATCTGGATAGAACACAGACTATGCAAATCACACAGTGAACTGAGTTATTTATCTTTTCATTCAATTCAAGAAACACTTACTGAGTGCTCACATGTGCCATGTGCTGTGCTTGGCCTCATATGTGAGTAACCTGAGAGGCGAAAAAGATGTTTCTTACATTCCAAAAGAAACAGGCAATCAGTAAGTCTGGTGCAAGGCACACTGGGACAGAGGTATTATATGAGTATAAACCAAGTGCTGTAAGAGTTGAGAGGAAGGAGAGGTTAGTTTTGACTGGAGAGAGTAGCGCTGGGTTTGCTCTTGATGTAGAGTAGTTGTTGGAATCACTGAAATGGATTCTTTTTTTTTTTTTCGTCTTTTTGCAAGGAAGTAGTATTACATGAGCAAAGTCACAGAAGTATGAGAAAACAGTAAGAATGTAGAAACCCTTCAGACTTTGGGTATGTGAGGATGACTTCTGGGGAATAAAGCTAGGAAAGAAGATGAGTGCTAAATGGTGGAAGGAAAAGTGAGCCAGGAAGTTGAGGAATCCACGTTCTTTTCATTCCCACAGATAGGAGTGTATTGCTGGGTGGAGCCTCTCAGCTCTTGGCCCTATTCACCTTGACTTAAGACTTAATCACAGTCCCCCAAGGCAACTGTGACCTACAAAGGTTAGCAAAAATAGTTATTACAGAAGATATGATGGGGAAACAAAAAAAGAGGATAACATCACACAATACACAATAAGACTTGACAAAAGTCCTGATTAAACATTTATGTCCTCAATGATTCACCAAGTTTCTTATTGACTACCAAGACAACTTATCTCTCTTTTAACTTCCTCTTCTCTCTTCTAGACCAATTAAAAATCTTTCTATGTAATCTTATATTTTCATATTCCTCATCCCATTTAGTAAATGAAGGACTCTCATTAATATCATCTCCCTTAGAGTCTATAGAAGAAAAGTAAAAATTACATACAGATCTCTTTATTTTTCTCTAATTTGAATGGAGACGCAGGTACTTATGAGATGATGGTTGGCACTGCAATAGTCATGTGGTGTGAGGGATGGGGACCAGTGGCAAGCAGAGGAAGCTGCTTGAGAGTGAAGAAATGAAGAGAGAAACAAGGATGACAGAAAAGACAAGATGCTTGAGAGAGAGAGAAAGAGAGAAAGAATAACCCCTGAGCATGACCTTGAGATCCACTTTTAGCTCCATATCTGCTTGGACTCTTTTTCTTAGGCACATGCACAATGGTCCTTTATAGATTTACGATAATCTCCTTTTATTTAATTTAGCTTGATGAGTTTTTGATTATGAAGATGCAGCCCATTCCTATCTGGGTTGTAAGGGAAGAGAAAAATAATTGCATCAATCACCTTGAAAAATGCCCAAGTCACACATAGTATAACAGAGACCAAGTATTAACAGTCTCCAGAAAGTCTAGGCTGATCTTTCTCTCTTTTGTCTTGATGAAGCAGAGGCTGGGTGTATACAGTTTTAAGTTGCACATTTTGGGAGCTGTATTTCCTAATATAAGGAAACTGATGAAAGAAGAGGAAATAATGGCATAGGCATTGTGGATGTACATATTACTTTGCAACTCGCCATAATTCCCCCATCTTATGAAACACAATGGTGAAGAAAATCTAATTTAAAATGTAATAGTTGTAGTAATTCAGATACAAATTTAGAATTAAATTCATTATTTTCTTCTTAAATGATGTAAAACTGGAAACTTGACAGGTATATGATAAAATCACAGAATCCTGACCCTGTAAATGATCACAGGCTTTTCAGGCTGAAATATGGGACACGCTCTGCATACTCATGTAGAGATTCTCCCTGTCACCACACTGTAACATCATCTGTACTGTCACCTTTGGTTGTGAAGGATGCCAATAAATACAACACCCTCAGGAAAGCATAATCAGGGTTCATGAACATACCATCGAGAGAAGAGATAAAGTCACCAGCATGGGACAGAACAGGCTTTAGGTTTCAGAACATTGCATTTTATGATTAAAGAAAAAGGGCTGGTAGCTAATAAAATTCAGTGATTATGACATGATTTCCCCAGTGATACTTAAAGTAATGCCAAGGTTACCAAAACCAAATATTTTAATGAATTCACAAAGATAAGAATACATTTCTAGATTTCCCAGCTGTAAGAGTTCTAAAATACAGCTATTACACTCTGCTCAACAGAACAGTAAAGCAAAAACGCTTATTGTTGGTGACATTCCAGGGAACAGTTAAAATTGCTTTATGGCCTTTGGTAATGAGAGTGGACAGCAATGTAACAATACATAATAAGGTGAGTTTAGTTTTATGTCCTGAGAACAATCTGCTTTACCCTCACGGTTCAATTCTTTAAGCTGTTTCTGTTTTAAGTAATTACAAAAGATAGCAGGCACGTGACAGTTATAACCACTGTAGCAAATGGACTATGTTGTAGTGTTGTGCTCTACCCAAGAGCACTATTATCTTAGACTTCTAGGGAATTTAGTGTAAGTGGAGATGTCACATGAAACAAATGCCTCTTGACTTACACCAGACTTATGAGACTCTCCTTCAAGCAAGGCCAGCTCAAGCGTGTGGCTAATGGTGTTTTTCAAAGGGCAGTGCATGTAACACTGGTGATGCCTGAGTTGCTATTAGGAGATATAAGAGAAATTATATTGTTCTGTGGAGATTAGTACATTAAAATTACAAAGACAACATCAAGTCCATGATTTCGTGGAAATTGTTGTTGAAGATGGGTTTAAAATGTTCAAATAAAAAATTATATTGATAATAGTATAAATGGTATGTGGGGGAAAAGGTAAAAACTTTTGATGTTGGCATGTAAATGATATGGTAGGTGGTCTTCAAGATGGCTCCACGGACCTCACACACGCACACACAATATAGGGAAGACATATAAATAATAGACTCATGTAACTAACAGGCTATTGTACAAACTAAGGAGTGTGACTTCCAAGACTAGGGTGAAAATCATAAAGGCTTGACTTTGACCTTTGATTATTCATTGTGAGAGGAATCAGTTGCCATGCCATGAAGAGCAGCCCTGTGGAGGGTTCCCTATGCTGAATATCCAAGAGGCCTTCTGCTAACAGTCAGCAAGGAAGCGAATCCCCTTGCCTTCAGCCATGTGATTGCCACTTCATAAGGCACCCGTGGCTAGAACCACCTCATCTAAGCCCCTCCTGAATTGCTGACCCACAGAAGCTGTGTAAGATAACACCAGCTTATTGTTGTTCCAAGATGGTAAATTTGGGGGCACTTTGCTATGCAGCATTCGATGACTAATAATTGATAAAGAATACCAAGGCATCCTTGATAGGGAATCAATCCCATTTACTGTTGCTCAGATCGAGTTTTATTTTCTCTCCTCTTGTCAGAAGCTTCTGCTACGTAGAGCTGAGCTGAGACCTAACAAAAAGTGTACCTCTCGCTTCTGCTTTTTGCTGAGTCCACACGTGGTACCTCCTACTTGACAAAGAAAATGTTTACTATCAGCGCTCCTGACCACGAGAGGGTTATAGGCTTTTAACAAAAGCAGCCTCTGTAGCCAAGAGAAATTTAGTTCCTTCCAACAGCAGGTTGGTTTGAGAAGATGAGGTCTCAAGTTCTACATCCCCTTTGTTAACTGACCTGCTCTTTCTCTTGTTCCTCTTCTGTTTCTACAAGAATCTCAAAGCAGCTGCCATCTCTCAGCTCTGTCTTCATGGGAGTTTTATTTTCTGTTTTTCCTAGACCCCTAACTGGGTCCATGAGAAACTTAGATTTATTGTTACAGTTGTTATTTCATGCTTTTTTCCTAACAATTTCAAAAATGCAATTTAGGTATTTTTCCTGGTAATTAGCTTTTTCCTCATGTCAGCAGAAGCAGGTTGCTTTAAAAAGTTCCTTGAAATATTAACCCAGCTTTTTGCCTTGACTCAGAGGACTTGTTGGGAAGAGTCCCTTGATGCTGTTACTTAGATTAGGAAGCAAAGAGCTAATGGAAAGAGCAGAGAGACGAGAAGGAGAATTCAGTTTATTTCCCATATTTACTCACATATTCTTACTTTTTTATTTCTCAATTATTTTCTCATCACCAGTGAAGTTTCTTATTAGGTCTTGGGTATGCATGTTGAAAATTAGTTTCCACTGTGTTCTGCTCTGTCAGCATTTCCCTAATTACACCCCACCATTGGCTGACTCCCAGGTGATTGCTAAAATTATATGTCATGGGGTTTAACTACAGACCAGACCACAGTGTTTTAATCTTCACTAGAATTCCTTCCAAATAGCTAAAGAGCTAATCATCCTAGCTCTCTCTCTCTCTCTCTCTTTTTTTTTTTTTTTTTTGTCTCCAGTTTGGGATTTTTCAAGCACCCCTCTTCAACAGAAAAGAAGTTCCTTTATCTTTTCAATTTTCAAGCTGCTTTTGGTTTGTGATTTTGGGGAAAAGGAATAGGGCTTATATTTCTCCAGAACACTACCAGAAGAGGATCCATTAAATTAGGTTTGGGATACATACACTACTATATATAAAACAGGTAAACAACAAGGGCCTACTGTACAGAACAGAGAACTATAGTCAATATCTTGGAATAACCTATATTCCTATAACACGTGCATATAAACACACATATATATAACAGAATCACTTGATATACCTTTGAAACTAACTATACTTCAAGTAAAAAGAAAAAGAAAGTAAAACTCTATGAGCCACTTTCACTAATAATTTACAGGATGTTCTGATGCCTAGCATATTGCTAGAGATGTAAACTAAATTTACCAGGAATTCTAACTTCTAATTCTGGTTCTAAATTTCTATCCATGACATGTGTGAGTTTCATCCTTTTCAGGTGCCAGTCACACCATATATAAGACGGGGCAGGGGTTGGAGTACATGAGCAAAGATCACTTCCAGCTCTGTAGGCCTAGAGCATCTATAATAATGATGACGGTAACCCAAGACACCCCACTTACTGTGGGCACAAGTTCTTCCAACCACTTTGTCTTGCTGTTCATACTCACTGGCTATTTTACTGTCCTCAGTCACACCTATTCCTTCTCTTCGCTCTGTCCTCCAACCATTTTTGTTCTGTTTTGTTTTGTTTTGGATCCCATCCTTTATTTCTCCCTCTAAAGTCTCAACAAAGGAAAGGGAGCATAATAGAAAATTGCAGTCTCTTGATATGAATTGCACTCTTTAAGACTCTTTAAGAAAGAGACCTGAAAGAGGCCTCCCAGGAAACTTGTCACCCAGTTATTCTTTATGTGCATATCAGTCCTTTTTGGAACATTCTCTTTTTATTTATTGTTTATTTTTTTGATATTCATTTGAAATATTTATTTAATTATTTTATGGACTTTATAGTGTTATATTAGTTTCAGGTGTACAGCAAAGTGGTTCAGTTATACATATACATATCTTCATTCTTTTTCATACTTTTACCCATGTAAGTTATTGCAGGGCTCCCTGTGCTTTACAGTAGGTCCTTGTTAGTTATCTATTTTTTTATGAATTTTATTTTTTCCATTATAGTTGGCTTACAGTATTCTGTCAATTTCTACTGTATAGTAAAATGCCCTAGTCACACACAGATAATTAATACATATATATATATATATGTGTATATATATATATTCTTTTTCTCATATTATCCTCCATCATGTTCTATCACAAGTGACTAGATATAGTTCTGGTGTCTTCTCTTTTCAATTATTTGGTTGTTTATTGATTTTTGGTCTCCTCCACCAGAATGTACACATCCTAAAAACAGCCATCTGTGCACCATATTCTCTGCTTCAACGCTGCACCTTGGCCATTGTTAGACAAAACAATAATTGTGGTTGTTTATATCAACTTATATTCTCATGATGCTAAATTAATTAATTGAACCAGAATCCCTTTCAAGGAAATCTGGCTTTTGAGGGAACAATGCTCCCCAAAGACATCAGAACTATTTAGAAATAGCAGCGGTTCAGAAAACACTTAATGTAGTCATATTGCAAAGTCGCCAGTGTGATATGAGGCAGAAAATCGAAAAGAAAGAAAAGATTCTTAGACAGAGGAGTGTCCAGTAAACTTTCTCAAAATAGCTCCCAGCTGTGTGGCATGTGGTTTGACTGGATAAACAAACCTAACAAGCACGTTTGGGCTGTAGAATCCTGTCTGTAATTGCACTTTACATCTCTTTCTGTGGTCACACACAGGGCAGAAATCTTAGGGGTGCTATTCCTAATGACTGTGTCACCTTAGTTATGGAAATGCTTCATTAATTTGAGTTCTATAAATATAGGATTTATGGATCTATGTCTGACTGCTTTTTAAGTAGGCACTGTTTCTGACAAGAAATGTTAAATGAAAGGGTGGAATATAAATGAAATTTCAAAAAACTGAAATTCATAACTTAAGAACTTGTTCTACTTTGTAATTTGGTTTAACAGAGAGAATGAACCTTCAATTTTAGTAAGTAAATTATGTCTGTGTATTTCACTGCCATTTTGAAACTGTACTGCCTATTTATTAATTAAAAAGTCCTTTGAGACCATTATACAAGGAGATACAAATGTAAAAGACTGAAAGGATTGATAAAAGCCCATTTATTTGTATTTCTTTTATATAATCCAAAATTTAATGATATGACTCACTGAAAAGTTATATTCTAAGAATTTTACTTTTCTATAAAAAGGAAAAGAATTATCCTGAAGTGTTTAATTTATAAAACTGATATGTCAAAGTGAGATTGTTTTGAGGCTTGCTGTTTCATGACAAGCAAATATAAGTCACAAATTACGACATTGCTATTAGTACAGTGTCACTATTAGTGTTTCTATTTCTACAACTAATATCTTAGTTTGGAAATCATTATAAACGGAAGGTTAAAAATATATTTTAATGTTTTTTCTAGTACTTTAAAAAAGTTAAATATTGAATTGAATGGAATTGTCTGTCAACATGCTTTTTTGATAAATGTTAAAAGAAATTTGGAGTTAATATGATCTGAAAATTTAAGTTAAAGAAAGCCAGTGACAGAAAGTAACACATTTAATTTCCATATAATACTTTAAATACAGAAGAACACCTCAGGTCTCTGTGTGACAAAAGACATATTTCATCTACTACAAAAACTTATTTTTTAATTTTAGAGTTTTCCCATATTCCAGTGCATAAAAACGTAAAGGCAACAGGAAAAATAAAAGGAAAAAGTAATCCTTTGTGAAACTGTATGAACGGAACCACTATTTTATTTTTGCTGTTTTCTTATTTTTAAAAACATATTAAGATCCTATTTAGTTCACATACTTTTATATACTAGATTTGAGAAGAAAACATAATTTATTTTTTCCTAATTATAAAAGCATATGTTGCAGTAAATTTTAAACATTAAAAAAAAGAAAAACAGCAAAAAGAAGAGGGAGTTACCATTGTGTCTCAGTGGGATAAGGATACAACATAATCTCCATGAGGATGTGGGTTTGATCCCTGACCACGTTCAGTGGGTTAAGGATCTGGCATTGCCACAAGCTGTGGAGTAGGTTGCAGATGTAACTCAGATCCTGTGTTGCTGTGGCTGTGGCGTAGGCCTCAGCTGCAGCTCTAATTCGACCCCTAGCCTGGGAACTTCCATATGCCATAGGTGCATCCATAAAAAAATAAAGAAAAAAAAGAAAAACTATGAAAAAAAGAAAAAGATAGGAACTACTTAGAATCTCATTCCTTAAAGAAGTCTAGCTGGAAACAAACACATATTGAGATTTAATGATTGATACAGGTGGCAATGCATTTTCCTCCCCTCCCCTATTCCTCTCCTCTCCTGCTCTCTGATATCTACCTGGTCCCTCTTCCACTGGATGAATCCGTGGGGAAGTAAAGTGGTGAAGGACTTAAGATGATTCGGTCCATGGAAGTCAGCCTGCTGGGGCATCAATCACCATGGAAAAGAGCAGAGAATAGATTTGGAAGGTCCAATGGAGGATAATAATCAGTACAAGACTCCCTCCTGTTTTCTTTGGATATTACTATTTATAAAACTTGTATGTGACTCTCTCTTTTTACTAAGTAAAAAAGGTTGGTCACCAAATGCAAAATTATTATCACCAAATAATAATGTATAAAATTACATCATTTGTGTCAAGTGTGGTGTTTCTTTAACTTTTCCTCAAAATCATCTTACCTTGTTCCACTGATTTTGTATTATTTATTAGAGTTGCTGTATTTTTATTTTTTTATTTTTATTTATTTATTTATTTATTTATTTATTTATTTTTGCCTTTATGTAGAGCCGCACCTGCGACATATGGAAGTTCCCAGGCTAGGGGTCTAACAGGAGCTGTAGCCTCTGGCCTACATCACAGCCACAGCAACTCAGGATCCGAGCCGCGTCTGCAACCTACACCACAGCTCACGGCAACGCCGGATCCTTAACCCACTGAGCAAGGCCAGGGATCGAACCCGCAACCTCATGGTTCTTGGTCGGATTCATTAACCACTGAGCTACGAAGGGAACTCCATAGTTGCTGTATTTTAAACTGTTCATCTAACAATAGTAAAAATGGAGCTTATTCTTTTTTTAATGTATGATTTTTAATGTTAACTTTTACTTCCTTTTGAAGCCTATAGTCTTTTCCACCTGGTATGCTCTTCAGGACTATTTTTATCCTTCACTTTTCCAAACCACACATTTAATTATTTAAAACACATGAGAAAACACAAATATTTAAAAAATACTCATTATGAGAAATGCAGAAGTGGAATTATACATTGCTTGCTTATGGGCAAACTTAAGAAACCACAATAGCCTTGAGATAGAGACCTGAAGACAGCATCTCCCCATCTATAAATATAAACTCCCCAAATACTCTGCAGGACCAAGTGTCCTTGACTCTCCTTTTTAGTACCCCATGATCATCTGCTAAATCAGGCACAAATTTTGACACTCTAGATTCAGTGTAGATTTAACTTGTCCCTCTAAAGTCATATTGCCTATTTTAATGGATATGTTAGAAGAATTCAAAATTCCTAACTGATACAATGATTCACAATTGGCTAACACCATGCTGTATCTCCCTTTCATGATATTAACTGAGTAACTGGTATAATGTTATTTATTGCGATGGAGAGGAATGGGGCAAGAGAAGATCTAGAAGAAAAAAAAAAATTCAAGGGTTTGGTTCTGAGCTGTTACAACAAAGGGGCCTGTTCAACTTCCTAGGAAGTAACTGGGTTAGGAGTTCACAGAAGAAGTCTGGACTGGAGATATGAAAAGGGGAGTGTCATCATGGAAGGTTCTTACTGCCATGAGCCTGGATAAGGTCACTAGGGAAGAAGTAGAGTTAGAGACTAGGTATTGAACAGCTCTTCATGGGTTACATTAGAGAAAGGGAGGTTTCCAGATAATAAACTGTATTTGTTAACTTTAATGATTAAAGTAGCATGATACTGAATTACACTAAAGATCAATGTTAATTAAGTCCAGAGACTCAAGTATCTGCAGGAGTTAATACACGATAAATATAGCATTTCCACATGTAGAACAAGCATGGACTTATATTCAGCAGAACAAAATCAGCATGGAATTCCTTCTTCACTTTCTCTGGATATGACCCTTTAAAAAAATGGGTTGCTATTTTGACTATTTCAATAAACAAAACTAAATAGCTAAAAATCTGGAAAAATATTAGATTCTTTGATTAATCTATATGGAATTAGAAGTAACAAACAAATATATTAGCACACAAGTTAAAAAAAGTTGTTGTTTTTTTAATTCTGTGGTAAGGAAGATATATTGAAGCATGGCATGTAAGATAGAAAATATATTTAAAAGATTATAAATTATGAGCAACGCAATAAGGCAGTAAAGGGCACACTAGGAAAACATTTTCAACTAAACTGACAAAGCATTATTTTTTCAATAGATGGAGATGTTTTATACATCACTATTAAACAAATGAGTATATCCATAAAAATATCATTACGTCAAACAACAAAAAATCACAAAAATATAAATAACTTGCAAACAAAATTTGGAATATTTAATCATAAAAACAAACTGATATTTTGATAGAATGATGGAATACTATTTTTCATATCATTGGATAGGCAGAGATATTACTCAATATATATATCAGAAGTCCTAATACTGGCTGGGGCAGACAGTGTTTTCCAAAGAGAGCAGTACCAATATATAAGATAAATCACAGGTTTTTCTTATAAATGCAACATCAACATTCCTTCATTGAGCAATGGGGTCTATGTGCTCTCTCCTTGAACTTGGATGACTTTTGTAACTGCTGCAACTAATAGAATGTGGCAACAGTGATATTGTATGACGTCTAAGCCTAAGTCATAAAATGCAATATGGTTTTACCTAGCTCTCTCTCTCTCTCTGGTTGCTTTCTCTTGAAACCCAGCAACCATCACATGAAGAAGGAAGGTACTCAGCCAGTGCCTAGCATCAACCACCAGACAACTAGAAATATGAGTGAATAACTAAGCCTTTATGTAACTGCAGCCCCTAGACTTCTGGTCTTCTAGCTGAGATCCAGATATTATAGAGTATGGGCAAGCCAATCCCTAGTGTGTCCGAATTTCTTACCAACAGAAACCATAGGAGATAATAAATGATTATTGTTTTTCAAGCCACTAAGTTGCATATGGGGTGATTTTTAAATGCAGTAAGTAATTGTCAAAACATTGAATACAAGCCACCATATGTCAAAACTGAATACAGGGCATATCTACTGACTAATTTATCTTAAGGTAGTACTCAGACAAGTGCACAAGTATTTATGTACTGGGAAATCGATTACAGTTTCCAATTTTTCACTCTTATAAGCAAGATGTCAAACAATTCAGAATTGTTTAAATAAATTATATCTATGTAATGAAATACTATTCAACCATTCAAAGTATGTAGTAAATCTGTATCTGACATAAGAGTTCTTTGATTGATATTATTAGGTAAGAAAATCAGATTTCAAAATATTTTACATATAGAATCACATTTTTTGGTCTCTTTTGTCTTTTATCGGCCACACTCAGGGCACATGGATGTTCCCAGGCTAGGGGTCAAATTGGAGCTGTAGCTGCTGGCCTACACCACAGCCACAGCAATGAGAAACCTGAGCTGAGTCTGTGACTTACATCACAGCTCACAACAATGCCGGATCCTTAATCCGCTGAGAGAGGCCAGGGATGGAACCTGCATCCATGGATATTAGTTGGGTTCCTTAACCCCTGAGTCACGATGGGAACTCCTAGAATCCCATTCTTTTAGAAATTTTTTCTCTTTAGGCATGAGTAGTGTTGAAAAGTATGCATCAAAAATTTAATGGCAGGTATTCTTTATAATCAAATAAAACAAGTCATTTCTATTTTAGAAATTATAAAGAAAAAACTCAAAGCACTTATGACATTATCTATAAATGCTCACAGGTGCCTTGAGATAGGCATTATTAGTACTTTTGTTTCTAGAGAGATGAGCTGCATACACCATATTTTGAAAAGTTGCAAAATGCTGCCCTTGTCCTTCCATTCCTCCTCCACCTCCCTTACCATTCCTGATCAAACTGGCAAGTGCTCTTCTTGCTCTTAATGTCTAAAGAGATGGGGAAAGTAATTTACTTTAATGAATGTCATAGATACTGCCCTGAAAATAAATGTCACTATTTTATTACACAGTGAAAAGACCCTGGAAAATATCATTATGCCTATTTTCATAAATGAGGAAAATGTCTCAGCAACTCTAACTGGCTTGTCCTTTATCAGTCAGACATTATTTGAAAAGAAACTAGATATACCAACGACAAAATTTAAGATTTTCGCACCATAAGAAGCACTGAAAAATATTTCAAATTTCTGCTATACTGTAGGCATTATATAAAGAGAACTATACATTCATACTGCCCTAGACATTAGAGTCCATGTAAATTAACACTAATCTACTTTATTTAAACACACATATGAAAGAAAAATATATTAGATACCAAATTTCATAAATTATGATTGAAAGAATATAGTAAAAAAATGAAGCTGAAAGTTAAAACTGTTCATTTTAAATCTGCTTTAATTATGAACTAAGAGAGTTTATTTATTTATAGGACTGTATCTATACTGATGAATACATTCTACCTACCTTCCACAGTCTAAAAAATTTACCAGATAGGGCTTAATTCAAACCATAATAATATAGGACTTGTCCAAGGTATAATCGTAAATTCAGTAAAATCTGTCTTCACACTCATTCATATTTCCTTTATCCTTCAGGTTTCATTATATAGACATATGGCTATGTGCCTATTTTCCCTACAGGAAATTCTGCCATTAAACTCCTGTTAGTTAAAGTACACTATCTGGCAATTACATATCATTGGCCCAAAAGTAATAAAAATTTTTGACAATTACAGTTTTAAATTACTCTGTCTCATACTGTTTGATTTTTATCATGTTGCTTCAGGATACAGCATGTAAATAAGCCACTGAGACTTTTCATAAATATCCTGGTAATATTTTGCAAAATATTTTACACCTTTAACATAACTTACAGAGAAATATGTCATTGATTAGGGAAATGTCAAGAAAGTTATCAGCTATAGCTCACATTCTCGGTTGAGGAGGAAACTGAAGCTCAGGATATCATTACCCAAGGAGCAAAAACTAAAGAAAGAGTATTAGAGCCAGAGTTAAAATCCAGTTTTCTAAATCTTAGTCTACTTCTTTCTCTTCAACTCTATGGCAATACCACCTGTGTCTAGCTGAACCAAAGAAAATGAGTGACTACCTGTAGTCCTCCAGGATAGGTTGTCTGCTATCTGCAGGATACTCAAAACACAGTGGTTGCTAGATTCTGCCTAATTAACATGACAGTTGTAAATGTGTACTGAGGATGCACCTTGTGCTATACAGGTTGCAACCAAAGCCATTGTTTAATTGAGTGGTTATGGCAATCTTCCTAAATCATTGCAAATTATTAAGCAGCATGTGGTACAAATGGGACCAGGAAGGCTTAGGTGTAATAAATGATTGTCCTTTGGAGAGTTGTTTCTTCATAGTAGGAAAGAAATTCATTAGGGAAAAAAGAGAAACTTTGACTATAGCAGTTAAGCATATTGGGGAACAACACTGTAAATCAACTATACTTTAAATTAAAAAATTAAAAGCAAAAAAAAGCATATTGAAAATTTTTTACACATCAAATCCTTTGCATCTTGTCTGAATTCAAGCAGAAACCAAAGATCCATTTTCCCAAGTTACTAAAATCATGCAATTTCACTTAAAGTAGAATTCTTCTTTGACTTATTATTTGTGTTGTGGCAGAAGAGAGCAATTACTTTCCACAAAGTATTTTAACTTTCTGAGGTATATTTATTTCAGATTTGTATGCTTAAATAAAATACAAAAAAAGCAAACTTAAGAAACTCAAAGGAAGACATAGAAAATATATTATTGGTGTTTAGAGAAGTATGACATAAAACAAAATGTTGAAAATCCAGGTAATTCATAAACAGAAGAATTTTAAAAATAAATGTAGCATAAGGAATGCACTGCAGTTGCTGCACTAAAAGTAATAGGCCAAGGACTAGAATATCCAGAATTTAAGTCTATTCTCTCCACAGTTACCCTGGAAGCCTCATGGCTTTAATAAAATAGATGATAGACTCCTTTTCCTTTTTTATCTTTTTCTTAAAACCCACATACATTGTCTGTCATCTTTCAGTTTGCGTACATGTTTTTCCTTTTCTCTACATATTAATTTATTTCTTAACACTTTTTCATGGGTAATAATTATAAATGGACATACCAAATTTCAAGCTGTTATTAGTCTATCATTTCAGCATTTTTCTACATTAGAGAATAAATTTTACTCAAAAGCATCCCTGTTAACATTTGTCAAGTAAAAAATGCTTTGGGATATAGTACAATTTAAGGAAATCCCAAACTGGATAATAATTTAAATTTCCATAAGAAGAAAAAAAGAGCAAAACTTCACATATTACAGGCCCAAATTAAAAAAAAAAGTCTAGCATTTACCATTATGATAAATATTCAATTAAGGCAAATGAACATCAATAACTTCATATGTATTCCGTTAATCAGGTATGCTATTATATCATTTGAATTGGAGTCCTTTATTTCACCACTTTATAAATAATATCTTTTCAAGGGCCTAGCTGTAGGTGAAAACAGGACACAGAATTTACATTACTCTGAAGAAACAGATGCAGAAAGGGGCATATGCCTGCAAGGCTCTCTACTCATCAGCTATGCTTAATGCATTGGGCCATGAGAAAGTAGGTTGCTCTGAAATGCACAAGTCTCATTTTTTTTCTTAAAATATGGATTCTTTTTTAAAGAGTCTTTTGGAGTTAAAAAACTTAATTATGACACAAGTCTTGGAAAGATTTATGAAAATGGGTGACTTAGTTTAGTACTTAATGTGAAACTGTGAAATAAATGTAAAATGAAATATACCTCTTTTACAAATAGAGAATAAATATTCACCTAATATTTATTGAACTCACTAATAAGGAAACCCATAGGACAATAACACTGGTTCAAATAGTATTTGAGGACATGAGTATTTACAGCAAAAGAGGAAAGAAAGTAAGTTAAAATAAGATTACTGGGTTCGACACAAAACAACATAATATTCTACAGTCAATAAAACCATAACATTTGTGGTCTACTCTTCTGCCAGGAAGAATTCATTTGTATCTCTACCAAATAAAAATCTATAAATTAACATGAAATAGAGTCTGAGCCTTAATCATTAACTAATAGTCAAATAAACAGAGCTCTATTTTTTCTTATTCCTAAATTTTGGATACTTTTTCTTAACGGAAGTAATATTTAGAATAATAGTATTATATATCTGGCAGATCATGTTTATCAAAGGAAGTAGACCTACAATTCATTGGTTGAGTTATACACAGTAATAACCACTGAACCATAAATTTGTTTTAAGAAAAGAAACTTGTAAAACCATTCTAAGGCAAAAAGCAACCAAACATATTCTACTTTCCAGTGTGAAATAAAAGTTTGTTTATATTTCTCAGCAGGTAAATCTTTCACCTCCTTGGTCAGGTTTATTTCTAGGTATTTAATTTTGGGTGGTGTGATTTTAAAAGGTATTGTTTTTTAAATTCCTTTTATAATATCTCATTAAACATCAAAGAGGAAATTAAAGAAGATTAAAAAAGTGGAAAGATATCCCATGCTTCAAGAATTAATATCATTAAAATGGTCCTACTACCCAAAACAATCTACATATTTAATACAATATCTATAAAATTACCCATGACATTTTTTTCACAGAACTAGAACAAACAATCCAAAAATTTGTATGGAATCATAAAAGACCCAGAATTGCCAAAGCAATCCTGAGGAACAAAAACCAAGCAGGAGCTATAACTCTCCCAGACTTCAGACAATACCACAAAGCTACAGTAATCAAGACAGTGCGGTATTGGTACAAAAACAGACTACAGACCAAAGGAACAGAACAGAGAACCCAGAGATAAAACCAGAAACCTATGGTCAATTAGTCTTCGACAAAGGAGGCAAGAATATACAATGGGAAAAATATAGTCTCTTCAGCAAACAGTGCTGGGAAAATTGGACAGCTGCATGTAAATCAATGAAACTAGAACACACCTTCACACCATACACAAAAGTAAACTCAAAATGGCTTAAAGATTAAACATAAGATACCATAAAACCCTCGAAAAGAGCATAGGTAAAACGTTCTCTGACATCAACTCTACAAACATTTTCTTGGTCAGTTTCCCATGTCAATAGAATTAAAACCAAAAATAAACCAATGGGACCTAATTAAACTTACAAGCTTTTGCACAGCAAAGGAAACCATTAAAAAAAAATGAAAAGACAACCTACAGAATGGGAGAAAATAGTTGCAAAGGATGCACCAGACAAGGGCTTAAGCTCCAAAATACACAAACAACTCATATGACTTAACAGCACAAAAAAACAACCCAATCAAAGAATGGGCAGAAGACCGAAACAGGCATTTCTCCAAAGAAGATATGTGTATGGCCAACAGGCACATGAAAAAATGCTCAATATCACTAATTATTAGAGAAATGCAAATCAAAACTGCATTGAAGTACCACCTCACACTGGTCAGAATGGCCATCATTAGTAAATCAATAAATAACAAATGTTGGAAAGGGTGTGGAGAAAAGGGAACCCTCCTAACACAATTGGTGGGAATGTAAACTGGTACAATCACTATGGAAGACAGTACGGAGGTTCCTCAGAAAACTGAAAATAGAACTACCCTATGATCCAGCAATCCCACTCCTGGGCATATATCCATACAAACCTTTCATTGAAAAAGATATATACTCCCCTGTGTTCATAACAGCACCATTCACAATAGCCAAGATGTTGAAAAAACTTATATGTCCATCGGCAGATGAATGGATTAAGAAGATGAGGTACAAATATACAATGGAATACCACCCAGCCATCAAAAAGAGCAAAATGATGCCATTTGAAGCAATATGGGTACAACTAGAGATTCTCATACTAAGTAAGTGAAGTAAGTCAGAAGTGATATCATATGGAATGTGATGTCACTTATACGTGGAATCTAAAATCCTCTGAGGGTTTGCAAAGTAGGAGTGATACTATCAGCGTAGTTTTAGGGAAGATTCAGATAGGTTCTTTCCGCATACAACATATTTTATTGCCCCCCCCTTTTTTTTGCTTTTTAGGAACTCACCTGGGGCATATGGAAGTTCCCAGGCTAGGGGTCGAATCGGAGCCACAGCTGCCAACCGAACACCACAGCCACAGCAATGTCAGATTCTAGCCCCATCTGTGACCTACACCACAGCCCATGGCAACACCAGATCCTTAACCCGCTGAGCAAGGCCAGGTATCAAACCTGCATCCTAATGGATGCTAGTCTGGTTCATTACTGCCAAGCCACAACGGGAACTCCTTATCGCCCTTTTAAAATGTATTCTCTTTCTAGCTTATCTGCAATGCTACTAACGTGGTTTGAGTTGTAGAGAATGTGGATATGTAGAAGACTGGGAGAGGATGCAATAGGATCACTGCACATGGGCTAACTAGAGGCTTGATATGGGTGAAGAATGACACTAAAAATATCCCTCCCCTGTCAGTGTGAATCTGACAGTATGAACCCTCCTTTACTGTTAACTATGAATATAATTATTAGTGGGGGTAGGTGGATATAGGTGATTTGAGAATATATTTTTATTGTCTAACTCACATACAATAGAATTTACCATCTTAAAATGTAACTTTCAGTAATATTTTTCATATATTCACAAGATTATGTACCCATCACCACTATCTAATGCTAAAATATTTTCATCAGCCCTAAACCCAACAGCAGTCATTTCCCATTTCCCCCTCTAGCACATGGTAACTAAGTAATTTTCTGTATCTACAGATTTGCCTCTTCTGAGTATTTCATATAAATGAATTCATATAATATGTGGCCTTTTAAGTTTGGTTTCATTCTCTTAACATGATGTCTTCAAGGGTCATCTTGGTTATAGCATGAGTCAGTAATACCACTCATTTTTGTGGCTGAAGAATATTCCATCATGTAGCTATATCACACTTTATGTACTCATCAGTGATGAACATTTGGGTCGTTTCTACTATCTGGCTGTTATAATAAACTTGCTATGAATATTTGTGTAAAAATTTTTCTGTAGATATATATTTTCAATTTTCTTGGGTGTAGGAATGAAACTGCTGGGTCAAGTGGTAACTCTATGTTTAACTGCCAAACTGTTTTCCAAAGTGACTGCATCATTTTACATTCCCACCAGCAGCACATGAAGGTTCCTATTGCCCCACATCCTTGCCAAGCTAGGGGCTACTTTTTATTGGCCAGCTTTTTGATTACTGCCATGCTGGTGGCTGTTAAGTATTATATTATTTTAGTTTTTATTTGTAGTTCCCAGATGCCTAATGATACTGGGCATTTTTTCATGTGCTTCTTGGCCATTCCTATATCTCTTTTGAGAAATGTCTATAAAAATCCTTTTCCCTTTTTTAGTTGTGTGGTTGTTAAATACTTGAGTAGGAACAGCTTCATATTCTGAACACTAGACTCTTATCAGATAGATGATTTGCAAATATTTTCCTCCCATTCTGTGTTTTGTCTTTTTAAAAATGCATGTGTGTGTGTGTGTGTGTGTGTGTATGACTGTTTTTTTAAGCTCAGTTTTAAGTTCTAGTGAAATTGAGAGGAAGGTACAGATTTTTCCCATATGCTCCCTTCCCGCATGCCTGTACCCTCTTCCCCCACTACTGACATCCTCCATCAGAGTGGCACATTTGTTAAAGTGATGAACCTACGCTGCCACTTCATCATCACCCAAAGTCTATAGTTCACATTGTGGTTCTCTTTTGGTGTTTTATGTTCCGTGGGTTTGGACAAATGTGTAATGATGTCTATCAATCATTGTAATATCATGCAGAAATATTTCACTGTCTAAGAATCCTCTGTGCTCTACCTATCTGTCCTTCCTTCTCCCCAATCCATGGCATCTACTAATCTTTTTCTTTGCTTTTTCCAGAATGTCATATAGTTGGAACCATACAGTAGGTATGAATCATATAGTACATATGATTAACTTCTTTTCAGATTGACTTCTTTCACTTACTAACATGCACTTAAGGTTCTCCATGTCTTTCCATGGCTTGATAGTGCATTTTTCTTTAGTGCTGAATAATATTCTATTGTCTAATCCCATAGCTTATTTATCCATTCATTTACTAAAGGACATCTTGGTCGCTTCTAAGTTATGACAATTATGGATAAAGCTGATATAAGCATATGTTTACAAACAGTATAAAGCTGATATAAACAGAAACCAGGCTTTGGTAGTGACATAAGTCTTCAACTCCTTTGGGTAAATACCAAGGAGCATAATTGCTGCATTGTTTAAGACTATGTTAAATTTTATAAGAAATCACCAAACTGTTTCCCAAAGTGGCTGTAATGGTTTGCATTCTCAGCAGAAATGAACAAGGATTCTGGTGTTCCTAATCCTCACCAATATTTGATACTGTCAGTGTTTCAGATTTTGGACATTTTAATAGGCGTGTAATGGTATCCCATTGTTGTTTTAATCTGCATTTTTCTGAGGGCATAAGATGTGGAGTATCTTTTCATTATGCTTAATTTCTGTCTGTATATCTTCTCTGGTGACGTGTATGCTAAGGTCTTTGGCTCACTTTTAAATTGGATCACTTGCTTTTGTTATTATTGAGTCATAAAAGTTCCTTGTGCATTTTGGATAATAGTCCTTTAACAAAAAATTCTTTTTAAATGGTGGACAGGGTAGGAGGACCCAAGTGGTCAAGTTTTTGGCATCTGTTCTTTTTCTCTGTCCTTCTGGCCCTGGATTCTGAGTTCTTCATCAAGGTGCTTTGCTCCTTAGCTCTGTCTTTGACTGAAGGTAGAAGAAGCCACCCACAGATTTACTATTTCCCTTAAATAGATGTTTGTAGCTCTTCTGGGTCTCCTTGGGGCTCAGCTTGGAGACACTGAGAATCTGTTGTGCCTCTAGGAGTCTGAGGCCAGAGAGGTTGGAAGCTGCTATAGACAGGTGTCTGATGAGTCCCTAGGCATCACCTGCTGCCTGCCTGGCTGCAAACTCCTGCCACAGGGCCCAAGAAAAGGCCCTGCCCACCCACACACCCATCACAGTGATCTGGGCCAGATACTTGGCCATGGCAGCTGCTCTAGCTCGAGGGCTCTGGCTCACTGGAGGCCGGTGAATCAGAGGTCGAGGGAGGCTGCCTCAAATATTCTGTCTTCTGCAAATTTTTGTCCTAGCCTGTGGTTTGCCTTCTTATTGTCTTAATGTTGTCTTTCACAAAACAGCAATTTTTAATTTTCAAGAGATTCAGCTTATCAATTATTTCTTTCATGGTGTGTGCCTTTGCTGCTGTTTCCAAAAAGTCATTGCCACACCCACTGTGTGTATTATCTTTTCAAATTCTTTATTTTTTAAAATTTTTTATTATTTTTATTTTTTGTCTTTTTAGGGCTGTACCCACGGCATATGGAGGTTCCCAGGCTAGGGGTCAAATTGGAGCTACAGCTGCTGGCCTACACCACAACCACAGCAACGCCAGATCTGAGCCGCATCTGCGACCTACACTACAGGTCACTGTAAATGCTGTATCCTTAACCCACTGAGCGAGGCCAGGGACTGAACCTGAGTCCTCATGGATGCTAGTCAGATTCATTTCCACCAAGCCACAGTGGGAACTCCTCTTTTCAATTTCTTGATAGTGTCCTTTGGACACTTTCAACATTAAAGCCCAATTTACCTATATTTTCTGTGTGGTTACTTGTTGTTTAGGTGTCATATCTAAGAAAATATTGTCTTATACAAGGTCATAAAGAAATACATCTGTTTTCTTCTAAGAGGCCAATAGTTTCAGCTTTTATACTTAGGTTTATGACTTTAAATTTAGAGTTAATATTTATATATGACATGAAGAAGGAATTCAATTTTTTTTCTATTGGATATCAACTTGTTCCAGTAAACTTTGTTAAAAGACTATCCTTTCTGCATTGAATTGTTATGGTATTCTTGTTGAAAATTGACGATAAATATATGGCTTATTTCTAGACTTTCAATTCTATTCTACCAACCTATATGTATATACTTATTCCAGCCCTACACAGTCTAGATTAATTTCATAATAAATTTTACAGTGGAGACATGTGAGGCCTCCCCTTGTGTTCTTTTTAAAGACTGTTTCAACTATTCTCTATCTCTTGCCTCTTCATGTGAATTTCAATACTATCTCGTCAAGTTCTGCAAAAAAGGCAGACAGCTGGAATTTTGACAGGGCTTGTATTAAACCTGTAGACCAATCTGGGGATTCTTCCAATCCATGAACATGGGAAATCTTTCCATTTCAAGTCTTCTTTAATTTCAATTAATGTTTTGTAGTTTTTATTGTATAAGTTGTGTACTTTTCATTAAATTTCTCAGTATTTTATTTTTGATGCTATTTTAAGGGGAATTATTTTTTCAAATTCATTTTCAGATTGTTTACTGTTAGAGACATATAGTTGATTTTTATATATTGATCATGTATCCTGTAAGCTTGCTGAACTTGTTTATTAACTTTAATAGTTTTATTTTTTAGTGGACTTCTTAGTGTTTTCTATATACGAAATCATTTCATCTGCTTTTTTCCTTTCCAATCTGGACAGTTTTTTATTCTTTTTTTTAAGTATTTGTTATCTTCTACTTTTTTAAAAAGTTATACTTGATATACAATATTACATTAGTTTCAAGTGTACAACATAATGATTCAATATATATATATTTTCTTTTAAAGGCTATACCTGTGGTATACCCAGTGTTGCTGTATGATCTGATTCTCATCTGCAGCGTACAATGCCACAGCTTGTGGGAATGCCAGATCTTGAACCCACTGAGCAAGGCCAGAGATCAAACCTGCATTCTCAAGGACACTATGTTGGGTCCTGCTGAGCCACAACAGGAGCTATGATTCAATATTTTTAAACATTGTAAAATAATCACCACAGTAAGTCCAGTTACCATCCATTGCCATACAAAGTTGTTACAATATTACTGACTTTATTACCTATGTGTACATTATACCCCTGTGGCTTATTTATTTTGTAGCTGTAAGTTTGTATCTTTTAATTCTCTTCACATATTTTGTCTGTCCACATACCTCTATCCCTTCCCACAACCACCAGTTTGTTCTCTATATATGCTATCTATGAGTTTATGAGCCTGTTTGTATTTTGTTTGTTTGTTTTGTTTTTTAGATTCCACATATGAGTGAAATCATATGCTATTTATCTTTCTGTATCCGACATTTCATTTAGCATAAAGAATGCTTTTTTACTTCTCATTCTTGCCTAATTGCCCTGGAAAGAACCTCCAAAACAATGTTGAATAGAAGTGGTAAGAATGAACATGCTTATCTTGTTTCTGATCTTATTAGGAAAGTTTTTAGTCTCTCACCATTAAGTATGATGATAATTGTGGGGGTTTTCATACGTTGGTTTACCTTCTATCGCTATCTAAAATTAGAGCATCCCACTGAAATCTTTTGTAAGCTCAAATGGCCACATCTTGCCAACAATACACAAAATAAATGGAGATAAAGCACAGATGCTCACATACACAATTCAAAGCTATGGCGACTTGATGCTGAGATGCTGAGCGTAGTTCCTGGAGAAGGAGTTTGCCAGGGCCACTCTCCATGCTCTGGGTACCTGCTGCCTCTTTAATGGCTTGCTGCAAAACAAATGCTAAATGCTGTTTTTGGCTTTTTTCCTTTTTTTCTTAAAAGCAAAAATTCTTTGAGATTTCTTTTGGTTAGTGAAAACAGATACTAATGTAGGTCTTTAGTAAAAGTGAAGTGTGGTAAAGCAAACTTTTGAAAAGTGGGGGATAACTGTATGTTCTTTATCAGGTTGAAGAACTTCTATATTTAGTTTCTTGGGTATTTTTATCAGAAAAGAATATTGGGTTTTGTCAATGCTTTTTCTGTCTATTGAGATGATCATGCGGTTCTGCCTTTTATTCTATTAATATGGCATATCACACTGATTTTCATGTGTTAAACTAACCTTACATTCTGGGATAAATCCCACTTTGACATGGTTTTTAACTCTTTATGTTACTGGATTCAGTTTGATGGTACTTTGTTAATGATTTTTGAAGTGGTCTCTATAAAGACTACTGGTTTGTAGTTTTTTTGTGTTTGTCTAGTTTTTATCATAGCAATATTGGTTCATACAATGAGTTTTGAGATATTCCTTCTTCTTTATGTTGTGGATGAACTTGCAATATATTGGTGATAATTCCTCTTTAATGGTTTAGTAGCTCTTATCAGTGAAGTAATCTGGCTCTAGGCTTTTCTTTGTGAAACGTTTTTGATTACTAATTCAAAATCTTTACATGTTATATATATATTCACATTTTCTACATCTTTTCTCCAAGTAGAGAATAGAGAATACCAACATAGAGATAGAAATTATTTTTAAAAAGAATATATATATGCATATATATATATATATATGTGTGTGTGTGTGTGTATATATATATATATATATATATACACATACAAACGCGCACACACACACACACACACACACACACACACACATATATATATATATTCTGGAATTAAAATGCACAATAACTGAAATGAAAAATTCACTAAAGGGGCTCAATAATAGATTTAAGCAGGCAGAAGAATAAGTGAACTTGAAGATAGGTCAGTTGAGATGATGCCACCTGATGAAGAGAAAAAAAGAAAAAAGAAAAAAGGAACATAATCCCAGAGACCTATAAAATATCATCAGACATACTAATAAATGCCTAAATTAAATCCAAGCAGAAGAGAAAAAAGGGAGAAAGAATATTTGAAGACAAAAATTACTGAAACCTACACCAACCTAATGAAAAAAAATCTGTCTATACATCCAAGGAGCTTAAACTCCAAGCAGGATAAAATTAAGGACAGTTACACCTCAATACATCATATTTTTTGAAAGACAAAAAGAAACAGGGATTCTTTAAGGCAGCAAGGGAGATCAATTCATCTCAGATAAGGAATCCTTGATGTGATTAACAGCTGATTTCTATCAGGAAACATGAAAGCAAGAAACTGAGGGATGACATAGTCAAAATGTTGAAAGAAAAAAAATGCCAGCTAAGAATCCTATATCCAGTAAAATGATCCTTAGAATGAGACATCACTCCCATACTTTCCCTTTTTTCATTAAACAGTTTCTTTTTGTTATTTGAACATATTTAAAATAGATGATTTGAAATCTTTGTTGAATCACTCCAATATCTGAGTTTCCTGAGGGACATTTTCTATTGACTGCTTTTTGTCACGTTGTAGACCAAATTTCTTATTTCTTTGCATGTATCATAACTTTTTGGTCAAAGACTGACATTTCAAATAATATTATGTGGAAACAATGAAAATCAGAAATTCCTCATCCTCAAGGTTTGTTGCTATTGATGTTTGTTTGGTGATTTTTCTGATGAATTCTATAAAGTCTGTATTCTTTGTCATTTTTGGCCACAGAAATCTCTGCTCAGTTAGGTTAGTTGTCAGATAATAATTAGAAAGAAATATTTGGCAAAGGGCTCTATGTGCATGTTGGAATGCCCTTATCCCTGAACCAGGCAGTTGAGAACTCTGCCCTAGCCTTCACTTCCAGCTTGTGCAGAACCTCAATGTCAGGCAAGAGGGAGAACTTAGGGCCTTTTGGTGTCTTTCCTGAGAATGCATGTGGCCCTGGTCATGTGCACAGCTTTCTAGAAAATCAAGAATATCCTTCAGCCTGCCAAAGTCCCTATGGAAATTTCATTTTTCTTTTTTTAAACTTTTTGATTAGCCTATTGTTTGCTCCAGCTGTTATCCATAATTCAGGTAGCCATGATGTCAACAATTTCCTATACTTGTTTTCTGCAAAATCCCCAGAAGAAAAACATTTCACACTGTAAGAGCTCTGAGGAAGGACAAATAAAGTGTCTGGCATGAACAGTGTTCCAGAAAACCACTAGACAAGTCAAATAATGCCAAATCTCTGGGAACAGCATTTTAAATGAGCTCTATGTTCTTCTGCTTCCAATGAGTTCCAGACCCCTGGTTTTCACTACAATAATGGGCTATTACATTTCAAGGCTACCATTAAGCAGGGGAGTGGGGATGAGCACAGGGCAAGTTCAGGGCAAGTTAAAATGACACAAAACTCACTGTTCTTACCATGATTCAGCCATCTTTCTTGAAGAAACACTTCCTGAATTGCTGAAATCCTTTAGTTAATATCCAAAGTTTTGAGAAACACTGGAGTTCCCATTGTGGCACAGTGGAAATGAATCTGACTAGTATCCATGAGGATGTAGGTTCGATCCTGGCCTTGCTAAGTGGGTCGGGAATCCTGTGCTGCAGTGAGCTGTGGTGTAGGTCACAGATGCAGCTTGGATCCCACATTGCTGTGGCTGTAGCGTAGGCTGGCAGCTGTAGCTCTGAATCGACCCCTAGCCTGGGAAGTTCCATATGCCATGGGTGAGGCCCTAAAAAGCAAAAAGAAAAAAAAGTTTTGCCAGTTTTTTGCCAGTTTTCTCTTCACTTTTACGAAGAAGAGAATTTTCAGAAGTTCTTACTCTGTCAGTCTTGCTGATGTAACCTTTGAGGGCTTTTTACAAGATGAGTAAGAGGAGGTAAGAGATAAAGAAGGGTACCAGAAATTTCCAAGTCACTTGTAGTTGCACGAAGGTCACTTTCTCACACACACAAAAATAATTATAAGTGCGTCTTAATCCTATTGGCAGAATTTCAAGGCTTGACCAATCTTGCTATATGTTAAGCCTTCAACCTTACTGTTCACTGTTTCTCAAAGTGTAGCCACCATTCTATTTAGGCAAGCCTGCTGGCCATGTCTCTACCTCCCTTATCCCACCTCCCACCTATGGCTTTGCTGCTGCTTATTACTTCAGTCCCAGGCTCAGGCTGGACTGCTGTTCTGATGCCATAACAGCTCTCAAGTAGGAGGAACATGTGGGCCTGTGGGATTATTCGTGAAAGGGCCAAAGCAGGGACAAATTATTGTCCTGCCCACATTTGGGTTGTTCATTTCCAACCCAAAGATTTTTTTTTTTCCCCTATAGGGACAGTTTGTTCTTAAGTTTGTTCAGACCCATAGAGACCAGAGTGACTATTAGAAACAAAGTCAGAAAAAACAAGTAGAGCAAAGCTAATTCTAGTCCTGATGCCACACTGCTCACTGGATCCAGTGACATGAGAAAGCTGTGACCAGTGATATCACTGTGTTGGGTCTAATGGGAAGGCCCTTAGGCTGAAAGATATTAGATCCTGGATATAAGGACAAGAAGTAAATGAGAAAGGACATAATTCAAGAAGTGAAAGAAAAGACAGATTTGAAAAGAAAGGAGCAGAGTTAAATGTGATTTGGTAGTTTCTGTATGATTGTTGAATCTGAGTCTGGTGCCAAATGCAAACCAAAAGACCTCTCTTAGTTGTCTAAATCGTATGGGAATTCATTATAGTAAGCTGTTCAAGTTGACAGTTTTACAAAACAGGATGTACTAACCCATGCCCTTTGGGCTAATTAGGAGGTTTCCAAAGTCCTCAGTTGAAAAATAAATTATCCACCTTATAGTAAAGCAGAGATATCAAAACCTAAATGTCTTCAACTGACCATCTGCTATAATTTTGCTAACCAGTCAACAATTCTCATTGTGCTGGGCCTTCCTGGAAATGGTCTATCTATATTCTATTAAACTGATCCTGAATCTTAATAATTTAGATATTAGGGAAACTACATTTAAATTGGTAAAAGGATTAAATTTAAATTCCTTGTAGCAGGGATTGTTCCTACTTCTCTTGAAAGGTGGGGAAATATTCAATTAATATCTAAAAGGAAATTCTTCTGATTTCATTGCAGACATTTATATGTACAATTTGAATGTATGGTAGAAAATGCTAATCACTCATTTAGTACTTTAACTCAAAGATTACATAGATGAGGCTTTTTTAAAAATATTAAACATCAAGATAAATGGAAACAAATTTCTGATATTAAAATTTTATGGAAAATTGTGAAAATCTGAAAGTTTAATTATCAATGAAAACGAACTACATTTTCATAAACTCATGACAAATTGTTTATTAGGGAGCTAAAATCTAGCAGTTTCTAAAAATAATAGGATAAAGATTTATCTGAAGAAGTCCATGTGTTTTGATGTGTTATTAGACCTTATATTCCACATATGAGGCAAAATATTCATAAATGCATTTTGGTTTGTTTTTCACTTGAAAAATAAAAATTGTTGGAGGCAATATGTTAATTTAATTGCATTTTTTCTTATTTCTGACTAATCTTGCATACTCAAAAAGGGAAACAATTGGGATTACTCTTTATGCTAAATTGATAATAACTTTAAGTAAATCACTGGTATTATTTAAACACGGATTTTAATCTCTTGATTGAAAAAGACATTAAAACAGATCTTTAGTCATCTAATGATAGGAAACTAATTATAATGGTGGGTCACAGTATTGTGTTCATTTAGAAAATATTATGAACAAAATCAACTAGGAAAGTTACTTTTGAGAAAATGTCTTGGGAGTATTAATAATTTTTTTCAACTATCATAAATAATGTAAGCCACTCCTAAATTCAAAGTCTTCATGAATTTGGTACAATTGTTCAACGTTTTTCCAAAACTGAAATAGGCAGTGTCTCTCTTGACTCCTGAAAAAGTTCACAAATATCTGGAAATTAGGTTGGAATGCAACATTGGCAATTAAAAATATTAAAAAATTATTTTGTGTAGAAAACATTATTTTCCTGCATAATTAATAACTCTAATGTTATCTGCTACATATTCAAAGTGAGCAGGCAGGCAAATGTTTCCTCAGAGAGCACCCAGCCCAAATACCACTAGATTTTGTTTGACCATTTAACATCCCTAAAGGCAGTTCCAAGCTCAGTGCACAACTGCCTGTGGAGCTCACCAAAGGGCCAGATGTTGCTACAATATTCCAAGGCTTGGCATCTGGGTCTTGGCAAGCCCCAGAGATAGCCTTGTGTCTTGTGCCTATTGCTAAAATAGAACATGAAAGAAAGTTCCACAGTACAGAGTCTAAATGATTCTGAAGAGGTATACAGGAATGAAAGGTAATTCAAAGTAACAGTAGCTTCTAGTAAATTTTTGGTGTGTCTATACTAATTAAATATACTGGGAAAATGTCACAACAGCTTTAGGGCTTGGAATAATCTTTTTTTGTTGTTGTTGACTTTAGGCATGTTCTAAGTTGACTGCACCAATCAATTAAGTGATATTCCAGTAACTGAGAGTGCCTTACATCTTTCACTGTGAATAACAACACAAGAAGGGGGAGCCATAGTCTTACTCTCAGATTTCATATAGTTGTAGAGTGTTTTGAACTATTTATCCCATTTCTACAAAATTTAAAGTTTGACAATAGAAGTCATAATATACCTTTTGAAATAGAAAAATGAATTATTTTATGGGTCTGAGTCTGTGAAGGTATTGTTCCTGGAGCTATAAATTTTAGATTAATAGGTAGAATCTGAGAAACAGCGTGGTAATAACAAGAACTTTGAAAATTCATACCTTTAACTCAGTAGTTCTACTTAAAAACTTGTCCAAATAAATTAATTAGATATGGAAAAAGATTTATTTGCAAAAAATGTTTATTGTGAAGGTAAATAACCAAATACTGATACAAATACACAAAGGGGATGTGACATACCAAAGGGTATTATATAGCATTAAAATCATTTTTAAGACTGTTTAATTGACATAGAATAATGCTCATTATATATTATAGGCAGGAGACAAAATTATATAAAGAGAACCCCAATTTGAAAATAAAATCAGATGTAAAATGACTAAAGAGTAGAAAAAATGTATAAAAATATTAGCACTGTTATATTTGAATGGTGGATTGTGGGTATTTTAAATTTTCATCTTCATTAGTTAGCACTGTTAATATAATTTATAAAGACCATATAATAACCACTCCAAAATAGGTAAATATGAATTAAAACAATATATATTATTATTATACCAACAGAATGCATATGGTTTGAAAAGGCTGAAAATCAACCACAACCACTATGGAAAACAGTAGGGAGGTTCCTCAGAAAACTAAATATAGAACTACAATATGCTCCAACAATCCCACTCTTGGGTATATATCCAGACAGAACTTTCATTCAAAAAGATACATGTACCCCTATGTTCACTGCAGCACTATTTACAATAGCCAAGACATGGAAACAACCAAAATGTTCTTTAACACATGAATGGATTAAGAAGATGTGGTCCATATATACACTGGAATACTACTCAGCCATAAAAAAGAAGAAAATAATACCATTTGCAGCAACATGGATGCAGATACTAAGTGAAGTAAGAAAGAGAAAGACAAATACCATACGCTATCACTTACATTTGGAATCCAAAATAAGGCACAAATGATCCTATCTGCAAAACAGAAACCAATCCATAGACACGGAGAACAGACTTGTTGTTGCCGGGGGAAGGAGGAGGAAGTAGAATGTATGAAGAGTGTGGGTGTAGTAGATGCAAACTATTACATTTATAATGGACAAACAATGTGGTCTTACTACAGCACAGGAACTATATCTAGTCTTTTGGGGTAGAACATAATGGAAGATAGTATAAGTAAAAGAATGTATGTAAATATATATGTAAGACTGGTTCACTATGTTGTACAGCAGAAACTGACACAACCCTGTAAATCAACTATCCTCTAATAAAAAATAAAAATAAAAAATAAAAGCAAAAAGCTAAAAGACATAAGTAAATAGTACAAAAACAAAACAAAAAACCCCCCACATATACAATTTTCTTTAAATATGAAGCAATGCAAATTCTCTAGCTTCTCTTGGGAATGTCACTCAATCGTGGAGATTTCTGCTTCTTTACTGAGGCTATGACAACAAATTTAAAGAGCAATCTTGATACTATTTATTATTATTATTTTTATTTATTTATTTTGCTTTTTAGGGCCGTACCAGCAGCATATGGAAGTTCCCAGGTTAGGAGTCAGATTGGAGCTACAGCTGCCAATTGGAGCCACAGCAATGCCAGATCTGAGCTGTGTCTGCAACCTACACTACAGCTCACAGCAACGCCGGATCCCCGACCCACTGAACTAGGCCAGGGATCCAGCCCACAGCCTCATATACTAGTTGGATTCCTTACTGCTGAGCCACAACGGGAACTCCCACAATCTTGATACTATTGCTCTGGTAAAAACTACATGTGAAAAGGAAAATAAAAATTGATTTTTAAACTAAAATACCATTTCAGGACTACAGTTAAAAGTGCTGCATTAAGAAACAATTTCAAAATAGGAAACGATTTTATGGTGATAAGTGTCACTCTGATAAAATTGGTTTATTTCAATTTATTCCAAATGTTAAACTACCTATAATTTCCTTCCCAAGATACATACCCAGATACATTTCTCCTGTACTTAACACTGAAAATCACAGTATTCTTACCAGGTTTCTGCTTTTTCTTTAGAGATTTTCAGTTGTCTTTATTTTGTACTAGCTATTTATCTCTAGTACCTCTTAAGAATATTTATCATTATGTCAATGAATTAGATCATATACATATATATATATTTCCAAACACATTGAAATTTGTATACTTTAAGTATTAAATACCAATATCTATATGTTTTCATACAAATTTCATGTTTAACCACAAACATAAAGCTCTTCTGCTTCTAATACCCTCCCGGCAGATGGCTTAGTATTTCACTTACTTGGGGTTTAATTTTCACTAAACAGATTTTTTTAAAAAACCCAAACGAAGTCATCGTACTCTCTGTTAGATGCTCATTTAGCAATGTGCCTTAGAGGTGGGGCTGACTTTCAACAGTGGCATCAAGAGAACAGTGCACAAATCAGGTTCTCCCTCTTTCTCAGGATGGCAGTGTGAGCTCAGCTGGGACTCATGGTCCACAGCCCAGCCCTCGGCAGAAGCAGTGAATTCAGCCATAACTACAGCAGAACCTGATCATTCTCCTGATGAAATTACACTGATCTAATTTGCACACTGTGAAGACATTTGGCACTGGCTGGATCTGAGCCTTGACATCTTCATTGGAACTAAAAGTACACTAAGAACTGACATTACATTTCACATTCTCTTCTGCCAGGTTGCAGCATTTCATCCTCTTTAAAGGCATTATTTCAAGAACATTTAATTTGGCTTTGATATGCCTGCCATTTTGCTGTGTGGAACATACTGTGCCAGAAAAGCTCAGCTGTAATAAAGTTTGGCACCAACAGCCCAACATATACCTGCACCATCCTGTGCAATTTAATTGGCATTCAGTGGGTTGATAAATGGATTGGCTTAATGAGACAATATACTTGACATATGCAGGACTCTCCTGAGGAATAGGATTCATTTTTTCACTTCACACATCAACATGTTACAGATACCAACACAGTCACCTCTAGCAGTTGTGCTGTAGCCAATGGATGCCATCCACTGGGCTGACCAATAACACTGTCACCTTCCAATCTTCTCACCCCTTTCTCTCACAGCACCAAGCAAAGTATGGCTTTTAAATTTTATTGTCTTTTTTATTTCCCAGACAAAAGGAAGAAGATAGTCCCCATGCTTTATTTACATAAATCTGTATTTTCCAGGAGATCAAACAGCCTTGTGATCTAAATAGATCAATTTTACCAGCTGTAAAACCATACAATACTATAAATACAAGTAATAATGAATTCTAAGTATAACTACTGACACAGTTAATCATGTACAGGGGCACATGGGTGTCATGCTCTCTTCAGAAATACTGGTTTCAAGAGTGAATTAATCAAAATAACAAAGATACAGTATTTTTCACTATTCAGATTTGCCAAGATTAAAAAGAACCATGACATTTCGTGTTGGTAGCGGAGCAGGAAACAAGTGCCTCTTGCTCTGCTGGTGGGATTCTAAATTAATACAACTTTTTTGGAAGACAAATGGCAGTATGTACAAAGGCCTTAGAAATGGGCATAGCCTTTTGCTAAGCATTTCTACTTCTGAAAAAATATCCCAAGGAAATAAAGATATACATAAGATGAATATTCAACAATGATCACCCCATGGACTATACTAAGAAAAAAATGTAAAACCATCCAGATGTCTAAAGAGAAGAAGATTACCTAAATAAAATACAGAATGCCTATATGCCAGAACACTACACTGGCATTAAAATGATGTGTAAAAATAATTGTTCTGGAAAAAAGTACTTGATGCCTTTTATGCCAAAAAAAAAAAGTGTTATAAAGTACTAGCTTCATTATTAGACATCTTTTGGTGAAAAATTCATATAAAACCTATCTATATCCAACTCTAAAGGCTACGGGATAGACAGCAAAATAGTGATAATGCTTGCCTCTGGAGGTGGGATCAATAAAAATTTCTAATTTTTTGACACTTATCCTTATTATTTAAAGGATTTAATTAAGATGCCATTTTAAACTTTTTGAAGAATTGCTTTCTGACAACAATGTGATTTGGAAATTCTTTTACTGCATAAGTCAAATCATGCCCATATAATTCAGTTCTTCTTATGGTTGAAGGTCATTTAAGAATTCAGATGGAGAGATGTCCAGAAAGATAATTCATCTTAGACAAATGAAGTTTCTTTTTTCTTCCAGTTTCCTGGGATTTCTCAGTTCACTAGTAACAGCTTAGTGGTGGAAAGCAGCAGATTTTTAGAACACAATTGACATTCAAAAGAGTTCTGGAGTTTTGCATCTCCGAGTCACAGTCCTCATTAAATGAAAACTGCCTAGTCTATTCTGGTTTTGTATTTTTTTTTACAATGCTAAAGATTTCTAAAAAGATAGAAAATACAAAGATCCAGACATGAAAAGGTTATTTATTTAGATTTGCTAGGAACCCATGGGATCCAGATGGTGCCTGGCAATAGGAAAGACAGGGTACCTGCCTTCAAGTCTGCCCAGGCAAATAGAAAAGGAAAGATAATATGGATGAAACGAAAGTGCTTTAAAAGGGAGATGAGCCTAGAGAAGCCAAAGTGCTCCATGAAGACCAATTGGAGGGACTGGTCAACACTTCGAACCAGGCAGGAGGGATGAGGTGCCATGTGAACGGCATCCAGGGCAGCTGCACTGCTCCAAGCTTAGCTGTCCTCTTCACCTTAACACTACCTGCCTCTGGCTTCCTTCCTGCCTTGGAGGTGAAGAGGACGCCGACCAGCTACAGCTCATCGCAACTGGGTGCCAGTTTGATGCTCTCCATTCTGCTCCAAAGGAAGTTCCAACATGCAAATAAGCCCAAGGAAATGAAAAGATGAAACGGTGTGTGACAGTTTCTAATTACTGCATAAAAACAACATATGGAAACTTCATTGTCCATTTCATCTCCCAACATGTACCGTCAAGTCAGACTTCCTTTCCTCTATCTCTCTCTTGAGCATTTCGACCTGATTTACTTTAATAAGAAGGTTAAAAATATCACTTTCTGATAGGATAATAGTAGTTTTTTTTTTTTTACAATTTTTAAATGCCTTGATCATTGGGAAATTTTCATAACCTTGTTCTATTTTCCATTAGTTTTCTCACTCTATTCTAGTTAGTTAATTCTATTCCCTAGAGTTGTTCAAAATCTGGATTGAAGTTATCCATTCTTCAAAAGTTTAAATTGACTATCCCTAAGCACCTTTTATCAATGCTTGAATGGGTCCCTAATCACTCATTAGAAGAGGCAGGAGGAGGATTCAGCACCTGTAGTGTGCTTAACTGTACTAAAGGCAAATGCGTGGGAAGTCGAAAAAGAAAAACCAAGCAATTTCTGGTAACCTAAAAAATAACAGTAAGGCAAATAAAAAAGCAAAAAGTCAGTGAAAGCAATATGTGGAGGTAGAGGAGTCCCTGTCGTGGCTCAGTGGTTAACGAATCCGACAAGGAACCATGAGGTTGCGGGTTTGATCCCTGGCCTTGCTCAATGGGTTAAGGATCGGCGTTGCCTTGAGCTGTGGTGTAGGTTGCAGACGCGGCTCGGATCCTGCGTTGCTGTGGCTCTAGCACAGGCCAGCAGCTACAGCTTCTGTTAGACCCCTAGCCTGGGAACCTCCATATGCCATGGAGGCGGCCCTAGATAAGGCAAAAAGACAAGAAAAAAAAAATACGTGGAGGTAGGAAGATTGGATTAAGGGTCAAGAGACCTAGAGTCTGGCCCCTGCTTTGCCACAACTATACCTGAGTAATCCTAAGCAAATTCTTCACTTCCTTCATCTTCTGCTTTAAAATAGGATTTAGGCTATCAGATTCCTAAGATTCCTTTCCTCTTTCCTGCATTTTCACACTGTATAGACTAAATTAAATGCTATCTGTTTTCTAATGGGACAAGATACTCTTCGCCAAAGGTTGCTTGTATTTAAATGCTAACCTTAGGGTAAAGTTTAAGTTGAGGCAAAGCCAAGGGAGCAAGGCGTATATCAAGTGCCCACTTGCTAAAAGCAAAACGTTCCCAGCTTCTCCTCTCATCCCCCCTGGCCTCAGAAGCTCAGTCGGTTAATGAATCAGAAAAAAGCTGGTTACCAGATGTCCTGGCTTATTAAAACGCACATCGCATTCTGTAATGGCATTCAAGGAGCAAGTTGTGTGGAACCAAGAGATGGCAAAGGGAAAGTTCTCCTCTCGGATGAGCTTCAAAATGTGGGTGTGCTTTGGTGAATTTCAGGAAGGGTTGCTGCACAAGTTCGTTTAAGCTCCTATCAGGCATTCTATTTGGTGGGAGCCTGACTGGGTTACAAAGAACACTTTCTCTGAGATCATAGAGTATCACGCCTCTCTTGGCCCTTCCTCTTTTCTCTAATTTGTGCAGAATTGCTTATACGAACTCTTATGTGAAGAAAGACAGCAATATAAACTTAGCAGGAATGCAAAGGAAAAGCCAATTCTGTTTGATTGGTTTTCACCACAGCTAATTTTAAAGCCACCCATTGTTTAGCGCTGCAGTCTAATTTTATGTTAATATCCTGAAAGTTGTCAAATCTTGGCAAAACCTATGCATAAATTACACAGAAAGTAGCTCACAGGAGGGGAAAAGTAATGACTGTCATGGTTAGCCAAACCCATTAATAGTCTGACAAGCAATAACCCAGGAGCTCTGGTCAACTGCTGCAGACATCTGTGAAACTTTTGCAATTAATATCATTTTTTCCTTTTTTTTTTTTTTTTTTTTGCTGTTGGTGG
This sequence comes from Catagonus wagneri, assembly GCA_004024745.2. NCBI lineage: Eukaryota > Metazoa > Chordata > Mammalia > Artiodactyla > Tayassuidae > Catagonus > Catagonus wagneri. Next base: position 34,043,235 of record PVHT020000141.1, on the reverse strand, counting down.
TGGTGGTGTTGGAAAAGGTATCAGCTGCAAAATTGCATGCAACTGACTGATCATTATCAGCTTTGCCGGTAAGGACTGGGTTTATCAATTCTCAGTTGACTACTGCCCTGCTTTTTATGAAAAAAACAAAAAAAAAACACTTCCTTTAAGAAAAAGTAATGCCATACTTCTCAGCACAGAAACTGACAGTGTTTAAAAGATGGATACTAGTGATGTGTGGCTACACAAAAAATAGAAAAATAAGATGCTTCAATCTCTAATTCATTACTATTTTTTCTCCCTGTGGGGCTGGGAAGAAACACAGATGGAAGAACTTAAAATCCCTCTTCAAAGCTACACCTTGGATCCTTGGCTTGCTGGTAGACATCCTTATTGCACTTTTCCCTACCTTTTCCCACTCTGTTCCAGTACATTATTTTCTGTGGGTAAAAGCTTTAGTGTAAAACTAATGTATCCACTTGATTTGTTAATGTCTGTGCCTTGCTGGTGGTTAAAACTTTTTGAATATCATTTTGTGTATACATATATGTGTAATGTACACACATACAGAACATATTGCCCATTTTCCTGGGGAACATTGCTGGGAGAATTAGCTGAGTTTCCAGGTATGACTACAAAGGCTAGTCAATCTTTCCCCATAGCTGTTACAGCTGATGCATTTAGCATAGTGCCTGGTACTGAGTGGATACTCAAAAATATTTGTTGAATGAATGGATGGGTGGATGGATGGATGAATGTTAGCAGGGTATGATCCCATTTAAGACCTTGCTATTATAGTTCCATTTGCTGGTTTTATGCAGAACGTCCTTGCTGCTAAAAGTCTTTGCCTGTGTGGAGGGTTTTCTTAGAGAATGCTGACAGATGATTTGCTCTTCTTAAAGCTTACAGCAATCTGAAATGCCTGCCTTACAGAATCATTTGGTAAACAAACTCTTTCCAAGCTCCTGCTTTGTGCCAGGTCCTACGTTTGGAAGTGAAGATCAGAAGATGAATAAAACAAGGTTTTTACTATCATAGAGCTCTCAGAATATTCAGAGGCTGCATGGAGAAAGGTGATTCGAACAAAACATGGCACATGCTATGATACAGGCTTCAAGAGACTTCAAGGAGCAGCATGTTCTACCTGGAGGCACTTGGGCAGGGTTGTAGTAAAAAAGGGTCTGGCAGCGAGAACGAGGAAGCCCTTTCAAGGCTCAAGGTCTGCAGGTGTAGAGACACAGAATAGCAAAAGACAGAATTTCAGAGAATAGTGAAATGGTCAGTGGCCAGAAGCAGAGGGCAGGGGAGGATATGGCAGAGGGTTAGGCTAGAAAGATGAACGAAGGTAGGATAAGAAGTAGTCTTGGTGTCCTACTAGTGACTGCAGAATTCACTCTGCAGGCAACTGGGGACACGGGAAAGCCTCTGACCGGAGAAACAACTCTGTAGGTATTGCCTGCGATGCCAGTTGGGGGGGGGGAGAGGGGTGTGGGGGAGGCAGGGGAGGGGGAGTGTGGGATCATGATAGGAAGTCATTTCAGGAGCCTCATAGAGAGACGAGAAAGGAGAAGCAGCAACAAATTTTGAAGACATCTCTGCAGCAGAACTGTCAAGACTGGTGATTGTTTGCCTGTGGGGGAAAACAGATATGATAGAGGATGACTCCTAGCTTTGTGTAAACAGTAAAGCCTTTAATTAAGACATGGACACAGAAAACTGCTGACTGGGAGTGAGAGGACTGCAAGCACAGAGGGGAAGACAACATTTAAATTTTCCAGAGATCAGTCTTTGGAAAATAACGAGGAGCCCTCCACCAAACCATTTCCAACTATAACTGAGAAAGCCAAAAAACGAAATGAGAACAAAACTAAATCTTACAGATGCTTATAAAAGGCAAACACAATTGGAAAGATTTCCTTTTAATTGGAAAGATCGGAACAATTGGGTTGAAAAATAAAATATACCAGTAATAAATTAGTCCTTTGAACTTAAAGTAAAAGAACACATTAACAGGAAGCTATTTACAGTCTCTGAGTTTTGAGGTTTCTGAAGTGATGACTGGATGAAATGCTCACCCTGACCTATTTCTTCTTCCCTTCCTAAACAATATTATGGTAACATTTACCAAATGAAAATGATGTTCATAAAATACAAAAGCCTCCAAACAGAGTCTTCAGTTTGGCAACACATGTGGATTCCTCTCCAGCCCTGTCAGAACAGAACATATTCTGGACAAATCAAGAAAGAAGGAAGTGCTGGAGCAGTCACAGAAATGAATGCCAGTTGTCTGAAAAACAAGTTTGCTGTCATCTTGGGACACATCATTTTTAGAAACAATGACCCATTTGGCAGCTTCACACATGTTCCCATCTCTGAAAGCTTTCCAACATTCCAAGCCCTACTCTATTTAGGTTTGGGATTTTCTTGAGTATAAATCTTTGGTGAAGCAAGTGCAGAATCTTAATTCCAGTCAGTATTACTCATTCCAGTCACACTTTTTTCCCCCCTTATTGTGTTACCGACCCTTGTTTCACTGCCTCAGAGACCTTGTCTGGGCACCTCATATCAAATGACAGCACTATGGAATGTCTAATTATTTCGCTGTTGAACTTGTACAGCTGTCCTAGATGGTCTGTTAAATAGTGCTAGTCCTCTGACTTTTGAGAACAGCCTTTGTTGCTTGAAGGATACGGCTTTCCTCATTAGAAAAAGTTTCATTGTCGCTCAATAAATACCTGGGAGGCTCCGAGTTAGTATTATTTAGAATACCAAGCTCTATTTTTTCAGTTTCCATTGAATTTTTACTAATTACAAGAGTTTAGAAAGGGTAGGGAGTTAGGTGTCCTATTTCTAAGCATCTGACAATGTCACTCATCATTGAACTTTCAGGCTTTAAATAGTTCTCTTATAATACAATGGGATTTTCCAGACTCTAAGTCGAAAGAAATTTCCTGGAGAATTTCTTTTTTCTTTCAATGAATAATGACAAATTTATTTACTCATACAACTGCTACCATAATCACAATCTAGAACAATTTCTATTACCCAAAAGTTTTTTTTTATTCTTTTTTGTAAGGTTTTTAGTTTTTCTATAATAGATGATTTACAGTGTTCTGTTAATTTCTGCTGTATAGCAAAGTGACCATTCTAACTCTAGATCAGGCTAAGAGAGATTCTAGGGGGCTAAGTGTTTTCCCTTTTGAAAGGGAGGTCAGTCTAAGTTTCAGAGAAAGGATGTAGGGTCATAGAAGTAAGAGTGGTGATCCAGTCAAAGAACAGTCCTTTGTTGGGGCAGCACAAGGTGGTGCAGCCTCGGGAAGCAAAGACTCCCTGTCTTCAATGAAGGCCTCTGACTTCTGAACTCACAATCCCTTCCTCTTTTATGAGGTTTTCTTCAATATCAATTGCTCTTTTGTTCATGTCTGCCTCTTAACCTGATTTGCATTGTAGGGTGATGATTTTCTCCCCTCCCCATCTGTTGGATAGTCAGATACAAATAGTCAAAATAATTCCTCCAAGTAGACATAGGCTGTTTTATTTTTTTCCACTTCATTCAAATTCACAGTTTGAATTCTGTGTTGCTATGAAGTAAACACAGTGTTTTCCACGTTATTATAACTAGAAGCAGCTAAGAATGTGCACATGGTTCTTCATTTCCCAGGTCATTTTCACAACACATCTCATGTACTAATTCATAATACTTGAATAACTGCTGAAACCACCAGAAGTACCAAATTTTAAAAACCGAATTACTCTTTCTCAAAAGATAGTTTATAGATAGGCCAAATAAAAATAAGTTGTTATAAAAATCCTTCCTGACAATTAAATTTTAAAAATGTACCACTTGTGCCTGATCCCAAATATCCTTTAGGAATAAGCTAGAATTAAAGACTGCTTTCAGATTCTATGTTTGAATGTAAATGAAGTAACATTTTGGTTATGTTTATTTAGCTAAGAACACTTAAGCTAAATTTTCAGCGCTTATGAATATTTAGGAAAAAATGATTATACACAGTATTTTGCAACTATATCAGTTAATGTTTGTTCTTAAGTCTATGGATACTTTCAGTAGGCTGATGACATAATTGTGTGAGTAAACACATTCTTTTAAAAAATCATTGCATTTCAAATAAAAAATATAAGAATGTACTGCATTTTAGTGGCTATCATTTTTTTTCTCTATAGGATGAATAGACTAATTTATAACTTGCTAAGGGTCAACAAGGCCAAATGCTCTGCACACTATAGAGAAAAAAATCCATCATGAAATGGCTGAAGAGTACAAAGAGGTCATTGATTTATAAAGTGTACAATCTTCTGTTTCTCTGCTTTATATTATGGTCACTCCTCTATAACCCTTTTATTCCTGGATCAATTAAGTCAGTAAAAGTGGTGGTATGGTAAAGGAAGCCTTTCCCCACATTTGGACCTGGGATCTGCTCTTATGTAGTTCCAGGTTATGCATTTGTGCTCAGATAGAACTTCTCATCCTCTCCACCAAGAATGAAGAAGGACCAGAGACTGTGAGATGCTATCCAGTATCCATTCTCTCCTTCCCGGAATAAACGTTTTACTTGTGGTGGAAATGCAGGCAACCAAAAGATTACATTTTTCTTCTTCCCCTGCAGATAGGTTGGCCATACAACTACGTTTTGGCCTATGAGATGAAATAGACTGCTGGGTAGGTTGCTTAGAGGGAACTTATTCAGCAGGGATGTTTAGATTTTGTTCTTTTGTCCTAATGTTAGGACTACAGATGTGATGAAAGGAGCTCTGGTTGCCATCTGGAATTATGAGGTAAAGTTGAGGCTGGAGTGAAAGTCAAAAAATGAAAGGATCATGGATTCCTGATGATTGTGCTGCCAGACCAGCCTGGGCCGCTTAATCCCAGACTTCTATATGAAAAAGAAATAAACTTTTATCTCTATAAGTCACAATTATTATAGGTTCTCTATTACATGGATATAACCTAAGGAGCTAAGAGGACAAGTACTATTTCAGTTCTGCTATCACTGGGAAGGACTATATGACCTTCAGTTTCTCATTATATACAGGGTTACGTTTGACAGGACATAATGATAATAATGGTATTATTACTATTTGATAAAAACTTGATACCAGTCACTGCTCCAAGTTCTTTATAGGCCTTTTACTTATATACATACTTCTTTAAAGGTTTTCAACTTAAAAAAAAAATATATATATAGTACTATAAAATATATATATATAGTACTGTATATAGTACTATAGTACTATATATATATATATATGATATCTTAAAACAACCCTGAAGAGTAGGTGCTATTATTATCTTTGTTTTATGAATAAAGAAAATGAGGAGGTTGGGGAGCCACATTTAAGTGGTAGACCTAGGAACTGAGCCCTCGACCAAAGTCTTTGGTCTTAATCATGAAGTTATACTGCCTCCCAGTGAAGGAACCAGTCAACTCCTAAGCATTTTTCTCTTCTGAGAATAGTGTATTTTCATCTTTTATTCCTTCATCATTGAGACCTCTTTGACATGAGGCAGAAACTATCCACTAGAATGTGTATGTATTGATTCCTAGTCTTGTTTTAACAGACTTAATCATAGAGCCCTAGGGGCTGGGTTTTGCCAGCTTAGCAAAACGGCTCCTCAGACTCAACATTTCCAGCCTTAAACTGGGACAAAAAGGAGTATAGGCCAAATGGGCTGTGCTTGGTAACAGATACCTATCACTGTGGAAACTAAGCATTTGTCTCCTTGAATTCTATTCAGGGTGCAGTAACAACACATTAGATACTAAAGCAACCCTGAAAGGCTTTTCCAAAATCCTTAAACCACAAAATCTCAGTAGTTGTGCAGTAGGTTAAAGAATCCAACTGCAGCACAAAGGTGCAGAGGGAGGGGTTAGGTTCCCTGACTCAGCACAGTGGGTTAAAGGATCAGCTGTTGCTGCAACTGCAGCTCAGCTTCAATCTCTAGCCCAGGAATCACCGTATGCTGCAGGTGCAGCCATTAAACAAACAAACAAACAAACAAACCCAAAAAACAACAAACAAAAAAACCCACAAAATTTCTTCTGAGCTATTTTGTCTTCTAAGTGTAAAATATGAGGGCATGCTCTTATTATTTTATTATTTGTTTATTCCATGGAATTAACAATGCCATGGAAAGCACTAGTTTCTCTTCTACTGCTTTTGTTGTTTGTTACTGTTGCTGCTATCTATTTGGCAGGGAACACCATCAAAATATACACAGAATAACACACCATTAAAACTGCATCAGTCCTTTGTATCAGTCAGAATATTGAAGGCTAGACACAGAAAAAAAAGAAAAAAAGAAAGAAGAGTTCCTGTCATGGTTCAGTGGTTAACGAATCTGACTGGTATTCATGAGGACGCAGGTTCGATACCTGGCCTCACTCAGTGGGTTAAGGGTCTGGTGTTGCGGTGAGCTGTGGTGTAGGTTGCAGATGCAGCTCGGATCTGGCATCACTGTGGCTGTGGTGTAGGCCAGCGTCTACAGCTCTGATTCCATCCCTAGCCTGGGAACCTCCATATGCTGTAGGTTCAGCCCTAAAGAGACAAAGCACACCCAAAGAAAAAAGATCTGCAAATCTCAGAAGCCTCAGAGAGTGGTGAGAATTACAAATGAAAACAATCAGGTGCTTTACTTTAGTCGACCTTTTTTTTTTTTAGGGGTGCAGTTGTGGCATATGAAAGTTCTCAGGCTAGGGGTCCAAGCGGAGCTGCAGTGGCTGGCCTGTACCACAGCCATAGCAACCTCAGATCTGAGCTACCACTACGACCTACACCACAGATTATGGCAATGCTGAACCCTTAAGCCACATCCGCCTGGATATTAGTTGGGTTCATTTCTGCTGAGTCACAAAGGGGGAACACCAACTTTTTTTTTTTTTAAATCAGCTTACATCCAGTACAGCCCAGTCTAAACCTCCTTTGGCTTCATATGCAGATAAAGTTAAACCAGAGAAAATGCTTATGCTCTATGAAGCTCTCAGATATCAACTTAAAAATGCCGGCTCACAGCAGTCTGGTTTAATTACAGTAGACTAACCATTTCTGGCAACTGGATTTAAAAAGGGAGAAGGATATGAGAAGAAAGTCCTTCTGAATAGATTATGGCTGATATCCTTGCCCAGGAAAAGGAAGGTCACTGCCTCATTGTTTGTGGGCATGTGGAGGGCACAGCTTTGACAAGATCCCAAGTATGGGGAGAATGCTTTATCAGGATCTGAGAAACATAAATAAAGAATTTTAGGCCTGACTTAAAGCTTGTATGGCACCATTACACAAATAATGGGTTGTGAGGTGTTTCCTTCCATTTTCCACATATACCATAATATAAACTGTATGAGGACAGTATTTGCCCTGATAATACTTCAATTAACAACGTTTTCTTTTTTCTCTCTCAAAAATCTTTGTATAATATCTTATCACAATGCCTAGTATCCAAATATTTCAAAATATCCAGGTGCCTGATAGAAGTTTTCATTCTGTAATCTACAGTATATAAAAATCATACAATTTCTGCCAGGATCAAATATAAACCAATATAATTACTTCTTTAATGGCTATATCCAATGCAATTGCTACACTGCTCTACTTTCAAAAATTATTTTGGAGTTCCTGTCATGGCACAGGGGAAACGAGTCTGACTAGCATCCATGAGGACGCAGGTTCAATCCCTGGCCCCACTCAGTGGGTTAAGGATCCAGTGTTGCCTTGAGCTGTGATGTAGGTTTCAGATGTGGCTCGGGTCTGGCACTGCTGTGGCTGAGGCATAGGCTGGCAGCTACATCTCCGATTTGACCCCTAGCCTGGGAACCTCCACATCCTGAGGGTACGGCCCTAAAAAGCAAAAAAAAAAAAAAAAAATATTTCAGTTCCTTTTACACTTTTAAATGTGGTGCGTTTCACAGACAGATGGAAGTCATTTTTAGCTAGCTAGTTGTTATGGGCAGATATAATGGCCCTGATGTTCAAGGTCTTGTGACTGATATGGATATATCTGTTTTCAACATTAGGATCATTACTATCTGGCCAATTTACTCATTTCTTCTTTGGAGATGTCACAAACCAGGCGTGCTTGTTTATTCCTCTTGAAGGCACATGGGTAGAGCCATGTTGGGAAGACGGTATGAAGAAGGAGGGAGCAGACACAGTTGAATTCTCTGTGTTATCATAAGCTTCTAAAGGGTTTTCAACCTCTGATTCTAGTTATTAGGGATCAACATAATTATTAGAAACTACCACTGACAGTATTGAGCTTTTATCTATGGTCCTTTGTTTATACTTCATTTGTTTAAAGTATCGTTTTCCTTAGGTTGTTTTCTTATATCCCTTTAGAAGTTCTGATTATTTCCAACCCAAGAGAAAATTTATTGGGGGGCTGGTGGTTAACATAACCATTTTGTCATTCTGTATTTCTTCAGTTAGAGTTCTTCAGTAAGAACAGCAAAAGGAATTTTATGGAAGAATGTGGGGGGGCTTATGGGATTTGAAAGGTAACCAGTGAACCAGCCTTGGAACAAGCAGTTCCTTTGTCCAGCTGCCACAAAAGGGAACAAAACTCTGACCAATATTCAAAGTCCCAGGAGAGAGTTTTACTAATTGAATTCAGTTCAAGTTCTAACTGGATCTAGTGAAAGGAATAGAGCAAAAAACCTAGCCTTACCACACTACCAGAACTTCACACAATAGGGAAAAGACAATTTCCCAAAAGAAAGAATGGTAAGACTAGAGAATGGATGCTGAATGGCCAGAGGAAATAAATGTCCACCTCTATGTTTTTGCTTTTGTGGGATAGATGATAAGACTTGCTGACCATCAGCAGGAGGACACACCTGAAGAAAAAAAAAGGTATTAAGGAAAAACTGAAGCTTAATAAACGTGGGTATTCTTATGCTAAAAACAAAAGAAAATAAACTAAATGAAAAAAAATAAAAAACACAAACAAAACCCACCTCTGAGTTGGAGTAAGTTTGTTATATGTTAGTATAATGAACATTTCCCTTTGTTTCTTTCCACCATTCTTTTTACCATGAGATTCTGGAACACAACGTGGCAGGGAATGCCAGGTGGCTCTAAAGGTATCAGTCTTGCTTGTCTGATTGGGCTACTGTCTTTAGCTATTTCATCCATTGTTACTTATTTACTTCGATTGCCAAGGCATAAGGATATATTTTGGAAGACTGGGTAGACTTCAGGTAAGTAGAAGATAGACAAGACTGGGCTTGGAAGACCGTTTTAGCTGCATAAAGATGGTGTGGTTTGGGCATGGAATAATTCCTAAGGAATTCTTGGTTTCAAACTGATATGTGACCAGAGAAACTAAACGCACATGATCAAATAGGAAAAACATAACATAGAACCATAAAATCTTATGGTCATCACAAAATCACACTGATTTGGAATACCAAATACTTCACTTATAAACACACCCTATCTCACCCTATACTCAAGATATACATTAGTCAATACTCAAGTTACTCTGTGACTGATCTGTTGCAGAGGAAATTACTCGTTGCTCTGTCTCTTCCAAACCCACCTACTCTAACATTGCTCTCATTATCTTTCTAAAATTTCAAACTAGATCTCTAAGGCTCCTAACAGTCTTGCTCCAAAACTGTACCCTCTACTTCAAATCACAGTGACCTTCTTACCAGTTTCTCAAAATCATCTCCATCATTCGCTATTTCATAACTTTACATATGCGGTTTTGCTTTTCTCAAATACTGACCTTCTAACCTACTGATGAACTTCTTTCCATCCTTCAAAACGGTTCATCCCTTTTTTTAATCTTTGATGTCTTTCTAAATTCCACCAAACTGAGTTTTTCTTACCTTCTCTATTTCTTTAACACTTTGTATTTCTCTATCACTATAAATTTTACTGAGTTTCAGTGTTTATATGTCTGTGACTCAGGCTTCATGCCACTTGAAAGTATACATAAATCTTATTCTTCTGACTTGTCCTAACTTAAGAACAGTTTAGCCCATTGTAGATGCTCAATAAATTATTATTAATTGGATAAATGAATGCTAACTGAATTTCATGATCATTCTGACATAATCCTTAAGAAAGGAGGGGTCTGTTGATTCACTGTTACTTTTTCCTTGCTACTGAAATGTGTGTGTATTGAGATTTCGTGTGTATAATGTATGACCTACCTTCACTTGAAATATTAAAATGAAGTTTATAGTTTTTCTTGTTTCATCTTGCTTTAGCCTAATTTGTATATTGGTCTTTATAAATGTAAATTAAGGTCTTACGCTATTTAGGGAAGCTGAGATTAATCAAAACCCCTGTGCTTTAAAAAGTATTCATATTTATTATTTGAATTATATATAATTCTCTTTATTTTAACATTTTTCTGGATACAGTTTTGAATCTCACTGACTAGATGTCCATTTTCAACCCCATCTCATCATATATTATTCACAGGAGTGTTTTGTTTAAAAATGCACAAAGGTATCTTATTAAATAATGTCACAAACATGGAGTTCATTATTATGCAAATGCCATCCTTGGAACAGATTTGTTAATTGAAACTCATTTGCATAATTAATGAACTCCCAAATGAATTATGCCTTTGCAGATTTGTGCAGCATTGTTTTAAAATAAATTATAAAATACATGTCAAAGGAAGAGTGCTTTCTGGGTTCCCATAGCATTGTTTGAAAATTAATTACCAAACGCTTGTCAAATTAAAATGAGTGTAGTTTTTACAATGTTATTTTAAAATTAATCACAAAATAAAATGTCACTGCATTAAAGTAAACAACTTGTAATTTTCTCTAAAGAGAATCACAGAAAATAGCATTTTAACTTCAATTATATTGTTTGGTATAGTGATTCTAGTGTTTTATTCGTTGCATCTTTACACTATGACTTAACAAAGTTGGTAGTTGTTAGCATGTTAATGTTTTGGTAAATTGAGATTTAATTTAATTTTATTATGTAGCTTATTTTATACAGTTGATGATTAATGCACTGCATATGAACTCAGTATGGGTTTGTTCATGATAAATTGGAGTTTAAAAACCATTCAAGGTCACTTAAATCTGTTTTACAAAGAGTATTCTTAAGGTTTATTTTATTGGAACTTTGCTATAAGTAAGAATGGCTAAAAGCATATAGCTTGGATATCTTTATATGTATTCTGACAAATATTGTAATATGATTTCTTTCTTTTGTACAGTAAAAGCTGTTGGCCTTCCTTCCTCAATACTTTCTTCATTCTATGGGAATTCTCTCTTCTTGTACAGAAACCATAGCTACTCCCTAGTCCTGGATTACAGGGAACACACATCACAGGAAATTTGATGGAAAATACAAGTATATCTAAACAATGATTTGGTTAAAATGACTTTCTAAACAACAGATTTACTAAAGCATTTTCAGGAATTAAGGTCGCCAACCAATACCTTTTCAAAACATTAAAATATAACAGTAATAATCAACACCTAGAAGTATGAGAATGTCTAACAGTGAAACATTCACTCACTTAAGAAGTTTGTTTTAATAATAGTATCTCCTCTTTGCTCTTCTCTCCTCCTCTGGATCCTCCAAACTAAAGCAACTGTCTGTGGTTTATATTCCATTTGTCAGTTCATGACCATGGAATGTAAATCTAGGAGGCAAGGGCTTTGACATGATTGCAACTATGCAAATTGACACCAAGGATACAATAATTCTTAAGTAAAAAGATAAAACATTTTGCTTCCTTTTTTTTTTATTCTGTATATAGCTGCCTTTCTAAATCCCATAAGCTATTCTATATTACCCTTTCTATAAAGTGATAAACATAGCAGCATTTATGAAGTCAGTATTCCTTGTACTTCATACCTGGTGTGTGAATAAGAACTCAAGTGGCTCATGCAGATATATGAATTTGACTTACTGCCAATTCTTATTCAGTACTGGCACAGATATTACTCAAACACTTAAAACATTTTTTTTACAATAAAATCAAATATAACTGCTACTATCTAGACAAGCTATAATGCTACATGGTACATATTTCTTTGTTTAAATACCTTGGGATATTTTAACTTGACATCCTTTTCTGAAATTCTATTTCACTCTGCTCACACGTACAAGACAATAAAACACCCAACGGAGACAAACCCTTTCATGACTAAAATTTTTAGTGGACCAATAACCACATGCTGAAATCATAAGTTAATTTGTATAGATGCAGGATCTTTCATAATGTCACCCTTTACATGAACTGAAGCAGACAGTTCTAAGTGAAACAATTTGATCCACAGTTTATGTCTTTTAATGAACTGTAGTCTGCAAAGTAGTTTCAGACATTCTAGTCTTTGGAAAAATTTTCATTTTGATGAGAGCAAGAGTAAACAAAGACAATTTTTGTTGACTGAATGTCAACCTTCAGTGAAGCTTTGTAAGATCACCAGTCTAATCTACTCTTGACATAATCTTCATGGCTGCTCCCTTTGTCTTTTTTTTTTTTTTTTTTTGTACACTGTATTCATTTTGTTATACAAATGTCAGAAACATGGGTAAGATTGCTATCCTATGAATTACTTCAGAATTCAAACTTCCTTTTTTAAAACTATGGTTTTGGACAGAGTTTTGATGTCAGTTTATACAGAATGTCATGTATATTGGATTTAGAAAGTGGATTTTTCTTTTACATTCTCTTAGAGGCTCTTTTAAGTACTTAAAAAAGAGGCTGTATTTTTTGAGGAGGCTTTGCCAAGCAGCTTTGTTGTCCAGATCAAAATCAGAACCCAAATTCCCAAATATACATATTCTTTGTTTCCAAGAGTTTACCAAGTAGCAATTGGTTTAATGCTACTTTGTAAATCAGAACTATTCCTGAGGCTGCAATGTCTGGAAGGTGAGTTTCTTATAATTTCTTCTCTACTTATCTAAACTACTTTCCTATTTTATCCATATTCTGATATTTCTAGGCATTAAATTTTATGTTATTCAAAATTTGTAAGGTGGGCAGTTCCCATTGTGGCTCAGCAGAAATGAATCTGACTAGTATCCATGATCCAGGATGCAGGTTAGATCCCTGACCTTCTCAGTGAGTTAGGATCCAGCTTTGCTATGAGCTGAGGTGTAGGTCACTGGCACGGCTCAGATCTGGCATTGCTGTGGCTACGGCATAGGCCAGCGGCTACGGCATAGGCCAGCAGCTACAGCTCCAATTCAACCCCTAGCCTGGGAACCTACATATGTCTGCCCTAAAAAGACCAAAAAAAATTAAAAAGATTGTAAGGTGAATATATATTCAAGCTACAAGTAAGAAAATTTCAGTGTTCCCCAAACAAAGAGCTATTTTTATATTACTCCTGGGCATAAACAGAACATTTTCTTCAGTGTTAGAAAATAACCTTATTTCTTTTTTAATTTTTTTTTTTTGTCTTTTTGTCTTTTTAGTGCCACACCCATAGCATATGGAAGTTCTCAGGCTAGGGGTCCAATAGGAGCTGTAGCCGCTGGCCTACACCACAGTCACAGCAATGCCAGATCTGAACCGTGTCTGCAACCTACACCACAGCTCAAGGCAATGCTGCATCCTTAACCTACTGAGCAAGGCCAGGGATCCAACCAACATCCTCATGGATGCTAGTTGGGTTCACTAATCACTGAGTCACAATGGGAACTGCCAATCTTATTTCTAATAACAGAAAAAGTTCTCTCGTCAGACCTTTATATAACACTGTATGTATGTAAGTACAGACATACCTTGTTTTGCTGCACGTCATTATGCCTTACTTTATTGTGGTTTTTTACAAATTGAAGGTTTGAGATAACCTTGTGTCAAGCAAGTCTCTTGCTGTCATTTTTCCAACAGCATTTGCTCACTTCGCGTGTCCATGTCACATTTGGTAATTCTCACAATATTTCAAACATTTTCATTATGATTATATTTGTTATGATGATCTGGGATCTGGGATTTCTGATGTTACCATTGCAATTCGGGGGAGTACCATAAACCGTGCCCCGAGAGACAGCTTAAGTGATAAATGTGTGTGTGTGTTCTGACCACTCCACTGACTGACCATTCCCCATCCCTCTCCTCAGGCCTCCCTACCCCCTGAGACATGGCAATAAGGAAATTAGGCCAATTAATAACCCCACAACATCTGCTCAGTGTTCAGGAGAAAGGAAGAGTCAATTCATGTAGCAAACTTCGGTGCTATTTTATCTTAAAAAATTACCACAGCTACCCCACCCTTCAGCAACTACCACTCTGATCAGCAAGTAGACATCAACATTGAGGCAAGACCCTCCACCAACAAGAAGATTACAACTCGCTGAAGGCTCAGATGACAGTAAGTGTTTTTTAGCAATACAATATTTTTAAAAGTATGTACCTTGTTATTTTGGATATAATGCTATGGCACACTTAATAGGCTACTGTATAGTATAAACATAACTTTGATATGTACTAGGAAACCAATAAATCCAAGTACCTCACTTTATTGTGATATTGGATCTTATTGCAGTGGTCTAGAACTGAACCCAGAATATCTTCAAGGTATGCCTGTACGTAGAAACTTCCATCTCTTTAACAGAGGGAAATTTCTAAAAACTGTTCAATATTACGTGGCTAAAAAAAAAATCACTGAATTTTATTTTTTATTTTTTTTCAATTAGATGTTTAGATTGTAAAGATATAGAGCCAGAAAGAATAATAGGTGTTCTATGGCCTTGACAGAAACAGAGAATTTCATTTTGTTTATTTTCTTATTTGCATGAGGACCTATCCTCCTTTCTAAACCTTACCTTGTGATTGAATGATTCATAGACTTATTGCATATTCATGCATATAATTTGAGATCTTTCTTCCCTGGAGCCCAAGTTGAAATACACTGTTGATCTAGGTCCACTGTGAAATGACACTATTTTGCAGTTATTTTTATTAGACAAAAAATATTAATCCATTTGAGTTTGTATGTGGAATGTACTTGGAGAAGGTGGGAACTTAGAGTGGCATACAGTGACAGAATGTAAATTAATTTATTTTAAAGAGAAGTCACTTTAACTTGAAGGGCAGAGAGGGTCTGTCTCTGATAGCCCCCCTTGTGATCTAGAGGAAAGAATTCACAATGACTATTACTTACAGAGAACACTGAAGTTCCATTAGGGTTTGGCTCCCTTTACTAACTCAAAATGGATAAAGGGCTTCTTTTCTCTTGGGTTTGAAAAGAAGAAGTTCAATTGGTGACCCTCCTTGGATCAGAGACTCCTGTTGGTAGGGGTACCACTTTGTATGGAATTTGGGGGAAGAGAATGTAAAGCATTTGAAGAAATTATATTGCTGGTTTGTCCCCTGACATTTAATTTCAGGTTCCCTTCTGAAAAGACGCCTAATTCTTGGAATTTAAAGACTCGATCAAGGCTTTTCTGCTGCGATTCTTAGGTAACTAATATTAAGGAAAAAGAGTGACTTTTACCTCAGTGGCATTTTAGAAATGTGATTTTTTTTTAGAATCCTATTTTTGTCAGTACTGGTGCCGTCTCAAATCACTGAGGAATATCAAGAACTACCAATCTGTGTATACACTAGGAAGACTGTACTTACGAATTTGGCAGTAAAAATTGGTCCACATAATCTGAGAGTAGAAGAAGCAGATGCTAAATCATTTCCTTCTGGAGAGATAGATAACTTGCCCCCCAAATCTACACACTTGTACTTGGACATTTCTTGATTGGTGGTCTCATAATTTCAAAATGGCTCATTGTCACTTTGTGACTCTATCAGAGACAACTTAGACAGTTCTCTAGTCACATACTTTATGAATCTTAGAACATTCAATTCAGTTCAACTGCAGTTCATCTCAACAGTGCAGTCCCTACTCTGGGCCAAGTGCTGTGCCAAGTACTGAGGTGTACCATATGAATGACACATAGTTGCTCTCCTCAAGGAGCTGACAGTCCATGAGGGAGCCAGACAACTGAAATGGTCAATTATCATTTGATACAGAAAGTTCAATGGTGGTATCATGTGGAAAGCCTGTTGGTATAGCCTGGAGAGAAGTGGGTCAGAGAATAGGATGCATCCAAGTGTTCCAGAATCACCAGAATTTGCCCTCCTTAATCCTCAGAAGTAATCTATCCCAGTATGAAAAGATAAGCTGATGTAAGATTAGTGACTGCCCTGTGCAATAGCTAGCATCTTGCATCATAGGTAAATAGGGAAACAGCATTACAGAAAGTTACACTAGTTCACTAAAGAAAAAAATCAGCCAAAATTCTCCACTAATCAAAATACTGAGATTCTAGGATTCTGTGACATCCTAGGTGGTCCTATGTGCTTTATACTTAGATATCCTCAAATAATTCTGATTGGTAGTTTTATGGTGATTTCTTATATATTGCATCACTGACTCATTTTTCAGTGGTTATCATTTCCACTCCCCCCTCATTAAATGCTGAAATTTTCTCTCCTTTCACAAAATCAAGTCAATGCCAAGTTTTCCACACTATTAGCTTTCAGCTGAATCTCCCTGAGCAGGAAGATATAATGGCCATGGCATAAAGCAATGAAAAGCTAAAATCTGTCTCCTTTTGTTCTTAAGAGCGAATGCTAAATGTTTTACAAAATGCCTCTGTTTGGTAATTATTATTATGCTCATTTTAGAGAGAAATAACCTGGTTTCAGAAAGGTAAATTGACCAAAGTCATCATCAAGTCATACAACAATGCTCTATTTTTTTATGTATGTTTTTAACTATTGTGTTATGTTGGTTATATAAAACAGCCATACCAAACTCCTAAAACTATATTGGTATATGCTTCCCAGAATCCTTATTAGTCTTATCACTTTTTAGGATTTAAATAATAGTAGAATGATATATCAAAATATAAAAGAAATTTAAATCCCTATAGTAACACAGTATAACCTGACATATGTCTCTGATATTCAGAACTTCACCAAAGGTGCTATCAGTTGTCACTCACAACTATCCTCAGTGTGGAACAATAGCAACAAAAAATAAAATTGAAATCTCCAGCACTGGTAATAAAATAAAATTGAAATTTCTAGTGAAAGGGCAAGATCTCTCTATATGTTCTTCTTTGTGAGCCCTGACTAGGGCCCCAGAGGACAGCACGAGGGACCATTCATTCATGTATTCAGCAAATATTTATTAAGTAACTACTGGACATGTGATTCACCAATGAACAGATAGCCCCGACTTCATGAGGTTTTAGTCTAGTAGAGAAGACATATACAAGCAAGTATATAAACAATTATGTTTCAAGGACAAAGTAGCTACAATTGTGGTTAGTTTGGACTTCCCCGGAAAAGTAATATAAAAGTAGAGATATCAAGAATGCGTAGGAGTTAGGTAGTTGAAGATGACAATGATGTAGGAAAAGGGTAGACATTGTGTTGAGAAAACTGGACAGTTGAAGACTCCAAGGAGGGAAAATCGATGATGTAACTATGATTGGAACCAAGATATCAAACAATGGAAGACTAGAGAAATAATAATAATAATGCTAATAGCTGATATTTATCTGGTATCTACCACAGTAAGATGCATTATTTTTAGTACATTATAATGTACGATCTCATATAATAGTCATAAAAACTCTAAGAGGGAGATATTTTTATTATACCAGTTTTACAAATGAAATAACTTGGTCATGGTCACACAGTGGCTAAGGAATTAAGTGGCTGAACTTTGAACCCTAGAGTATTGATTCCAAAGCTCACACCCTTAACCAGTGACTTCTGCCACCTTTGGACTCTGATGAACCTTTCAGGGCATGAGAATTTTGGTTTTTATCTCATAGGCCAGGATTCTCAGTGTGTGCTCCCCATCTCAAACATACTGAATTTGAAACTCTGCGGCAGGCCCAGCCATCCATGAATCCTCAAGCTCTACAGATGATTCTAAGGATCAGTAATGTTTGAAAACCTCTGATAGTCAATGAGAACTCTTGCAATATTTGTAAGTAGAGAAGTGTGTCAGATGCTGTTCCTTCAGAGTTGATCATGCTTGTCTACATAACCAAAGGGGGAATCATAAGGTTGGGTCTGATAATTCTCTCTTCGGAGGAAAGGAAAACTCCAGCTTTCTCATTTTCCCCTCTGCACCTGCAAAATCACATGCCTCACTTTTACTTATAGAGAATGAAGGTACAAACAAACGCTACTAAAAGTGGCAGGACTAATGGAGCCTGCTATTACGGAGCCTTAATCTGAGTGCTGAATTGAGAAAGATAAAAATACCCTTTGTGATATTATTGCAAGAAAAATGCCACTAATTAGTTGTGACTTAGATGAATTTTGATCTATTAGATTGCTTAGTTTTATGAGAAAAAAGAGTATACATGTGGAGTTTCCACTGTGGCACAGTGGGTTTAGGAATCCAACTGCAGAGGTTCAATCCCCAGCCCAGTACAGTGGGTTAGAGCATCTGGTATTGCGGAAGCTGTGGCATAGGAAGTAACTTCCATATGCTGCAGGTGCAGCCATAAAAAGAAATAAAAAAGAGTATACATGTAACAATTATAGATATTTCTCATTCCCTTTGACCAAGAATTTTTTTCACTAGTACTAGCTGCAGTAATAATTATATATCTCTTTTTCCAGAATATACTTCATAATGTTAGAGTTATATAAAATTTTCATTCCTCTAGAAAGGGGCCAAATCATTACATGAATAAAAAAGCCAATAACCCTGCCCTTAGAAAGTCAAATTTAATGTAAACCAGAAGAAGGATTACCATAGAATGGTAATCTTCAATTGGCTTATGTTTCTTTTCAACTAAATTACATCCATTTCATTAACTTGTAGTAAAGACTTCTTTTCCTACCAGTTTTTACCTTTAATACCCTTTAATCTGACTTTCAAGGATTACGCTTAGATTACTATGATCTATTTACTAAAACTCAATCAATCTAGAAACAAGAAACTGTGAAAATATTTTTCTAAAAGACATCCATTTAAAAGTTGACTATAAATCACAAGTATGAAAATGACTAGTAATGCACATTTTCTTAAGGAAAGAAGCTAATAAATATTTTAAAAAACTAACAATGCAAATAACTTGACTTTGGCATAATCTTACAGGTGAAAAAAAAGGACTTGATCTGGTGCCCACCCCCACCCCAAATTCATGTGTGAGTAAAGAAAGAGAGATTTCCTATTTAGTTATTGGGCCAGGATTCAATATGCTATGCTTTGTTTTAAATTCAGGGAAGAAAATGCAGGCTTTTCAATAAACATATACAATTTTATATTAACATGCTGTGTTCTTCCTTATTTAAATGAGCTAATGAGTTAAATGAGTCTCTTTAAATTAAAATAATAATTTGATTAATTTTTTTTAATTCTCATTAACTGATGGACCACTTCGCCCCCTCTCTTTCCTCCCCCTTTTCATGCTTTCTCCTACCAGTTCTTCTCCACTCAACCTTAGTACCATTTTCCCAAATAACCTGTTCCAGACTGCCAAACCCCTCTGCCCCTTTCCCACAAGACAGGATAGATTCCTTTAAGCTCCCATAGTTCTCCCTACTTCTTCTTTGCTGCACTTATAACAATTGTAATTAAAATACTGAAAATTAGTGGTTTAATGTCTAAATCTCCTCTAAAAGTATTGTTTCCATTAGGACAAGTGTTATTTCTCATCATTATCTTCAGCAAAGAGTATTGTGCCTTACATGAGAGGGTTTCAGTACATACTAGCAGGAGTGGTAGCAGGAGGAAGGAGGGTAGGAACTTGCAAGGAAAGGGCTCCAACAGCAAAAAGAGAAACACAGACCAATGTTCTAAGTCAACCCTTCACATGACTCAATACCACTGCATCTGGCTACATGTACTCAAACTACTCTTGCTTAACCAATACCTTCATGTTTAGGTGAATTATCATATGCTTATTAATGATAAGTGAATGGAGAGAAATTTATCCATCTTAATTTCAGGAGACTAAAATGTATATTGTAGGTTATCACACGAATAAGGAAAAATTTGAACAAGGAGGAATGCTGTACATACCTATTCAGGACGGAGAAAAATCACTTGGTTAGAAAAAGAGTACTTGATCCATGTCATTAAGGACAGCATTTCCAAGTAGAGGCCAATCTGACCTGGCACATGGCTCCTACAGGAAACAAAGCTGAAGATAAAGTGAAATGAGGATCAGAGAGAATGTGCCTGTAGAAACAACTGAGTTAACCTGCCTGCCACTGCATAGACATGCCAGGAGGACACACAGCTTCCTACTTCTCACGGTCAATAAATCAGCTAGTAGAAGCTTCAGCCAAAAGACTCAACCTTTTACTCAGGTTGACCTATTAGCAGTCAATTTTCAACAAATACTTATTGAGTACCTACTATATGCCAAAGAGTGTTCTAGGTGCTTAGGATACCTCAGGAACAAAATAGAAATGATAGAAAAAGTGATAGAAATAGCAATAGAAAATAGAAGCATTGTTCTAGCCCTAATACTAACTGAATATAGAATAAATGCCAAATGACAATAAGAACTAAAATGTGTAAAATGTGGTCACCTATTCTGGAGGACTTTACCATCTTGCATGAGTGGGGTTGATAAACACGAAAATGGTGACCTACCCCATGAGGTAGCACTCAGCAAGGAACAGAATGCCCGACACAGTGATTCAAACATTTTAGATGTTGAATATACGGGTTTGTGTTAGAGAAGAGATCACTTTGAGCTTGGGGTTTATGGAAATCTTCCTAAGAAGCTAAGCCTTCAGTGGGCATTGGAGCCAAGTTTAGAAAAGCAGAGAAGGGAATGTAGGGAAGAAAGGGAAAGATGGATGCTCTCTGGAATCTGATGTATACAATCTTTTCTTGGAAATCACGTACTATCTACATTTTCAATCGAGAGCCTATTTTTGCTGGGTATTTTAATATACCCTGTGTAGTGTACAGTCAAAGAGAAAATTCACCTCAAAAGTTTATATGGAGTTCCCGGCGAGTCTCAACAGAAACAAATCTGACTAGCTCCATGAGGATGCAAGTTCAATCCCTGGCATTGCTCAGTGGGTAAAGCATCTGGTGTTGTGTGAGCTGTGGTGTAGTTTGCAGATGCAGCTTGGATTCCCGCCTTGCTGTGGCTATAGTGTAGGCCAGCAGCTGCTGCTCCGATTGGACCCCTAGCCTGGGAACCTCCATATGCTGCAGGTGCAGCCCTAAAAAGACAAAAGCAAAAAGTTTACGGACTAGTAAGAAAGCTATAAAAATGTGCAATACTCACTAAAATATAAAGTAGAACACTTTAAGAGTCATAAGTAAGACAGGTGCTGGTTAAATTCTAGAGGAGGGAGACATTCACTTATAGCTGGTTGTGGAGAAGGCCTCATGACAGAGTTGTATTCAATGAGGCCTAACAGGATATGCAGATGTGAATGAAAAAGTAGCTTAATGCAGAATCAGAAAAGAAGCCTGATGTACAAGTGGGAGGGTCCTTTCAAATGTTATTGCAATAGTCAAGGTAGGGTAGTCTGGGGTAATCTGGATACTGACTGACTGAACTTTTTTTAAAATTTTTCCATTATAGCTGGTTTACAGTTTTCTGTCAATTTTTCAACTGTACAGCATGGTGAGCCGGTTACGCATACATATATAGATTTTTTAAAATTATAACTGGACACATATACTTTCTTGTTCCTCTGCTATCTCTCATATATTATTGTGTGATCATGTTTGAATCACCAAACAGTGATATAACATGAAATTTTATTTATTACTTAACGTTTAGCATTTACATCCTATTAGAAGTTTTCTTGTTTTAATTTTTGAATCTTTAGACATTTTTGAGCCCACCTTCTACCACCAGATTTGATTATTGTTGTCACTAACATTTAATGTTATTTTTATTTTTACAATGTGATTTTTAACATGCAATTCTTTAGTGGTCAATGCTCATTTTTATTTATTTTCACCTTTTTGCTGAACTCCCTGCATCAGCTGCCACTCTGTACCCCCTCCCAAATTTAATATATAACATATGTATTTCTAACACTTTATTTTAGAGCTATACTATATGTGATGAGTTATTGTGTTGATATAATCAGGATTAAAAAATACTGAAATATAAAACACTACCAGAACTATATTTTGACCGCCCCATGTTTTGTCTCCAACAGTGGCACTAAAGAGGAATATAAGATTCCTTTCTCTGAGGTCAACTTTAAGGAGGTTACCAAACACTTGAAATAGTATGCTTTTTCACAATATATTTTCTCTATGAATGGGTCTGAGTATGTGCTACATGAATAGTGGTGTGAGGGTGGCCTTGGCCACGTGTCAAGGCAACAACTTTTTGGCAGTGCACTAAGACCTTCACTAGTTTCAGAATAAATTTTGTAGCCATCTGTACAGGTCCATAGTGGCAAGACATCTGAGACCCAGAACTAGAGGGGGATAAACTGAGTTTGGAGAGCAGAGGTTTGGAAGAGGGGAGAGGGGCTTATTGCCTGTGTCCCCTCTGCCTCCTTATGGGGCCCCCATTATACACAATAGCCCTAGAAAAGCCAAGAGGGGAACAAGTGAAATAAACATAGGATTCTCCACACCCTTCTGTCTATCTACTCTTTAAACAATCTACCTGTGCCAGGAACATAGCAGAAGTTAAACTTCTGCCATGAACCTTGACTACTTGCAGTTTGTAATCTAGTGGCAGTGACAGGCATGAAATTAATCATTATATAAGTTATTATGTCATCACAACTGGGATAGATGCTACAAGGTGAAAGGACAGAGTGCTTTAAGGGAGGAGGTCTAGAATACCATGTTATAGCAGTATAGATACCCAGAAAAGAAGAAGATAGATCCAGTCTTATTGAAAGCATAATGGTTACTATCCGAATAAATTATACAATTCTATTTTCTCAGTGAAACAGTGGTATAGGTGGCATTACAACAATGGCAAGGCATTTAGAAAACATTGGCTATATGATAAACTATGTGATGAACGATGCATAAAGTTTTGTTATTATAAAGATAACAAGGAATCCCTGGAATCTACCCCCCAACAGCATCTTTTAATAATACATATTCCCCACAAAAGGAGGAAACTGCATTTGAAATCTTATGCACCTGTGTGGCTAGTCAATTATTCACAAATCATCATGGATCTGACACATAGTTTTTCTACCTAATTCTGTTAGGCAGTCAATTTGGAATGCTAAACAAAATGTGCACAGGAACCTTAAATATAGCATCACAGGTATTCTCTGAGCATCAGTTGATTCGTTTACTGAGAGGAATTTAGAAAAATCAGATGAGCACACTCATCATCTCAGCACATACTCATCTGTCATCTGGAATTGCTAATAAACACATTGTTGAAATAGCAGTGGTTAAGAATAAAGATACTAATCAGGAGAGAATCTAGGAGTAGATCATATAAACGATTATAGAACTATACAAATGACTATCAGACCAGCCACAAAAAAACATAACAGCAACAACCCTTGATTACATGTTATTCATTTAGGCCATTGGTTCTCAAAATTTAGTGGGCATAAGAATTGTTGGATGAACCTATTAAGATGCATGTAATCCATGTAACGCAGGGGGAACTCCAGAATCTGCTTCTTGAACTAGCCTCCCAGATAATCCAGATGCTACTCTTAGACAGCATTGTGATGAACAAAACTTTGAACACTATTCAGCATGTTGCCATTAAGGATCATCCCCTTTTTCTTTTGACTCCAGCCATCCTGGAACAAACTATGATCTATCTCTCTCAGGACTTTTATATAAACAGTTCCCTTTCTAGGAAAGATTTTCTACACTTCTTGGGTCAACTCCTACTTCTTCTTCAAGTGTAAACACCGTCTCCCCAGGGGAATTCCCTGCCTCTGCAGACTAGGTCAGAAGCTCTGGCCACACCCTCTGATGTGCCCTTCACCTCCCCTTTTCAAATATGTGCTACCTCTGTTCTGTTTCCGTCTTTTCCCCCTTGCCCCATCTCCAAATCATGAGCTCCATGGAGGAAGAAATCATGTTTGCCTCAGTCCTCGTTATATCCCCAACACTTTCTATGGTCCTAGGTAGACAGAGTGGCTATTCAGCATTTGACTGAGTGAAAAAAATGAACTAGTGTTTACATGCAAATCTTCTCATGAGAGGCAATACTACCTGCAACTCCTCATTTAGCTGACATTTAGATTCACTTTTAAGAACACAGTTTAGAAGGAAAGAAGAAAAGGATGTTTAGTTTGCAGGGGGACCAGGAAGATATGAGATTAAAAATGGCTCTATAACTGGCTTGAGATAAAAATGCTTTTGCCATGTTGATCCGAGGTATAGAAAACATTTTATGCAGTGCCCATTTACGGTCTGCAGATAATTTATTGATGGTTACTTATCCTTATAGCAGAAGTCCTTATTGTAAAGAGTTATTAAGCACCAACCAATGTCAGGGGATTGGGAGTAGCTTATGAAAATTGTTCCTGAAGATTGTGGGAGAAAAAAATGTGATGCTTAATTACAGATTAGTAACTGAATGGGCCTCTGCTATTAGATTTTGAGACATTCAATTGTGGCTATTAGCATGATCTCTCAGAAGAACAACAAAAATTGAGAAAATTTATTTTCAATTGATCTTTATTCATGAAGTCATCCAACGTACATTAACTAAGCCCCTACTGAATCCTAAACAAAATGAATAAAACAAAGGCCCCTTACTCAAAAGGTTTTTAATCTGATTGGTGATTGTATCAGGTTTTTTCTAAACAAACAATGACAAACCTCAGTATTATACAACAATAAACATCTGTTATGTGTCTGCAATTTTCAGTTTATCTACACTGGGTTCACTTAGTCATCTAAATGGAATCTGGGGGTAAACTAATCCAGACTGATTTTAGCTGGGCCAACTTGTTCTGCTTCATGTGTCTCTCGCCCTCATCCTGGGGCCAGCCACCTAGTTGGGGTTTGAGATTCCATAGCAACGATCAAACACAAGAGAATAAACATAGTCTCGGAAGTGCTTCTTCACCTCTCTGTTTGCATCGTATTTACCGCTATCCCCTTGGTTGAAGTTAGTTACAAGCCTGAACTCAGAATCAAGAGGCAAGGAGAACACTTTACCTCTTGGTTGGAAAACTTCAAAATCACATAGCATAGGGTATGATATAAGGAGAGGAAGAATCTGGAGAGTTAATGCTATCTATTGGAGTAATATAAACAAGGAAACAAAAGATTAGGATCCAGTAACAAATGCTGAGGAGTGTCAAGACCAAGGAAATCGAGTTTGTACCTTTATTTTCACACTCTCTTTTTAGTACAACTCTGGTGACTTATTTTAAAACCTCAGCAGCAAGTCAATATGTTTGCTTAAACTTTCCCACTTAGGGAGTTCCCCTTGTTGCTCAGCAGGTTACAAACCCAACTAGTATCCGTAAGGATACAGGTTAGACCCCTGGTTTCGGTCAGTGGGTTAAGGATCCGATGATGCCATGAGCTGTGGTATAGATCACAGATGAGGCTCAGATCCCACATTGCTGTGGCTGTGGTGGAGGCTGGCAGCTGCAGCTCCATTTTGACCCCTAGCCCGTGAACTTCCATATGCTGCAGGTGTGGCCCTGAAAAATGCAAACAAAACAAACAAACAAACAACTTTCCCAGTTAGTCAAATTTAAGATTTATCTGAAGGATCAAAAAAATCTCGAATCTAAAGTTTGCTCACCATTAGATAAATACCAAGTAGCAAGAGTTTGAATAGCATGGGATAAGAGCTAGAGAATAAAAGAAACTTTATGCTATTTGAAAGAAACTAGGTATTAGAATACCACAAGGAGGATTCGCTGAACTGTGTTTCCATTCTTTATTAAGATGCTTTGTGTAATTAGTAGTGTTTCTATCAGAATAAATAGTAATTTGGAATTCATCCAAATTAAAAGCCCAAATGAAAAAGAAACATTAGTGGTGAGTAGAATGTTAAAACAGTCAAACTTCTCCAGCGTAGATAGGTCTGTGCAAGCTGGTGAAATTTAAATCAAATCTACAGAATCCATGGGGAGTAAAGCAGAATAAATAGAGATAAACTGTGGGAGGGGGAACCAGGAACCCAAACAGACATCTATCCGAAAGGGAAATTCATCTCCAGTTTTCTGAAAACTCTAAAAATCAAAATAAATACATACCATTGTGAAATCTGCATTGGCATCTTAAAAAATAAAGTAGCAAATATATGTAAAAAAGTCATTCATTTTTTGTTAATATCTTACAGTTCTGATAAAGATGAATGCTATAAAGTAGAAAGCATAACTTCATAAAATATTACAATACTAGGACTATGGATACCACCTTCTATAGCGAAGGTGGTGAAAGCATATTCCATATCACCTACCATGAGTATTTAAATAAGGGACCAGGCCTTGTTATTTGGATCTAATCTGTTACTATGCCACCAGCACCACTTCAGTGTCCTCTGGTCATATAACAATGACTTTGCCTGCCCAGACACACTCACACTGAATCTAAATAATGATAACTAGTTTGGGACATTCAAAATTAGTTACTTATAATGTCTATGAGAAAGTCAAACATGACAGTTCTGGCCTATGCTTACTATAGAAATAAATAATTGTTGGCTTGGGATGATACATATAAGTGTATATGTGAAGACCTTATCAATCAACTCCTACGAAACAGAAAAGACCCTGGTGTAGTGGGAAGAGCTATGACCTGCAAACAATGAACGTCTTATGCAAAAATATTAATCTCTAGCATTACCTCATACCATATGCAAAACACCTAAAATTATAAAACTTCTAGGAGAAAATATTAGGGAAAATCTTTGTGACCTCAGGTTCATTAAAGATTTCTTAGGACAGTAATAAATTGGACTTCAACAAAATTAAAAACTACTCTTCAAAAGACACCGTTAGGAAAAGAGACAAGTCAAAGTCTGTTAGGAAAACATTTACCTCTTAAAGTAAATGATTCAGAATACACAAATAATTCTCACAACTCAGTAAAAAAATGAGAAATTCTACATTCTTTAAAAAGTTACAAAAAATTTGAATGGATACTTTACAAGAGAAAAAAAAGCAGGTAGCAAAATAAACATGTAAAATCCATCAACATCATTAGTTACTAGTTAATAGCATGATGATATACTACTGTAACATTAAAAAAAAAAAAGTCAAGTTTTGGCAAGGAGGCAGCACAAGTACTCATACCTTGCTAGAAGGAATGCAGAATGATACGGCAACTTCGGAAAATAATTTAGCAGTTTCCTATAGAATTTAACATACACTTAACAAATGATCCAGAAATTCCACTTCTAGGTGTTTACTCGAAAGAAAAAAAATCTGTCTACCAAAGATCTGTATGAGAATATTTATAGAATCTTTTTCCATAATATACAAAAACTGAAAAACTCAGATGTCTATTAACTGGCAAAGAGATAAACAAATTATGGTATACTCATAAAACATAATATTATTCAGCACAAACAAGAACAAACTACTGCTTTCTGCACCAACACAAAGGCCTAGATACTTCAATATTTCATTTATATGAGAGTCTTAAAAAGGGAAAACTATAAAGAAAGAGAACAGATCTATGATTGCCACTGATTTGGAGGGTGAGGAGACTGAAAACAAAGGGCAATGAGAAACACTTTTTGGGGTCATGGAAATGTTCTGGAGGTTCCCATTGTGGAAGAGTGGGTTAAGAACCTGACTAGTATCCATGAGGATGTGGGTTTGATCTCTGGCCTCGCTCAGTGGGTTAAGGATCCAGCATTGCTGGAAACTGTGGCTAAGGTCATAGATTTGGCTTGGATCTGGCATTGCCATGGCTGTGGCATAGGCTAGTAGCTTCAACTCTGATTAGACCCCCAGCCTGGAAACTTCCATATGCCACAGTTAAAAAGAAAAACCAAAAAAATTAAAAAAATTCTGTATCTCAATTTTGCTGCTGGTAACACAACTATTTACATTTGCTGAAACTTATCAAACTATAGAGCTAAATGTGAGAATTTTATTCTATATAAATTATATCTCAACAAACCTAACTTTTAAAGAAAGAAACAAATAATGGTAGCTTAAACCAGGGCCCTAAGAGAGGAAATGGAAAGGAGAGGGAGAGTGAACTGGGGGCTGACCAAATGGTAATGCAGGGGGCTCCTGAACTCCTCTCCTTCCCATGGACATAGAAAATATACAGCTACACACAGAGCAATTACCTTTGAGAGAAACCCAGAAACTATCTGAGCAACTCCTACACATCCTATGAATGAGAAAAATACCCACATTGAAATGGAATGAAAAGTCTGAGAGATACTCTGCCATAAACCCAATTCCTATACAGTACCATACAATTAGTAGGAAGCATCCAACTGACAGCTTCTCCTTGAGAACATAAGGGTTTAGATCTCTCATTTAGTAGCCCCAAATTTTAAGGTTTCTGAAGATTTCCATCATAGGGAAATGGGCCAATGAGGCTTTCATCGTGAGAACAACAAGACCAGAGCAACCAAGTGAGCAGTAGTTAATTCTGTAAGCCCTCCCCATGGCTATTCTTTCTCAGCCCAGCACAGTGGGCCAGGGGAAATCACTCATTTTCCAGGCTTTGCCGACAAGCAGCCCTTTTACATACTTTGGAAGCTGCTACCTGATGGTCAGGCTTTTAATTAAACACATATCTAGGGGCTTTCTACTATCCTCACACAAAATCAGGGGAGCTAGCAGACATTTCCCTTGCCATCTACCTGTAGGCTGCTCCAAGTCACCAGTATCTCCCTAGAAGGAGTTTGTACACACTTCTGCATCCTAGTTTTTACCATATGATCCAGCAATCCCACTCACAGGTACACCTCCAAAGGAACAAAATCATTATTGCAGAGAGATATCTGTACTTCCATGTTCATTACAATATGACTTAACAACAGTCAAGGTATAGAAACAACCTAAGTATCCATCGATAGATGAATGCATAAAGCAAATTCTGTCTATGTGTACAATAGAGTATTATTCAGCCTTAAAAAAAGAAGGAAAGTCTTCCATTTCTGATAACATGCATGAACCTGGAGGGCACGATACTAAGTGAAATAAGCTAAACAAAGACAAATACTAGATGGCCATCACTTAAATATGGAATTAAAAAAAAACTGAAATCATAGAAACAGAGAGTACAAAAGTAGTTGCTAGGGCCCAAGGATTGGGGAAATAGGGAGAGGCTGGTTAAAAAAAAAACAAAAAAACTCATTCATACGATGAAGATCTGAGGATCTAACATGTAGAACTTAAAAGTTCTCACCAAAAAAAAAAAAAAATGAGGGTAAATATGTGAGGTGATAGATGTGTTAATCTACTAAATGAGAGGAATCCTTTCACAATGTGTTCATATATCAAATCATCATGATGTACAGTTTAAGTATCTTACAATTGTATTTGTCAATTATCCCAGTAAAGCTAGGAAAAGAGTGGGTGGAAGTTTGCCATGTTTTCCAATTAACTGAAACTTAATAAGATAATATTTGTGGAGAATGCAACACAGTACCTGACAGATAGTATGGACTTATTTAATAAATGGTTAGTGCTTAGCAATTTTAGCTTGCCTAAGTTAAAGTCTGTGTAACAAACAAAGTCAAGTATGAATGATACCAAAGCACTATCTACAAATAGAACTAGGGAAGCTTAATTTTGTCTCTAGTAGTAGCATTGTTTTTGCTTTCTTCTTAACAAAGCTTTGTAGAAGAACATATAAAAGGTCTATCATTAATTAACTTCTGCAATAGATTTTCACTGAGTGCCAGACATCATGCTACATGTTGGGATATAATCTAGTGGTAAATATTCTCAACAATGAACTTGCAACAAGGCAAGTGAGACTTACAAGTGAATATGCAATGACAATATAAGAGAAGCCTACTAAAATAACTGACCTCCCCACCAGAGACTTAAGTCATGAAAAACCTTATTATGGAAGTTCTAAGTAAACTGAGGACCTGGTGGGAAATGATTAATACAGTGGAAAGTAGTAGGTTGTGGGAAGATGGGAGGGAAGACCATTTTATGCAAAAGGCAGAGTTTGCTTGAACACCCAGAGACCAGCACCACCACAGTGCATTCCCAGTGTTACTACAGTTGAGGAAGGAAGATGGCTGGAACATGCAGAACCGCAAGGTGAAGCTGGAGAGGAAAATAGGGTCCAGGTTAGGTTTGGCTTGGTAAAGCATCCTAAGGATTTTAAACTTTATCCTTAATATCATTGAAGTAGGTTTTGAACTAGGAATGTTCCATTCTGCTTTGCATTTCAGGAAAATTACATTGGCTTCAATTTGGAGAACTGGACCAAGTGGGTACCAAATTAATGAAAAGACCTTTAGAGGTAGTGCAGTAGGAATGGAGAAAAGCAAAGGATTCAACAAACTCTTGTAAAAGTATAAAAGTTGCGGACTGATTGGGCATCAAAGCTGAAAGAGAGGTAATAATCAAGAATGATGCCTACATTTCTGAATTAGGCAAACTTAAGGATGATAATGTCAATTTTTTTGATAGGTCAGAAGTCATCTGTTTAAAATTATAGTTGATTTACAATGTTGTGCCAATTTTTGCTGTACAGCAAAGTGAGCCAGTCATACTTATACATGCATTCTTCTTAAATTATTTTCTATCATGATCTATCCTGTGAGATTGGATGTAGTTCCCTGTGCTGTATAGTAGGACCTCACTGCTTATCCTTCTAAATGTAATAGTTTACATCTACTAAACCTAAACTCCCAGTTCATCCCGTTCCTTCCTCCATCCTCCTTGGCAACCACAAATCTTTTCTATATGTCTGAGTCTGTTTCTGTTTTGTAGATATATTCATTGGTGCCATATTGTAGATTCCACATGTAAGTGATATTGTATGGTTTTTTGTCTTCCCCTTCCTTCCTTCCTTCCTCCATACTGTTCTCCATAGGGGTTGTACCAATTTACCTTCCCACCAACAGTGTAGGAGCGTTCTCTTTTCTCCACACACTCTCCATCATTTATTATTTGTAGACTTGTTAATGATGGCAATTCTGAACAGTGTGAGGTGGTACCTCATTTGATGATGCCAATTATTAGAGTTAGGAAATACTGGAGAGGAAGCATGATGAAAGGGAAGGTAATATATATATATATATATATATATATATATATATATATATATATATACACACACACACACACACACACACACACACACATATGTGTGTGTATATATATATATACACACACACACACATATATACATACACACATATGGGAAGGGAAGGTTATATATTTATATATGTATGTATATATACACATACACATATATACGTACACACATAT
>PVHT020000141.1:33936463-34003110 GCA_004024745.2 Catagonus wagneri | reverse complement strand
TAAAGCTGGTTTAGTGTTGCAGAAATCTCTTAGCTTTTGCTTATCTGTAAAGGTTTTGATTTCTCCTTCAAATCTAATGAGAGCCTTGCAGGGTAAAGCAATCTTGGTTGGAAGTTTTTCCCTTTCATCACATTAAGTATATCATGCCACTCCCTTCTGGCCTACAGAATTTCAGCTGAAAAATTTGCTGATAACCTTATTGGGGTTCCCTTGTATGTCATTTGTTTCTTTTCTCTAGCTGCTTTCAAAATTTTCTCTTTGTCTTTAATTTTGGTCATTTTGATTAATATGTGTCTCGGGGTGTTCCTCCTTGGGTTTATTTTATATGGTACTCGTTGCACTTCCTGAATTTGACTGAGTAGTTCCTTTCCCATATTAGGGAAGTTTTCGGCTATTATCTCTTCAAATAGTTTTTCTGTTCCCTTCTCTCTTCTCCCTCTGGCACCCCTATAATACGGATATTGGTACGTTTAACATTATCCCAAAGTTCTCTGAGACTCTGCTCATCTCCTTTCAATCTTTTATCTCTTTTCTCTTCCGCATTAGTGATTTCCACTAATCTGTCCTCCACCTCGCTGATTCGTTCTTCTGCATCCTGTATTCTACTGTTGGCTGCTTCTAATGAATTTTTTATTTCAGTTATTGTATTTTGCATCTCTTCTTGTTTAATTTTTACAGCTTGTATTTCTCTGCTCAGTGTTTCCTGTAAATTATCGATCTTTGCCTCCAGTTTATTTCCAATGCCTTGCATTATCTTCAGCATCATCAGTATAAAGTCTCTTTCTGAGATGCTGATAATCTCATCACTGAGCTGTTTTTCTGGGCTTTTCTCTTTCTCCCTTATCTGAGTTAGAGTTTTCTGTCTTTTCATTTTTATAGGTTTTTGGTGTGGTGACCTTTTTGCCAACAATAGAGTTGTAGCCTCTCTTAGTTCTGGCGTTTGCCTCCCCTGTGACTAAAGTTGGTATGGAGGGGGCTTGCCATAGGCTTCCTGATGGGAGAGACTGATGCCTGCCCACTGGTAGGTGGGGTTGATTCCTAGCCCTCTGATGGGTGGGGCTTTGTCTCTGGATGAGATTAGAGGCTGGCTGTGTGCCTGAGGGGTCTTTAGGCAACCTGTTTACTGATGGGTGGGGCTGTGATCCCACCTGGATTATTGTTTGGCCTGGGGCTTCTCAGCACTGATGGGAGGGACCAGATTTTCCCAGAAATGGCCACCTCCAGAGAAATGCAAGCTGATGAATGTTCCCGAGAGCTTCGCCTCCAATGCCCTTCCCCCACAACAAGGCACAGTCAACCCTATTTTCCCAGGAGATCCTCCAAGAATTGCAGTCAGATTCCACCCGGATTCCTATGGAGACTGCTTTGCCCTGGGACCCAGTGCACGTGAAAGTCTGTGTGTGCCTTTCAAGGATGGGGTCTCTGTTTCCCCCAGTCCTGTGGAGCTCCTGCTTACAAGCCCCGCTGGCCTTCAATGCCAGATGCTCCGGGGGCTCTTTCTCCCTGTGCCTGATCCCCAGACATGGGGTTTTGACATGGGGCTCAGAACTCTCAGTCCTGTAGCTGAGTCTCTGTGTGATGCAGTTACTTTCCAGTCTGTGAGGCTTCCCACCCGGGAGATATGGGGTTGCTTCTATCGTGTAATCACCCCTCCTACCTCTTGATGTAGTCTCCTCTTTGTCTTCTGGAGTAGAATATCTTTTTTGGAAGTTTACAGTCCAGTTGGTTGAAGGCTGCTCGGCATTTGGTTGTAGTTTTGCTGTTTTTCGGGAGAGAAGTTGAGCTCCAGTCCTTCTATTCTGCCATCTTAATCCAATCTCCCCCAGGTGCTTTCTTTAAAAAATATTATTTTTATTATAGCTGACCTACAGTGTCAATTTCAGCATAGTAACCCAGTCATACATATATATCATTCTTTTTTTCATACTGTCTTCCATCATGTTCTATCCCAAGAGACTGGATATAGTTTCCTGAATTGCACCTCACTGCTTATTAATTCTAAACGTGATAATTTTGCATCTTCCAACCCCAAACTCCCCATTCATCTCGCTCCCTCCGCCTCCCCCTTGGCAATCACATGTCTGTTTTCTATGTCTCTCAGTTTCTGTTTTGCAGATAGGTTCATTTATGACTGAATAGTATTCCACTGTATGTATGTATCATATCTTCTTAATCCATTCATCTGTCAATGGACATTTAGGTTGCTTCCTAGTTTTGGCTATTGTGAATTGTGCTACAATGAACATAGGGGTGCATGTATATTTTTGAATTATTGTTTTGTCTGGATATATGCCCAAGAGTCAGATTGCTAGGTCATATGGTAGTGCCATATTTAGTTTTCTGAAGAACTGCCAGGATGCCTTTTTACTCAGGTGCTCGTGTTTGCTCTCAAGGACTGCTTACTCCCTTGCTTAGGCTCTAACAGAATGAAGTTGCTGCCAAACGCTGGTAATTGTCTATACTGTACTGCCTCTGGCTTGAACATCTCTTTGATCCATGAGAAAGATATTTAAAAAATAAAGTAAATTATTGGCTTCCAACTTAGCAACAGTGGTATGGTGGTAGCAACGGTGGAGTGGCATGGTAAGGTTGGAGATGGGGGAGAGTAGAGTGCTTTTCTTATCAAAAGCATCAGTCAAGTGATTGAGAAGGGCGGGAGAGATAGAAACAAAACTTGTGGAAAGAGCAGGTAAGCTTCAGTAAACCAGCTCAAGGGCCTACATCATAATAAGGTCAGGATCTTTGTATTACATGGTCAATGCCCTGTGAAATGTCATTTATAATAAATAAGGCACCTGAACAAGGGGTCTTAGTCATTATGACTTAATCAAAAGAAAGCATTTCATGCCATAGCATCCATTTACAGCTCAGCATCTAGGAATAAACCAATGCTCAAATGCCAAAAAAAAAAAAAAAAACCCTTACCTGTTAGTAAGTTAACAAACCTATAGATTCATCCCACGGCAATCATTTTTCTCACACATAACACTAAAAACACTGTGAAGCTAGGTACCTGTATATACTACCTCCTTTACTCTCCTTCTCACCATCTCCTTCCCAACCTACCATTTAACAGTAGATAAACCAAGAACCTCCTGTTATTGTCCTTGGAAGGTAAAGTTATGTTGTACCTAAGGTCACCATGTAAAAGATCAATACTATTACTGTATTTACGAGAGAGGTTCTATGAAGGAATTTTACCTTGCAACAATTCAGAGACTTACTTCATCTGTCCAGAAGGGAGGCTTGGTACTTCTCATCAGTGACTCTACTTATCAAAATTAGGAAATATTTGAAATTTCTCCCAGACATTTGAATGTCCAGGCCTATCATAGGTGTAGTTTACTCTTTTCTATGGTTGTTCCTACCCTGATCATAGCAGCAGTGCCAGGATATATAATTTAGTCTATTTTGAATACCACCTGACATGTCTTCCCTATTCTCATTCTCCACATATAATCTCTCCATGCAAAGCCAGTGTTTCTATAGAACCATCATTTAAGCTTGGAATTTTATTTTATTTTTTTGACTACATTCTCAAGCTTCCATTCTGTATTATAATATTCTCCTAGACTCTGGTCTTCCTTCTACTCCCAAACATACCTATGTACTCTCTGTATAATGTTTTCAAATTAATCTTCTGGTTATTTTACTCTTTGCACACCATAGCAGACACAATACATGATGTTGTTTGTCACACCAGTCACAGAGAAGGACCGAATTTCCTGGCCACAAGATTGGAACCATGCGGCTGTATTCTGGCATATAGGATATGAATTGACACAATGCACCATATCTGGTGATAGCACTTGAGAGCCACTATGCCTCTGTCGTCTTTCTCTTTCCCTTCCTTGCTGTTCTGGGAGGCTGTGTTATCAGAAGGCAGCACCATCAGATGGAGGGAGCCTGGATCCCCAACCACTTAGAGCAAAGGAAGTCATGACCACCACCCCACAGCAGACTTTTCATGAGCAAGATATAAATGCTCTTGTACTAAGCCAATGACTTTTTAGGATTTTCCTGTTGCAGAACTTAGGTTACTTATTTACATGATATTCTCTAAAACTTTCATTTTATTTCTAGAAAAAAACCTGTTACTTAGACAATTAGGGTTCATCTTGATATGCTTTCTAGCCAAGGCAAACATGGATTAGATTCCAGACCCCGAGCTTATCTCTTTACATATAACCTTTCATTTAGCTTTAAAACAATCTAATGAGAGAAACTGAGGTTTCAAGAGGTTAAATAATTTATGCTAGCTCACACAGTTAACAAAATGGGTAGGACCAACCCCCCAACTCATACTCTTAACTACACCTATTTTTTTTTTTTATCTCTTTGGGAAGTTTTTCGCCTGGAGATGTTTCAGAAACATGCTTTGTCATCCACTGGACTTGAGATGACCTCACACCGCATTTTTCTTTAGCTGCAGATCTAGTTAGAAATAGGGCCTTGGTTGCTTGGGAGGGATTTCAAGCATTGAGGAAGTTCCTCCCTGTTAAAGTGGCTGCTGTAGTTACACCCATTAAAGAAATGGAAAGGGAGACAAGTTAATGTGCCCATGCTACGCTGGACAGGAGGTTTTGTGCCAGTTTCTGGAGCCACAGCAGGTCTATCAGCAAGAAATCCTGCTGTTCTGTTCAAGGATGTTGTGAGCCAAAACATGCAAAGGAGACGTGAGAAGTTCTGCAGTCTGATGCAAATGTGCAGTCAGGCTGTATATTTACCTTCTAAGTCTGGCAGTAACATCACCTGGCCACCAAGTCAACAAATGTTAGGAGACTTTCATACTGACTTTCAAACTCATCTCATAAGGTTTCCATTAATAGCTGGCAGAGCTCGGCTGAGCACTGCAATAATCCCAGGGGGCTTTGCAAGAACAAGTGAAGAACAAGTGTTGGTACAGAAATAAAGCAGAAGCAAAAGCTTACCACCAGTCCTGGGCAGACCATGATTCTAGGGCAGAAGTGAGCTTCATGTTTAAAGATTCATATCGGGTTTAAGTGTCCTATTTTATAGAACAGAAAGTGTCTGTCAGAAGCTACACAACTTTGACCAGATAGAAAATTTTATGTGTATTATTTGGCATAAGGACATACAAGCATTTTCTAAGATGATAATCTTGTAACTTGGAAAAATTAGTAACTCCCACCATGCAACCCTTGTAGGATCATGTGCTAATGAAGAAGATGCTCTAATAATTAGGCCTAGAGCCCACTGAATGTAACACCTTCCAATTAGCACTCCCCAGCATGAATACTGCCATTATCATTAAACAACAAAGACAAAAATGGGTATCAATCCACATAATAGAAAATAATTGATGAAGTTGGAGGGCGTGATTATTTGTGATTACTTTACAGTCATGCATGGAAAGTAGGAGAACCACAGCTAGTGGTTAATCTCTGGCTACCTCTTTGAAGATAATGAAATTGGCTTCCTACTGATGATTATTCATTAACAATTAATTCTTTCTCAGTGATCTGCCTCATTTTCAGCTTCTCACTACAAACATGCAATGGAATAATTACAAGTGGAAATGAAAAAGCAATTAGTGGCAGATAATGCCAACATCTGATTAAAAAACAGTAGAACAGATTAGCAGTTCCGTAACTGCAAGTCTGCTGCCTTCAGCAGGGAGGTGTAAGTCACCCAGTTATATCGCACTTCAAGCTGTGCTTTCCCTTTTATTGCTTCCCCTCCATCATGGTCTGCCACATTAAATGCTTTCTTTTATTCTAGGGGGCATTAGCTTGTTGTAAATACTTTCTACAGATTAAATAGCATTTGAGATGATTTGTGATCCTACTTGCCAAAATTCTAAAAGGCGCTGTCTGGTAATATGATGGCTAACACCTATGTCTTAATACCTTTCTTTGGGGATTACAGAAAATAGCATCATATATTACTTTTGTTTCAGCTTAACACTTGTTTAATTAAGTATCTTCAGAAGAAGAAGACCACTAAATCAAAACAAGTACCTTCTTTAAGCAGTTTGACTCTTTTCCTGTCAGCGTCCATTGTTGCCTTGGTATAGTAGGTTGGTTTCTCGCCTTGTATAATGTGGGACACAAACTGACAGTGGATTTTTATTTAATATGTATTAAGAGTTAAGATAGGTGTTGCTGCTGTATAAATAATCCCTAAATAAAAGCCTTATAATTTCACTGTTCTCAGTGATCCATCCAGCTGGTGTGCCAGCACTTCATATGATGTAGAACTACATAGGCAGTGTCAAAACCATCAATTTAGAAGGCAGAGAAAGCAATTCCCTTTTAAATAATCTGGCAGATGTGTTAATATGAAGGTCTGGTAAGATCTTATCGTGGAAGTTGACATGGCAGGAGTGTAGACCCATGCTATTTTAGGAAATTGGCTTTCGGAAGAAACTGTGCACTTAACTATAAAATTATTTGGTTGTGTATTATTTTATAAGATCCACAAAGATCAAAATAATAAAGAAAGAAGGTATGAAATGGAAATAAAGCAGATTCTGATGAGCTGGCATTTAGCTGATATGTACCAGTATGGTGTTTCTCTGTTCAGATGGGTCATTTCTTGTACGGTATGGCTGTTGAAGATTTTGGATATCACCCTTGAATGTAATAAAATATTATTAAGCATCTTATATGTACCTTGAACTAATTAGGGACACTGATATTAATTAGACATGATATCCAAACCCTCCACCTGCTCAAAATCTAGTGGGAGACAGGAGTTTCCTGGGGGCCTGGGTTAAGGATCTAGTGTTGTCACAGCTATGGCTCATGCCACTGCTGTAAACTGGGTTCAGTCCTGGCCAGGAACATCCACATGTCACAGGCATTGCAAAAAAAAAAAAAAAAAAAAAAATTTCTAGAGGGAGAGAAAGACATGTAAAGAAATAAGTGGAATAAAATGTGATGATTGTTACCTCTGGGGCATTTACATGGTACAAAAGGGAGTTTGAGAAGCTACAAAAAGGAGTGATAGTGACTGGAATTATATCATAAGCAGATGTTTGAATTAAGTCTTGGAAGATGCTGTTCTTGGAGAGAACAACAGAGCAAAGGACATTATATGGGAAACATAGGAATCAAGGCACAGAGGTAGGAAACAGCCTGGCATGTTTGGAGAATGCTGGTGATTAAGAACAGCCGAACAGTAGGGTGTCAGGAGGAGACCTGCAAAGAGAGAAGCTGGGAGATAAGTAGCTTGCTCATGGAAGTCTTATAAGCTGTGCTAATGAATTCACCTTTATGAAGTGAAAATCTGTTTCCTCAGGCAGGTATTTATTAAGATAAATTTTTTCACATTTTTACAGAATTCAAAACTCACAAGTCACATACCTAAAGGTTGAAAATTTATCTCTAAAGCCTAAGTATCTTGACTTGAAATGTGGTTGTGAATTTCTTAGAGTAGTAATATAAATTGATTCATAAACACAATGATAAAACTTGGTACTATCTTTAGTATATTTATATGGAAAACTAAAATCTTCTCACATCAATGAAAAATATCACTCAAAATAGGAATAGGACTATTATACTTTTTATAAATTAATCAGTATTTGACTTTATAGAACGCAAAGTCTTACAAGGTCTCACTTACTAGCTACGCAGTTTTAGTGAGAGTTATTTAATGTTTGCATGCCTCAGTCTTTTCACAAGCTGGCTGTATCTATCAAGGAGTTGAACTCAGTTTCTGACACTAGAGAACAGGATTAAAAAACCACAAACATTCATCTTCTTATAAAGTCTCTCCAAGATTAATATGCAACAAATCTTCCTTTTAGGAAGTATGGTTAAACACAGAAACATAGAACCTAATAGTATGAAATACCAATGTTCTTCTTAAGAGGATGATGGATATTGTGTGAAAGTAAAGAAATATATTTTAGCAAACTCTACTATGTACTCACTAGCATACCTAGATTTGGAGGGGTGAGAGTTGAGGTGAGGGTAAGTCATTGGAGAGACAGGGCCAACAACCTTGAAGAAATTTTCTCTCTGATGTGGATCAACAGCCTTCTTAAACTCTCCATTGAAGCTTGGAGAAGACATATGCATGACCTTATCCAACTCAAAGCTGGTGTTGTCATGACTTTTCTGGACTTAGATTCACAGTAATGTGAAGGATCCAAGTGATATTAGGAAACTCTTCATGAATAGTAAAGTAGCTCTACTGTGGAGAAGTAATGACTAAAGAATAAGACGGGCTCTGAAACAAAAGTTAACCAAATCTTCCTTGAAGGTATGTGTTCTCTGTCACTAACCAATTCTAACCAGGGATTCCTGTTCCCCCCCCCCCCGCCCCACAACACACACACAGAGAAAAGCTCGTTTTTTCTTTTCTACCAATTTTCTTTGCTCAGTGCTCCCACCTCTTCCAAGTTTTAATCACCGCTGATCCCTCAAGAGGTTTTAAAGTTCATCTCTATGCTGATGATTTGTAAATTATACCTGCGGCTCTGACTTCTACTCTGAACTAGATTTGTGAAGCCCCCTGCCCACCCAGCAGCTTCATCTGATGTCTAATGAGCATCTCAAAGCATCAAGCTTTAAACTCATCTCTGATTCCAGTTCATCCTCACATCTGCCTTTCTAAGTTTTTTCATCAGAGAATGACAACAAAAACCCAAGACTTATCCTGGACTCTTCTCCTTATCTTATACTATAAATCTAATCCATCAATAAATATTGTTTACTTTACCTTGAAAGAGTATTAGAAACTGACCACATCAATCTCTTTCATGGCTACCATCCTTTTACAAGCCTCTTCCTATCATCCCAACCTCTGCAATAGGATTCTAACTGATCTTCCTGTTCCACTCTTGCCAACACTCTCCATTAACAGAGAAATCTTTTAAAATACAAGTTTTAATACTTCCCTACAAAAACACTCTCAGGTTGCTTTGCATCTCAAAGCAAAAGCCAAATGCCATGACCTCCAAACCTAGTTATGATCAAGTTACGTCTCCAGCCTCATTTCCTTCCACTCTTCCCATAGCTCACTTTTGGCTTTCTTAGGTCTCCCTTTGTTGAGGGGATGACAGAAGAAGTTGGTTCAGGAAGGAAAATCAAGAATTCAGTTGCAGACACTTTGATTTTAATGCAAGACTTTTGACATGTCCTAGAAATATTAGGAAGGCTGTTCCAACATGGATCTGGGGTCCCAGCAGTGAGGTCTGGAACTGGAGATTTGTATTTGCAAGTCATCTGCACATCATGTCATTTGAAATGCTTGGCATGGATGTCCCAGAGAGGGGAGATAAGGGGCCTAGAACCACAGCATATCTGGGCCTGGTGGAGGACTATGACATTATAAAAGAGACTGATAAGCAGCTCCCAAGAGGGAGGAAGAAAATTAGGAGAGTGTTTTGGTAGAAGCCCAGGAGGTGAGAAATGGGGACAAAGTTTGATAGTGAAGGGGAGATGACACAATTGCAGGAGAGAGATGTGTGATAAGAATTTTATATTTCAAGGGAGAGCGATAACGAGTAAAATGTTTAAATGGGGGAGGAAAATAAATAGCATTATTAGTCTGAGAAGGTGAGATGCCATGGATCAGAAACACAGTTGATTAATTTTTGAAGTTAATAACTTACAGAATAAACTTTGAGTTTTTCAAAATATATTTAGTGGTGGCTATCTACACACAGACTTATACCTTGAAATTGTAAGAGGAAAAAATAAATGAAAGAAATCTCAGATAATATAGTTAAAGGAAAATAAACAACACTGAGAAGCAAATCAATTAAAGGATGACAATAAAAAGAAAGAGGGAAGAAGTGGGAGGGAGGGCCAACCTAAAAGAAATGAAAATAAAAACAAATAGGAAAAATCTACTACTGAAATAAAGAGATTTTAAACACTGGTCAAAAAATGAAAATCGATATGCTATAGACAAAAGACCTATAAGAGACATACATAATAAAACAAAGGTGAAATGTTGGACAATATTAATTTAAGTTTAACTTGTTTTAAAGATGGCAATAGCTATGATGAAAGTGTAATTTTTGTAATCTTAAAATGCTCAATAACTTGGTACCACAGTATTTATGAAACAAAAGTTAAAAAGACAAAGAGAAGAAGTGAAAAAAACAGAAAAACAGTGGAAAACTTCAGTTCTCAGTCCTTGAAAGAACAGTAGATAAATGTGGATATGGATATACAAGACTTGAATAATATCATTACTAAAGTTTATTTAACAGTTATATCAGGAGTTCTATGCCTTACAAAGAGAGAATCACTATTTTTAGTGTCCCTGGAAAATTCCCCCCAAAATTGCCATATGTAATAATCCCCAAACAACCAATACGAATATCCTAAAGTAAACATAATCTGCTCTCATAGTCACAGTGGAATAAAATTCCATGAGTAACTTTAGCTCAACAAACTTTTGGAAGGAGCCATTTGCAGAATGTATTTTTATAGAACATGTCAAGGATAATGAAAAATATGGAGCTTCCTCATTCACCAGTCATTCTCCTTGGACAAGTATTTATGAAGTGCATTTACCAAGTG
The DNA here is from genome assembly GCA_004024745.2 of Catagonus wagneri. Classification (NCBI taxonomy): domain Eukaryota; kingdom Metazoa; phylum Chordata; class Mammalia; order Artiodactyla; family Tayassuidae; genus Catagonus; species Catagonus wagneri. Next base: position 33,992,605 of record PVHT020000141.1, on the reverse strand, counting down.
ACTCAAAGTTTTCAGAATATTTTCAGTGACTCCTTTCAACGAATTTTTTACAGTTATTCAGACAGGTATAGTAATCTAGGTTACTCTAGACATGGTATGTGTCCCACAGATTCAAATCTGCAACTGTCACATTCATCTTTTTTCTTAATGGATTTTATTTCAATTATAGGTGTACATAAATCATCACAAGTCAATTTTACAGATTGTGTATCCCAAACCCACAGTGCATCCCCCCACCCCCTGCAACTGTCACATTCATTTTTGACTTGATATGGAATAACAACAGAAGTTGGTTTACCTTGAAAGATTAAATTTAGTCCTTTCAAAGAAGAGAAAACGTATCACTGATATGCTGATTTGCAAAGCCAATTTAAATTATGCATATTTTCTTACTCATTGTGTAGATTTTATCATCAAGGTCATGAAGTTTTTGAATTACAGCAGGAAAACAGTAATTGTTTATAATTGATGCTGATACTTTCTCAAATATGAGAAAAAGTAGAAAATTCAATTTGTCCTTAATGTAACTGAAAATCATTATAACTTTATTAAGTCTTTTTCCTTAAATTTTGAAAAACATGTCTAGTGGGGAGAGCCTCCCGAGTGCACCACATGGCGAGTAGATCTTATTTCTAGAATAAGAACTTAAACACATGGAACATGTTTTTCTTACTGGATACCACTGCCTTAGCACCATCTGTGTATAACCCAACACATCGCTTGCATGTTATTATTTACCCTGAAGTTATCAATACTTTTAAAATTTTTTCTCCAGTTGTAAGAGTTAATAAAGACTGGCCAAACAATATTTCCTCTTTGTTTCTTCTTAGGTTCCTTTATCCAAATAATATCTCACAAATGCCTAAAGATCAGCTGAGCTACTAATATCGGGCAATTCATCCTAAAGCCTTGAGGGAGTATTATGGACTTTTTTGTACTCAGGACAATAAATGTTGCCCCGTATTTGGGCCATATCTGTCACTGTTTGATAAATTATCGTATTTGACAGAGTTGTTCCACCAGTTTTTTTTTTCCCCCTTACTTTGTCACTTGTGCTGTTTGGCAGCCAAATAGTAATGGGTGTCTCACCAAAAACTTGAGCAATTCTAACCTTGGCAATTGAACCCAATACTATAAACAAGACCTCTGCAGCTTCTGCAATTTTGTCACCTACCATCCTGTGCTGACACTTCTGTTACTTGAATGTTTTCCTGCTTTGCTCTTAAAAATTCAACACTTCCCAAGGTAGACCTTGCACTTTTCAAAACTGATGTTTGAGACAGAATGCTTTCTTGCCAATACTTTGAGTGTCCCCAGATATATTATATCTAATGAAGGAGTTTACATTCATTTTCAGTCTATTAAAATCCAAATTTCAAATAATTTTCACTATATTTGCATGACATGTTTTGCTGTTTTTTTCACAGCTGGTGTTTTTACAGTAGTAATGGGTGGTTTCAGGTGATTCATCAGTTTGGTCTTCCTACTATTCTGAAAGCATATGATTCATTTCATTGCAAACACCATCACACCTATATTTCCATCAGCATTTTTGGCGTTATGCTTTAAAAGACTTAATTATGAAGACTTAATCCATGACAGGTTCAAGAAAAAAAGGATATCAAAGAGTGCCTAATCCCAAATACGGTTTATAACTGATATTTTACAATTTAAATATGGGGGTGCATCAATAAAAGAATGACATAATTACATAAAAATTCAGTATATGAGAATCTACTTTAGTGACCATACAAGCTATATCATACTAACATCCTAGTGGTTTAACTACTAAGGGTCTTAATAGGTATGCCTGGGCACCATCACAAAGGTCATGTGGCCTATGTAGGTTGTCCACTGTAATAACTATTTTAGCCTCATCCTATGTAAAACTATTTTAAAACCACTGATGTAATTAAAAGTTAAAATTTAAAAACACATTATTTATTTATTTATTTATTTTGTCCTTTGGGGGCAGCACCTGTGACATATGGAGGTTCCCAGGCTAGGGGTCAAGTCAGAACTGTAACTGCCAGCCTACGCCAGAGCCACAGCAATGCAGGATATGAGCCGCGTCTGTGACCTATACCACAGTTCACGGCAACACCAGGTCCTTGACCCACTCAGCGAGGCCAGGGGTCAAACCCATGTCCTTATGGATACTAGTCGGGTTTGTTAACCGCTGAGCCACAAGGGAATTCCTAAAAACACATATTCAAATTACTGCATAAATCATCTTAAATCTCATGTATATCACATATTTGGAAATACCGTTATGTTTAAACTATAGATGCTAAAGTCTGATTTTCTATGATTAAACTACACCTCTAACACTTACTAACTGCAGGGATGGGTGCAAGCTACATAACTTCTCCAAGCTTCAGTTCTATGACTCATAACAGGAACAATAACAGTATACTTTTATCATCAAGTTATTGTGATAATTAAATGAAACTACTCATGTATAGTGTCTGGAGGATAATAAATTGAGTCAATCTTGACCACTAAGATGATATAAGCATATGTCTGTATAGGCTTCTTTTTGTTAACTAAGAATATTAGGGTTTCTATTTGTAGGTCTCTAGCGATTAAGCAGCAATCACTTCAGAAAACTAAAAACAAGTTGGCCTGGCTGTCTTGAAGCGACTTTTAACTTGGAGGAGTTAATGACTTAAAGCTAGACCATCTACATATTGTCAAGAGTTTTGCACAGTTCTATTTCCATAGTTATATAATGTCTCATGGACATGTGAACAATAATACTGATATCTCATGTTTAACCAAATGTTGGCTATATGAGCTGCTTTACAGCTATTACGTAAATGAATCCTTACAACAGCTCTGTGACAGTGGGTATCATACTTTTTCTGTTTTATTGAAAAGGAACCTGAGGAGCAGAAAAGTTATATAATTTGCCCATAACCACAGAGCTAGCAACTAGGAAAACCATGATTCAAACATAGTTTATCTATAATCCCAAGAAATGAATTTGTGACTATTATATTTTGTTGCCATTTAACAGAAACAAAGTCCAGAATTCAGTTGCATAACAGTATTTCCTAGGGTTTATCTAGTAGAATCACTTTCCAGAATATTGGGGGCTTCTGAAAAATTAAATATCTCTCAATTAATAGAGATTAATTTTAGATTATTTGTTTTAAAATTAATAAATATATGAATTTTTTGCTGGAAGTTTTATTCACTTTTAAGCATATCTGTAAAATATATTAATAACAGATGACAGAGAGGCTGGAATAATTCTCAAATCATTAGGATCATTTTGCTAAGTGCTTTGTACATCTGGTAGAAGTTCTTTCTGTGACAATTACAAGGTTTCTGAAAGAGTTAAAGTGCAAAATTCAGAGTGATTAAATTATAACTTTATTCCATCATTAAGAAATTTTTTCAAAATGGGGTTATACTGTACCTTCAAATATTCCATCATAATTTTTAAACTTTTTTTTATTTAAAAATGCATGTGTTAGTTATTTTACTGGATAGTGGGGTGATACAATAAACAAACTGGATAGATTAGTACCTGGCCTTAAGAAACTTATATTCTAGCTCATCAATATAGACAACTGATAAGATAATTTCAGTAATTTGGAAAAAAGTCAATCATACTGAAGGTAAGTTTCTGACAACTTAAATGCTAACAATTATTTATTTTTTTCTTTTTTTAGGGCTGCACCTGCAGCACATGGAGCTTCCAAGGCTAAGGGTAGCTTCCGGACTACACCACAGCCACAGCAACATTGGATCAGAGCGATATCTGTGACCTACACCACAGCTCATGGGAATTCTGGATCCTTAACACACTAAGTGAGGCCAGGAATCAAACTCTTATCCTCATGTTCTTAACCCAATGAGCCACAGTGGGAACTCCTCTAACAAAACTTTGAATCCTTATGGCTCAGTTTCTAGTAACTTAAAAACAGGAAACAGTTATGTAGCTAATACCATAGAGGCCAGAAAAAAAATCCAAGATTTTATGACTGATTTTTTTCTCCTTGGAAATAGGTCAGTAATTTTACAAGTCACAATTCATTTCTCCTTCAGTTTCTTTTCTCAATCAGTAGTATTTTGCCACTATTGCCCAATAAGCAATGGAAGTCAAAATACGGAGCAGAACATTGTGGTAGAAAAGGGAATCAATTAATTATGGAAAAGACATAAAAGCTGAGAGACTGAATACTGGCTCCATGGAACACTATGATGAATGATAAGAATTGTTTTTTAGTGGTACGCTGTAAAACTAGGGTTTATCCGGAAGGGTACAAAAAATGCTATTGTTATGTTTACCACAGTCTGCTTATATGACATTGGGAATATGGGGGCCAGAAAAATCTATTTTATGATTTGTAAAGACACAATCTTTGAGCCAGTACTGTTGGCCATATTCATTTTCATGGACTTCATACAAACAGATTTGCAAATTTTACTTGCTCTATTTCAAGTGCTTTAAGAGTTTTACTTGGCCAACTTTGGAGAACTAAAATAATATGGATAAAGCCTCTTTGTTCTATCATTATTAAACAAATTTAACTAATAGCAATAAGCAAGACTCAAAAAAAATGTCTAAATATTTCTTTAATTGAAAATGTCCTGGGCCTTGTTTGACACTGTTCAAAAAATAAAAAATTAAAATCTCTACCTAGTTAAGAAAATGCAAAACTTAACTTCCAAAAATTGGGAAAACATACCCTATTAAGTGCAGAAGTTTCAAGCAGTTGTTTCTCCATCTTGGCTTCATATTAGAATGCAAAGCCTTTTAAAAAATGATGCTGGTGCCCCAGACCGGAACTACAAATCCAGAACTTCTTAGTGGGGCCCACGTGTATTTAAAGTTTCTCGGGTGATCCTAATGTACATCAAGTGTTGATAACCACCATGCTAGAGAAATAATCCTGAAGTGAAAGCAAGTAAAGTACAATGAAACTTGAATATATCAGATCACTGGTATCTAATAGAGATATAATTTGAGTAATTTTAAACTTTCTAATAGCTACATTATAAAAAGGTTTTAAAAAAGTGAAATTTACTATAACATTATATTTTATATAACACAATAAAATCAAAATATTATTTCTTCATGTAATCGATAAACTTATTAACAAAACATTTTACATAATTTTTTCTACTAAATCTTCAAAATCTGGTAACTATTTCATATTCACAGCATATTTCAATTTGGAAGAGCCATACATTAAGTTCTCGAGAGATGCATGTGGTTAAAGGCTCCCATATTGAATAATGCAGCACATACACTGCAGTGTACGATGTATAAAACCCTTTCCTTCACTGAAAAATATTTATTTTTAATATATGATAAATTATTATGTGCAACAACAAATATAACACTTATCAAAGCAAATTTTAATTTTTATTATTGTTTTTTTCTTTGCTTTTTATGACTGCATCCGTGGTATACGGAGTTTCCTAGGCTAGGCATAGAATCGGAGCTACAGCTACTGGACTACGCCAGAGCCATGGGCAACGCAGGATCTGAGCTGCAGTTTTTTTTTTTTTTTGTCTTTTTGCCTTTATCTAGAGCTGCACCCGCGGCATATGGAGGTTCCCAGGCTAGGGGTCTAACAGGAGCTGTAGCTGCCGGCCTTCGCCACAGCCACAGCAGCACGGGATCCGAGCCACATCTGCAACTTACACCACAGCTCACGGCAACACTGGATCCTTAACCCACTGAGCAAGGCCAGGGATCGAACCCGCAACCTCATGGTTCTTAGTCAGATTCGTTAACCACTGAGCCACGAAGGGAACTCCTGAGCTGCATTTTTTGACCTACACCATAGTTCATGGCAATGCTGGATGCTTAACCCACTGAGCAAGGCAAGGGATTAAACCTGCAGCCTCGTGGTTACTAGTTGGATTTGTTTCTGCTGCACCACAGCGGGAACTCCAAAGCATATTTTTAAAGAATTATATTCTTAAGATAAATCAGTAGATTCCCTCCCTTTCTTCCTTTATAAATACATATTTCTTTCCAATGGGCACACACTCTCTATGCTTTTATAATTGTTTATATAGGATAACAGTATAAGATTGACTGGGTTTATATGACAGTCTCACTACATTCTATATTGGTCATTAAAGGAAACTTTTCCATTTCCTAGATTTTTTTTTAACCCATGAAATGAGATTAATGATAGTATATACATCATAGGGATATTATAAGAATTACATGAATTTACACAAGTTATTCAATAAACGATGTGTTACTATGACTTTAATAGCTTCAGAATTTTATTATTATTGTTTTATGTGTTATTTTAATACTTATATTTCATTCCACACTATGGATGTAGCAAAACCTATTTACCAGTTTTCTATTAAAGACATTTGCGTTGTTTCTAATTATCAGTATTATAAAAATTCCCCACTGCATATCATTATAGATGCAGCATTTTGCAAATGAACCCACATGTGTAGAGAATAAATATTTAGAAATGGAATTTGTAGATCAAATTTTATACACTTTTAAAATTTTAATCTTATGTTGCCAAATTGCTCCTCGCAGAGACTGTACTAATTTACTACCTGATGACAATACACAACAATGTCTATTTTTCCTTTTACAAGATGTTAAGAATTAAAGATATCTTTTAAAATGACATCTGAAATGTAACCTTATTTAAGACATATTTCTGTGCTTGACGGAAGAAAGTGTATTTAACTGACTTTGAAGGGAAATCATCAAATAGTTCACTTTAGAAACTTTAAAATGTAGAACTTAGAACTCCTAGACAATAAAGGAGGTATAATATAGGAGAAAAATAAGAAAAGATATCATCACAATTTCTCTCATATTTTTCTATCTGGAGGGAGAGTACTAATATTTCAATGTCTCACTATAGTTAACAAGTTAATTTCACTAATTTATCACTTCAAAATGTTTAATTATTTCTATAGATCATTTTGGATCACTTTACATTCAATTAGGAAATAAAAGTAGTGGACCTGTGGTATTATAATTTAATTTATACATTATAATTTATTTTACAATTCAATTTATAGTTTTATAACTAACTCATTATTAAAATAACTTGTCTCAAGACTGGATGTTTTGATTACTGATCCATGAATTTCTATAGATGATAATTATAAAGGACTAACAGTGAAGCTTCTGGGAGACCCCTTTGTCCTTATTCTAGATAGGTCTGTTATCTCTGGGTCAGCGCATGAGTTGTGCCAAAGCTGTGTGCTGTCTACAGCTTCTCTCTCATTAGGAAGAACAAGACAAAACAGGAGGTCCCAGAAAATTTTCTGGCCACGCTCTAGCATGCCCTCACAGTTAAGAAAATTGTATAAATCAAAAAGGAAATAAATAAAACAAGATTATGCTGAGGAAGGCACATTTTTAAAAAGATTATGCTCTAGATAGATTGCAGAAAACATTTTTAAAAGTTATTTTCCCCACTCGTGGCCACTGAAGCTTTGAACACCTGCTTTCTCTCCCAGCTTCATCACTCTCAGGAAAAAAAGGAGGTTCCTGTTGAAGAGTGAGAGATTAAGTGCCCAGAAATATTGCACTAAAGCATACAGGTAGAAAATCATTTGCAAAAACGTGGATGAATTTTGAGAGCATTATGCTAAGGGAAATAAGTCAGACAAAGATAAATACTGTATGATCTCATTTGTGGAATTAAAAAAAAAAAATAACCCCTCTTACAGAGTTCAGATTTGTGGTTACCAAAAGCAGAGGGTGGGGGAAGGGAGGAATTGGAGGAGGGTGGTCAAAAGATACAAATTCCTAGTTATAAGATGAAGTACTATGGATGTAATGTACAGCATGATAACTGTAGTTAACACGGCTAAACGATATGCAGGGAATTTGTTAAGAGAGTAAATCCTGAGTTATCACAAAGAGATTCTTTTTCCTTTGTTTTCTTTGTGTTATACCTACATGAGAAGATGGGTGTTAGCTGAACCTATTGTGGTAATCATTTTACCATATACGTAAATCAAATCATTATGCTCTACACCTTAAACTTACACAATGATGTATATCAATTATTTCTTAATAAAACTGGGGGAGAGGGAGAAAAATCAACAACAAAATAGCTTCACTTAGGAAGCAATATTTTCCAAATGTGTTTAACGGAAAAATAAAAGAGACAAAAATTCAGTACTGTGACTGATCCTCCTTTATTTACAATTAATATTAGCCTTATTATCTTAAAGTTCTTCCTGAATGAGACAGATTGATAAATACATAGGTAGAGATAGATTTTTTTAAATAATATAAATATGGAACAGGTATGTGCTAATGAAAAAAGGGAGAGAGTGCCTCAAATAAAAACGTAAGAGAAACTGTTAGGAGAAAAATATCTGAAGGGAAGGATGGGAAGACCAGATGACCCACTGAAAAATGAAGCACTTTGTCACTCATATCTACAAGTCTATAGTCTCTAATAATGGATAACAGCAAATAACCCAAGCCGTATGCCTCCCATGGATAAATTGTGTGTTTATTTCCAAAATAACACCACTTGGGAATTCCCATTGTGGCCCAGCTAGTAACGAACCCGACTAGCAACCATGAGGATGAGAGTTCAATCCCTGGCCTCGCTCATTGGGTTAAGGATCTGGTGTTGCCATGAGCTGCAGTGAAGGTCACAGATGTGGCTCAGATTCTGCGTTGCTGTGGCTCTGGCGTAGGCTGGCAGCTACAGCTCCAACTGGACCCCTAGCCTCGGAACCTCCATATGCTGCAGGTGTGGCCCTAAAAAGACAAAAAAACAAACAAATAAAACAAACAAAAAAATAACATCACTGAGCCATATTCTATCCTTCCCTTAATCTCCTCCTTCTAACTTAAATTGAAGTAAAATGGGGAAAATCTTAACAGACAAATGGCAAAGGGGATATAGATGATGGACAGTATGTATCATGACAATATCCATTCAAGAGAAATTAAACATCTGTTAAACTAAACACAACACTGTAAATCAACACACTTGAAAAAAATCTTAAAAAATATATATTGGACTAGATATTTTTATATCTTACATTTTAGTATTAATTGTACACATATTCACTAATTCTGTATTCATTTCTGTCATTTCTATATGTAAAGAGAAAATACACTCTTGCCATGTCCCAAAATTTGATAAAATATGTTATATATTATTTTCTTTGTTATATTATACATATAGTACTTCAAGTTTTATTGACTCGTAACAAAAGAAAAATAATTAACTTTCTTTTTCTCTTAGGTTCTATGATATCTGAATACCACACCTAAAATGATTTTCCATTAGGTAAAATGGTAGCTAAGCTCAAAAATTCTATATGAGAAAATTAACCCAACACAAAATGTTTTGTGTTTACCTATGTGAAATTAAATAACCAAATTGGGAAACAAGGAGAATGTGTTATACAGCTTCTGTAAATTAAAAGCAAACTCAACATTGAACAGAGCAAATCTCCTGTGGTACTTTAGGGATTTCTTATAAGCCAATACCTGATCTATGCATTGATATTGCATTTCCACACTGTGCTGTCAAATGCCAATTTTAATAACTGACATCACTTAAATGTTCTTTGTTTCTAATGTGTAATTTTATTGGTCCTATATCACAATTAAACATCTCTGTGCTGTGTCTCATGATCACCAAAAGAAAAGGCAATGAAGCCAAAGAAGTCATCAAAGAGTTTTTTTTTTCTTTTAAGTGAAATCTGTTTGTGTGCATTAAGATTTAGGAGAGGCCAAAGCACATTAGAAGAGAGAAACGTGTAGAACAGTTTGAACACTGATAGCAAAGAACTTGCCCTCCCAGTAGATAAAATAATGTTGAGTTAGTTATTTGTTATTAATGTGATTGTAATCATTGGCTCAGCTAGAAGAAATTAACCACCTTGGTAATGCTTTCAATAAAGAAAAAATAAATATTGAGAATCATAGTGTGAGAAAGAAGAATTCAACACATGCATTTGAGTGTTTGCACCTGAACTTCAGCAAATGGTGGGACATCATAGGTGGTGGGATGGAGCAGGTTTAATGCTAACAATATTTGCCATCTCCTTTTTTAGAGCCTGCTGCTGGTATCACTTTTGCCTTTGCATATCCCAAACTCAATTTCCTCATTTATAAAGAGAATGTATTTTATTGGGTGGTTTCCAGAGTCTTCTCCAGCTCTCATGTTCTTAACTCTAGGCAACAACCTTTTGGAGGTGGGGTCAGTGTAGGCAGAGAGTTGAGTGGAAGGAAATAGTACCTCTGTTGACCCTTTATTTACATGAGCTCATTCCATCCCTCAAACCACACTTACACAATATAATTCTTCTCTTTTTGCCAGATAAAAGTTGGTGCTGAGAAGCTGAGTAGCTGTCATCACACAGCTGAAGGGAACAGGAAAGTTGAAAGTCAACTATGTGAAAGTCAGAACTATGGCCCTAAGCTCTAGTTCTTTGTACACCAGCATGCTACTTAACATTTTATTTGACTTTGCCACAAATTGTCTGTGAAGATATTATTTGAACAATCTTTAGAAGAAAAGAAATTCCTTTTCAAAATTCTAATGTTCTCCTTCTGTTGCCATTGGGCCCTCCATCTGATGTTTTGCTCTTCTGAGTCCAGTGTTTATGTAAACCATTGACTGCATGTTTCCTCAAAGACAAATTTATATATGAGAAGAGCTGAAAATATTACTTTAAGAAAGCTATAGTTTCCTTAATGTGGATGAATAAATACATTTACACCTGATTTTGTTTCTTATTCACTCTTACATAAAAACAATACTCTGAGGCTCCTACAAATTAGAGTGGATTTTTGCAAGCTTGAATGATGAAGGCTAAGCTAGCTTCTGTCTAGAGAAGCGAAAAGACACTGCAAGAAGCATCTATTACAGATGTAGTTCTTCTCCATGACTGTGTACCTTGATGGAGCTGAATATCGGGGTGCAACCAGCCCTTCTGCCAAGTATTTAATATTCAAGTAATATTAATTGGAAAAATAAAAGTCAGTCAGTCCTCAGGTACCAGGTTAGACACTAGAACGAAATAGACTTGAACCTGTCCTTAAAGAGCTTAGAATATAAAGCTTGATTCTCCAGCAGAATTTCCATTAACCTCATGTAGCCACTTAAATATAAAGTTAAAAAGAACTTTAAAATAAGTCCCTAGGTTGGACTAGCTATATTTCAAGAGCTCAATCGCCACCACATTGGACATTCCATATTTTAGACCGTTTCTAACACTACAGAAATATATGCTCAACAGAACTGGTATAGAGTGAAACTGACATCTAGAAGTGTGGAATGGAATCAAAGTACAACTGCCAGGAGAGCAATCCCAAGCAGTTTTAGAAAGGAGTCAGAGAAATGGTAGATTTTCAGGTTGAGCAGGAGACTTGGAAATTGATGTAAATATACAGATATACACATACACACTGAAGTTCTATGTGTACCTGAGTCTATTTCTGCAATATCCGGTCATCACACTGGTCCATCTCTTTGATTATGTGCCAGTACCACATTTTGCAATTACAGATGACTTATCATAGGTTTTAACATCTGTTAGAGCTTGGGCCCATTTAAGTTTTTCTTTTTGTATGTTTCTTTGTTTTTGAGCTTATTTCTCCATTTCATTTTTAATTGAGAATCACTGACATAAACCATTGTATTAGTTTTAGGTGTACGACATAATGGTTTGATATCTGAATACATTGTGAAATTACAACTGCAGTCAGTTTAGTTAACATCCATCACCGCACACAGTTACATTTTTTTCTTGTGAGAGAACTTTTAAGGTATACTCTCTTAGCAACTTTCAAATATGCAATACAGTGCTGTTAACTACAGCCACTATGCTGTACATTACATCACTGGGATGTATTGACCTTTTAACTGGAAGTTTGTACTTTTGATCCTCTTCATCCATTTCATTCACTTCTGGCAATCACCAGTCTATTCTCTCTGCATCTATGATTTTAGTTTTTTTTTTTTTCAGATTCCATATACAAGTGAGATCATACAGTATTTGTCTGTATGATCAAATAAGTAAAATAGGTTAAAAGTCATTTAAATAAGTTAAATGTGTTAAAAATTCTCTGTTTAACTTATTTCACCCAGCATAATGCTCTCAAGGAATGTACACACACACACACACACACACACACACACATATACACACATGCACATATATATACATATATATGTACATATATACGTATATACCATATATTTACATACATATATATGTATACACACACACACGTTTATCCATTAATCTGTCCATGACACAAGTTGTTTCCATGTCTTGTCTATTGTAAATGATGCTGCAGTGAACATGGGAATGTAAATGCCTTTTTAAGATGGTTATTTTGTTTCTTTGGGATAAATATGCAAAAGAGGGATTTCTGGATAATACAGTTGTTTTGTTTTTAATTTTTTGAGGAATCTCCATACTGTTCTCCATAGAGGTTGCACAAATTTACCTTCCCACCAAGAGAGCAGAAACATTTCTTTTTCTCTACATCCTCACCAACACTTGTTATTTCTTCTCTTTTTGATAATAGACATTTTAACATGTATGCGGTAATATCTCATTGTAGTTTCAAGTTGTATTTCAACTAATGATGAGTGATGTTGAGCACTTTTTATGTACCCGTTGGCTATCTGTATGTCTTCTTTGAGAAAAGGTCTATCCAGATCTGTCCATTTTTAAAATCAGATTTTTTGTTTTCTGCTACTGAGCTATATGAGTTCTTTACATATTTCACATATTAACTCCTTATCAGATATATGATCTGCAAATAATTTCTCCCATTCAGTAGGTTGCCTTTTCATTTTGTTGATGGTTTCCTTTGCTGTACAGAAGTTTTTTAGTCTGCTATAGTCCCACTTATTTATTTTTGCTTTTGTTTGCCTTTTGTTGTCAAATCCAAACACTCATTGCCAAGAATGATGTCAAGGGGCTTACCCAATATGTTTTCTTCTAGGGGTTTTTAGTTTCAGGTCTTATGTCGCAATTTAAGTTGATTTTTGTGTAAGGTAGTCTAGTTTCATTCTTTTGCATGTGGCTATCCATATAGCTTCTCTTATAAAAGAAACATACAGTGTTTTTTTCACTATTCCTATACATTTATTTTTCTGCATAAACTTCAACATCAGCTTATTTATCTTTACAAAATGTTTATTGATACTTTTAATGTACCTTTCATATTTATATATTCAAAAATATTTTCCGTATTTTAACTTTTCCAGAGTGTCTTCAGTTATAACATGGATTGTATTTTATTTAAAAAGTATAATTTTTACAATAAATCATAAATCAAAAAAGTTAAATTCCAAATTTAAAATTATGTAGATAACATGTATTAAGCCTATCGGGTATTATGAACATCACACGCATTCTTACTTGATAAGATTCTCACACATATAAATTACAAATTATTACCTAGTTTATAGATAAGCAGAAGCATATAGAGGTTATGTAACTTTTCCAGGATTTTAAGCCAAGTCTACCTAAAATTAAAGCTTGCACATATTGAAAATATGAAATATCACTTCCTTTGAAAACAAACATTTGTCAGAGTCTAAGTCATACGTAATTCCAAAAAGTAAATGTATTTGGTTTCGTTAGTATTATATCAAGCTGACTAGAGATACAGGGATGGTTTTAGTGAATGTGATTTCAAACTGTTACATTTAGAATGCATAAACAACAAAGTCCTTCTGTATAGCACAGGGAACTATAGTCAGTCTCCTGGGACAGACCGTGATGGAAAAGAATATTAAAAAATTGTGTATATATCTATAACTGAGCCACTTTGCTATACAGCAGAAATGGGCACAACATAGTAAAATCAACCATTCTTTAATTTTAAAAAAAAGCGGGGGGGGGGGAAGGGGGCAGTAACCTCCGGGATGAATATTATAGTTTAAAAGCTTGAGAAAGTTGGGTTCCAGCTTGGTCATTATCATTGCTTGGCCAGGCACATTTTCTTGAGACAACCCCTCTTTGCAAATCCCCTTATTCTACAGTACAATGGGATACCATTTCTATCTCTCAGAAGTCTTGTGTCAATAAAATGAGGAAATGTACATAATAATACTTGGAAGTAATAGAAATATTTAGGCCAATGTTATCTAAAAACCATTTCAACCTGACATTGATATATAACATTGCTAATACAATAACTTCAGATAAAAAGACAATTTAATCACAGGTCAACTATTCTCTCTAGATCACTCTGCCTCACTTAATACATTTTGTTCTTTTTAACCAGTCAAAAGGATGTATAGATGGCCATCTAATATGTTTCTAAGCAACCACATTTCTTTAACTTAGGAATAACAACACTAATATGTGTTTCCACACAGATATTATTCATCAGAAGTTCTAAAAATCTGAATTATTTTTATGTAGAAAAAGTCTACTGAAAGAATATGGAAGGTCAAATTCTTACAAAATGTATGTGGCTTTCATTTTCAATACTTCCTATTTTCATTTAGCTTTTTCTCACGGGACTTAACATACTTCTGCTTCTGATAAGAACATTTGAAACACAAAGTAAACTTTCAAGAGGTTCATTTCTTATTTTGCCCAAACTGCCATTAACAGCTCTGGTTTCATTTCTGAGTTGGTATGATCAGTTTTGAGGGGGAATTTATAGTGAGTAGCTGGGGGGAAGGAATTTTGTTCTATAAAATAGAAGCTTTCTGATCCACCATGTATTTGATTTGCAAAATTTTTTCAGATGAATGATTAATTACTATAGATATTCAGTCTTACAAACTCAAGAAGTATGTGACTTGCTTTTGCTCCCTTTCAGCCCTTTTCATTTTCCTGCTCTGGCCACAACATTGCCATTTCCCCAGAATTTTAATTCATGTAACTCAGTTCTTCTTTTCATTATGTCCTTTCTGTCTCCATGGCCCTTATGAGAGAATAACATCCTCTTTATAGTTGAGAAATATAAAGCAAACAGAGTTTCTGCCACCTGCCAAGGGGATTTAAGCTGGGTCTAACATCAAAGTCAGGCCTTTGAGCAAGCCACATATCTGTCAGTTCCATCCTTTCCAGGCCTCCCTAGTTTAGGATGTCATTACTTGAAAATAAAGGTAGTCTAACTTCAGTGTAGCTCCCTTCTGAGACACTGCACATCTTTTCATGTCTCTACACAGAAATGCCCCATACTACCATCCCCCCGTCAGTCCTGCCTACCATTTATACCAGGGATTCCCAACTTGACTGAATATTAGAATCATTGCAGTAGCATTTAAACCATATGAATGCCCAGGCTTCACTTCAGATTAGTCAAATAAGATTTTCTTGGGGTGGTTATGGGCATTCACTATTTTAGTGTGCATCTAGGGTTAAAAATAACAAGCTTAAGACCACATTCTTTAAATAACAGCCTGAGTCCCACTTTCTGAACTACATCCACCCATTTGGCTCTTATGATTGACTGAATGCCTACATTATAGTTCCTTATATTTCTATTATCCTTTATAATCATTTCAGACCTTTCCAGTCATTCATTTCATGAGTGTATACTGAGTGCTGGCTAGTCACAAAACATTATCATATGTAAACTTCTCTCTTCAACTAAATGAAATATCCTTGAAGACCTAAGTTATTTTGTCATATTTTTCCTCTAAAAAAAAAACAGACCTAATGCAGTTATAAACTCGTATTAGATCTCAATGAGTACTTTTACAAACAATTTTTATTTTTTCCATTATAGTTGATTTACAGTGTTTGTCAATTTACTGCTATACAGCAGTGACTCAGTCACATATATATATATATTCTTTTTCTCACATTATCCTCTACCATGCTCCATCACAAGTGACTAGATATAATTCCCAGTGCTATACAGCAGGATCTCATCGTCCATCCATTCCAAATGCAATGATTTGCATCTATTAACCCCAGATTCTCAGTCCATCCCACTCCCTCCACCTCCCCTCTTGGCAACCACAAGTCTGGTCTCCGAGTCCATGAGTTTCTTTTCTGTGGAAAGGTTTGTTTGAGCTGTATATTAGATCCCAGATATAAGTGATATTATATGGTATTTATCTTTTTCTTTCTGATTTACTTTTTTTTTTCTTTGTATTTTCAGAGCATACATACCCTTGGCATACATAAGTTCCTAGACTAGAGGTCGAATTGGAGCTGTAGCTTCCAGCCTACACCATAGCCACAGCAACATGGGATCCAAGCCGCGTCTGCAACCTACACAACAGCTCATGGCAATATTGGATCCTTAAACCACGAGAGAGGCCAGGGATCAAACCCACATCCTCATGGATATTAGTCTGGTCGTTACCACTGAGCCACAACAGGAACTCCCTCAGTGAGTACTTTCAGTGAATACCTTCAGTTTTATATTTTATTCTTTTAACCACCCAGCTTTTCAGTATGTATTTATTAAACTTCTAATTACAAGGAAGATATTTTGATAGAGTGTTTAGTTTTAAAGAATACATTTCACCTTGACTAAAAAATATATTTACTTACTTCTTTGGTGGCTTCCTGTCTTAATGTTCTGAAGTGATTATTTTTTTCTCTTCTATATTGGATAGTACACCCTGATACCTTAAATTTATTAGACAATTCTTAGATGTCAGACATCCTTCTGAGTTATTTGCACGTATTAATAATAGCCCAGCCATGGGATTGCCCCTTCACAGGGAGTACCTTCTGAAAGGAGAAATGACTTTGCCAAGGTGACCTAAACAGTAAATGGCAGAGCTGGGACTGTAGCTGAGACAGCTTGGCCTCAGAACCCAGCACTGTGCCCTCAGGATAGAGATAGTTTTCTAAAGAGAGAGTTTTTAAGCAGAGAGATATCTCTTCAATTCAGGGAACATAGCCATAGTTTCCTTAGATCTATTGGGTTATATGTAAGGCAACAACTGCCATAACTGGTACTCAAATTAATTCTTACTCAAATGTCACTGATATCACTAAATTATTTTGCAGAAAAATGTTCTAGAGGTTCGAAAGCATTTGGAACAGCCTAATTGTTTTCAAGTTTCTTTCTTTTTTTTTTTTTTTGTCTTTTGCCTTTTCCTAGGGCCACACTCGTGGCATATGCAGGTTCCCAGGCTAGGGGCCTAATCGGAGCTGTAGCCACCAGCCTATGCCACAGCCACAGCAACACGGGATCTGAGCCGCATTTGCAACCTACACCACAGCTCACGGCAACACCGGATCGTTAACCCACTGAACGAGGCCAGGGATCGAACCCGCAACCTCATGGTTCCTAGTCGGATTCGTTAACCACTGAGCCACGAAGCGAACTCCCTGTTTTCAAGTTTTATCACTTTATACTATTAAAAATATTCTGAATCTCTACAACTGTTCCTAGATGAGGTTTGCACTTTTAAGTGTCTTTTTTTTTTTGCCTTTATCTAGAGCCGCTCCTGCGGCATATGGAGGTTCCCAGGCTAGGGGTCTAACAGGAACTGTAGCCGCCGGCCTTCGCCACAGCCACAGCAACATGGGATCCGAGCCACGTCTGCAACCTACACCACAGCTCACGGCAACGCCGGATCCTTAACCCACTGAGCAAGGCCAGGGATCGAACCTGCAACCTCACGGTTCTTAGTCAGATTCGTTAACCACTGAGCCACGACGGGAACTCCCTGCACCTTTAAGTGACTGAGAATAAACTTCACAAGCTATCTTCACATTTCATGATTTTTTTTTGAAAAGGAAAAAAAGCGAAGGTTTCAGTTACTAAGTAAACAATCTATAAATGTACATCCTGTCTAAAGAAGCAGAATATGAAACCAGAGGATTCTCGAGATTGAGGAAAGGGCGGATTTATAGGTATTTTACTAATACCCTGTTCTTCTAGACATTTTCCTTCCACCTCTCCTATACCATTTTCTCTCTCTCATTTATCCTTCTTTCCCATAATTCATTACCTTTAATATTTCTTTTTTCTACGTTTCACTTCTGAATCTCTTTTGCAGCTGTGAATAAAATTAGAGAAAGTTTTCAAAAGAATATACATTCTTTTCTTTTCCTCATTTGTCTGCCTTTTTTATCCATCCCATTCTGCCCATTTATTCTCTTTTGTCCATTTTGGCTCTTTGGTCCATATCTCAGTCTCCATGTATGCAAAATCACAGGGCCTCTCCTTACAATAAAAAGCAACTACTGATTAGAAACAATTTGCTAGGCATTAGGAATTAGGTGTTTCTTCCTTGGTGAGATGTTAATATTGTTCAAAGCCCAGTATTTCCTTAGTAAATTCATTATCAAGCTTCTCACCATATTTACGTACAAATTAAGATGAGGTAGTTTTTGAAGTATGAAACTTAGGCAGAATTGAGAATTAAATCACCAGTGAAAGGGAAGAAGACAAGTGATATGAAAACTCTCAGACATGTTTACAAACCATGCATCAAACAGGCATGAACGTTCTGACTGAATTGTCTGTAAGGGACTAGGTATATCTTCTGGGTCTAATCAATCCTTCCCATAAAATACTAAAATAGTCGACATTTGCAAAGAAAAGTCTGAGTAGCTACTTCTTGGATCCTATGAACGGGCTGTTTAGGATAACCCTTCCTAAACGTAGGTCCCTTATGGAAACTCGTGCCATCCAGAAACCGTACCAACAGTTTGTTCGCCAGACCAAAAAAAAAAAAAAAAACCTGAGAGTAAACATCCATGGTAAATATATAAGAAGGCATTTCCTACTTTTGTGGTCAAAGACAGAAGGTGTTGATTTCTAAGCCTCAGGCAAAACAAGTATTCTCACCTTCCCAAATATGCGAGAAGTCCCTGGTTAGTGCTTGTGTGTGTGTGTGTGTGTGTGTGCATATGCACGTGCATGTGCACGCATGTGCACATAGGATTGGTATAACAAATAGTAGGGTTACTTTGTCTAAAGTACTCAGGATCTTTGAAAGATAAGCCTAAAACCGTCAGAGATAAATACTTCCACCTCACAGATAAAAATGGAAATACAACTGAGAAGTGAGAACCCTCAGCTGAACTATATTCACGTATATTTACTTCACAAATACTTATTGCACACTTAATATGTGACTTGCAAGACACTTTTAGGATCTAAAATCAAGTTATCTTGAGTTCCTCTATCCAGTACTACAAACTGTTAACTATAAGAAGATTAACAAGTCTTTTGCCACAGTAGTTTAATAATCTCTTTTCAGGGTAAAATTATATTTGCCTTTTATTTTTTCATGGAAATAAGAAACTTTCTATAATATAATGGAAACTTGGAACAGCCTTGCTCACAGAAATAAATCCATAACTGTTTATCTTTTTAACAGATTCACATCACAAATGGGCATCAACATTGTTCTGTGTCCACACTCACACTACCAACTGAACACAAATTATGAAGTCAGGAAACATCAAGACCTGCTCTTTCCTTACAGACCCCGTTTTGTCAACATACCTCAACTGTTTTAACACATGCTCTTCAAGATAAGAAAGCACACTGCATTACAGAGATATATATATACTCCAGACCGGTACAACAGATTCAAACTGTCGCTGTGCTCTCCAAACCACAAACAGTGCCTCCACTGTGCAGGGAGAGCGGCAGAAGTATTTTAAGCAATTCTCTCGTACAATGGTTTCTGTTGACGGTTACTGTGAGCCTCTGCCTTGGACTGAAGGTCAAGGAAACTGTGAGCTGTCACCTTTGATGCTTTTCACCTGCCGATTCCCCCATAGTCCCTCTGAGTCATCCATAATAGGACACTGAAGAACATGCAATAATACTTTGTATACTGAGTCCACATATTTCACACTTGGACTTTACATTTTAATTGTTTCAAAAAAAGGTATTTAACTAAGCACAGTAGTATTTGTCAGTTTAAACCAGAGCACTTGCCAAAGGAAATTATACTTAATATTCATCATCAGAGTTCCCGTTGTGGCTCAGCAGTAACAAAGCTAACTAAATATATAGACACATATATATGGCATGATTTCCATACCTGCAATGCAAGGAGTAAGTGACTGGCTCTCTCAAGAAAGAAATGCACCTCTTCTGTAATGTGTATTGTTGAGACTGATGATTAACTTAAAGGTGAAAATAACCAAGATTTTTTAAAATTTCCATAGTATATGACATTGTAATGAACAGAGTATAATTTTTAAGGTCAGGATAACCCCAGTTTGCATTTGATGGAGGATCCATGCGGCCTTAGTCAATCCACCTAATATCTATGAGATCCAATTTGTTTACTAAAATGGGGAGAAAAAATATCCATTTTATACATTTGGTGTGGGCTTTAAGTGAAGTCAAATGTCTGTCATAACAGTGAACACATAGTAAATGCTAGCTGCTTTTCCTCATGTGAAAAAAAATGCTATGTTTTTAAGCTATAATTATCTTTGAACAACTTTTCTATTATTTTTGAGGGAAATTATAATGTAAGAAAATAAAGTATAATATAAAGAAATAAAATTTCTAAGGTAATTTTAGGGCTTTTCTGCTGAAGTAACGCATATGATGACCTCGGGGTGTATGAACAGCAATTCAAAACACAGGAATAATTTAAATCTAAACAACCACTTAAGTTCTATTATTCTAGGCTCAGTGGCAAAATGAAAAAAAAAGAGTTACATATTAAGTGTAGTTATTGTCCTTTAAACCCTGTTTTCCCTTTTGGCATTATAAGCCTTCACTTAAAGTCAGAAAAGTCTAACACTTTCCCAGAGCTTGTGAAAAAAGAATCTAAAATTCATCATCACTTTCCAAACATAAACTAGATTTTGTTAAATTCTAAAGACAGTGAAAAACATCCTGTAGTAATAAAGAGTAGTTTCTAATATCTTAAAGAAGCAAGGTTAAACTGCAATTTGTGACGATCTATAGGCAGATAAGCTCTCAAATTTGTATGATTTATAGAGGAACTGATACAGAGACTCGAATCTAGTTCTAGGAGAAACTTCAAAGAATTTCAAAAGTCAAACTTACCACAAAACCCAGTTTATAACCATGGATAACCGAATGCTATGACAGCTGTGGAATCAGTCAAAATTAACAAAGGGGTCATTTCTATGTCATCTAAAAAGAGGCTACTGTTAGATGCCAACTTTCCCTTCACTGCTTGCTGTCAGGGTGCTGTGCAGACATGGCCCAAGGAGGAGAGCAGGTAAGAGGTAGCTCTGACTCTAGGATAACAGAGTGACAATGAGAAGCTGACACTCCAGGTCTCTGAATGTCTTGCAACCAAGCTACCAAGGGTTGGGTAGTATTTTCTATGCCCTTGCTGTCAAATTAATATTTGAGCAAAAAAATGCTCAGATATGATTGCCAGTCCTTTCCAAACTGGCATCTGGATTCTGGAGTAACTTTAAAATCCTGATTCTGCTAATTAGCTGTCTGGCCTAGAGTAAGCTACTTACATTCCTCATCTGCAACTGGGCATTACAGTTGTTTCTATTGTACAGGGTTGTCGAAATGGTTAACTGGGTTAATATTTGTTGAGCATTTGTAACACTGGCTGCTTCACAGGAAGCTCATTCACAGAGTTTTGTAAATAAAAATGATTCACTTGCCACAGATGGCACCAAGATATTCAGAAAAATAATCTCAGATTTATGCCAAAATCTTAAGTTCATTAGGCAAGGAGTCAGAAAGTTTTTTAATAACTGAAATACTATTTCACCTATTTTAATAAAATCATTAATTAAATATATAAATGCATCTATTTAAATATTTAACCATATAAGTAATATATTCTACACACTATCTTTTTTTTTAGGGGGCACTCACAGCACAGGGAAGTTCCCAGGCCATGGGTCAAGTTGGAGCTGTAGTTGCTGGCCTACACCACAGTCACAGCAACGTGGGATCTGAGCTGCATCAGCAACCTACACCACAGCTCATAGCAACGTCGTATCCTTAACCCACTGAGCAAGGCCAGGGATCAAACTTGTGTCCTCATGGATATTAGCTGGGTTTGTTACCGCTGAGCTGCAATGGGAACTCCTCTATACACTGTTTATCATCTATTTTTCTATGATTTTATTTTTTTCTGTTATAGTTGATTTACAATGTTCTGTCAGTTTCTGCTGTACAGCAAAGTGGCCCAGATATATATATATACACACACATTCTTTTTCCTCACAGTTTCCTCCATCATGTTCCATCACAAGCGACTGGATATAGTTCCCTGTGTTATACAATAGGATCTCATCTATTTTATTTAACACACTAATGTACAGGCTTCTACTCTTTTTTTAAAGTTAATTGTACTTTTGCTTAATTTTTATTGAAGCATAGTTGATTTATAATGTGTTAATTTCAGGTGTACAACAAAGTGATTCAGTTAACATATATATGTGTGTGTTATGTATCTATATCTGTGTGTGTATATATATATATATATATAAATATTCTTTTTCAGATTCTTTTCCTTTATAGATCATTACAAAATATTGAATATAGCTCACTCTGCTACAGAGTAGGTGCTTGTTGGTTATCAGGGTTCCACTTTTACATGTAATCAGTCTCAAGATTAGATTAAAAAGTGTATTATGTGTGTGTATGTGTGTGTGTACTACATAAAAAGAATGTTTTTGTATAGCTCATAGCATTTTTATCTTACAGTTACTTAGTTAAGCTTATGATTGACTCTTGTCAACACACCATATATTCTGCAGTATCAAGTAGTAAAAAAACCAATCTTAGGTGTTCTCCTATGGCACAGCAGCAGTTCTCCTAAGGATCCAGCATTGTCACTGCAGCAGCTTGGGTTGCTATTGTGGTGTGGGTTTGAGCCCTGGCCTGGGAACTTCCAGATGACACGGTTCAGCCAGAAAAAAAAATGCAATCTTTGAAAGTTGCCTGTGCAAAGTAGAATTATTGACTAAACATCTTCCATATAGAGAAACAAAATTATCATGTAGTCTTAAAATAATATTTGTTGTCTTTAATTTTTTTCTTTTATATTTTGTTTTTGTGATGAGAGTTTTATTTCATTCACTAAAAATATTGTAAGACTATGATTTATAATGAAACATAGGACAAAGCAACTCTCGTAATTTACATTAGAACTTACAGTATATCTTGTATATGTAAGCTTCAAAGTTATTCAGTCTTATTTTCAAATAGGAGTAGTAGAGAGCTGAAAGTGGCTCCACTTTTTCTCCTCTGTGAATGACCATCATGTTTCTGTTGATGGACCTACACTGATGATATTGGAACATACACATATAAAACATTATGGAGTATTTTATTTGTGTTTTTTAATATATTTTCAATTAGACTATGACTAGGAAGAAGAAAATATAATGATAACCTAATAACCAATTAAATAAAAATAATACAAAATCAATGATTATTTTATCCCCAAATCATACCAAATAACCAGTTTAAATGGTTACTCATGTTTTACTCACTTGATTTATTAAATAGTTGATTGAACAGACCAAACCAATATCTGATTTATTACAATACATAAAGCTATACACCTCAAAACCAATGGCTTTTCCTATGGCTTATGGTCACATTTACAGAAGTGAAAAGCATTGAAGAGCTATGTCCTCATGTTGGCAGTGAATGAAATCAACCAGCCCAGTGGTCTTTCCTTTACATTAGAGGTTGTATACTGCTAACTTAATTTTACTTTTAATCAATTTTTATTTTGTTTGTGGGAGCCATGTGTGATTCATCCTTCTGTCTCTCCAGAGTGTTTTATTATACATTATGTATAAGTAAAAGCACATTAAAACAAATGGGGCAAGCTGAGAGGCCACAAATGCAGTTCACTAAAGAAGGTAC
Source organism: Catagonus wagneri (assembly GCA_004024745.2). Taxonomy (NCBI): domain Eukaryota; kingdom Metazoa; phylum Chordata; class Mammalia; order Artiodactyla; family Tayassuidae; genus Catagonus; species Catagonus wagneri. The sequence goes on along the minus strand of PVHT020000141.1, from coordinate 33,968,859 downwards.
TGAACAACACAGATATGTTTACATTATGATCACATTATTTGAGGTGTGGGTACAAGGTACTAAACATCCTTTTTTCAGTATTGGAAAGTAAAAAAATCACTTTTAGGAGTTCCCTTTGTAGCACAGTGAAAATGAATCTGACAAGTATCCATGAGGATGCTGGTTCAATCCCTGGCTTTGCTCAGTGGGTCAAGGAGCCAGCATTACTGCAAGCTATGATGTAGGTTGCAGATGTGGCTTGGATCCCACATTGCTGTGGCTTTGGCATAGGCCAGCAGCTGTAGCTATGATTCAACCCCTAGCCTGGGAGCCTCCATATGGCATGAGTGTGGCCCCAAAAAGCAAAATTAAAAAAAAAAAATCACATTTAGAAAAGTGATATTTTCTGATGTGGGTATACAAATTCTCAGAAAATAAGTACTGCCTAAAACTTCCCTAATAAGAAGTATTTCTTGGGAATTACTATGACCCTCAACTTGAATAGACACTTTATTCCTTAAAATGCACACATACATACACACACAATATGTTTCCTACCTAATTCCCTCTTGGGATGGCATTCCTAGCATAAGCTGAAAATGGTTCTTCAGCTATCATAGCAGTCTAATTGTATTAGAACTTAAGGTAGAATCAAAGCTCTCAAATACATATTTTGGGAACCATCAATAAAGTGACCTCACAGTTCAGATGGGGGAACACTGAAGGGCCATGTGTACACTGCACATATACAGGTTTAGCTATATGCAGGGATAGGACTTTTATGGCAAAATTAGTCATTCACAAAAAGATCATTGTCAAATTTCCATTAACAACAAAGGCATAGGTTACAGTCTGCTTAAGCATAAAATGATATAATAATATTATCTGCCTCATTATAATGACATCCTGAAAAAATTGTACACGGCTAGTATTTTTAATAATTAGAAAACTGTTAGAGTACTTCAGGAGAAACGACATGAGGGCCTGAATGTTATAATGGTAATGAAATTGAAGAGAAGTGGACAGTTTAGAGACCCAGGTCATACAATTGACAGGTCTTGGTGGTCTACTGGATAGAGGAAAAAGAGAGGAATCAGGAGGATGATCATGTTTCACATGTGATAGCATGTGTGGATAGTGGTACTATTTACTGAACTCAAGAGCACAGAAAGAGAAACATATGTGCAGCTTGCAAGGAAAGAGGAGACTGAGAAGATGAGTGTAGTCTGGGAAGTGTCTGAGGTATGCATGGAGCATCCAACAGAAGATGTCCAGTAAGCAGGATGCCACTGATATGATTAAGAGCTTGACTAGGAGTATAAATTTGGCAGTGGGAGAAGGATCAAGACAGTGGAGGAGTAAGATGTCACACTCACCATCTCTCACACATATCTACATGTAAAAACAATTCACAGAGAACATCTATCTACTGAATGCTGGCAGTAGAACTTAAACCAAAAAGGGCAAGAAATTCTCTGCATAACTGGGTAGAACAAAAGAAAAAGAGAGAGAGAGAAAAGGAATCAAAATGGGACTAGCATTCATTAGAGGAAGCTGTAAAATAGAAAATGAATCCACAACCTGGGAAGCCACCTAACCAACGAGGAGATCAGCTGAGACAGAGGAACCTCAAAGTCACCAAGAAAAGTGCAGCAGCTGGACTGAGGAAGGCAAAGTAGAGTGAGAGCGGCACAGACCATCTGCACCACTGCCCCAGACACCACAGCCTGAGATGCTCAGGTGGGGGCTGGGTGCTGAGACTCAGGCTCTGGAGATCAGTTCCAGGGAGAGGACTAAGGTTGGTTGTGTGGAGACAGCCTGAGGGGCTAAGGAGCAGTGTGCCATGGGCTGGGAAGTGAAACGCCACAGGGGAGGGAACTCAAGAGGAGGTCCGGGCACACAGAAACAAGGCACCATTGTTGGGAAGGGTGAGAGGAATGGGGACAGACCACCATAGGAATTTCTCTGTGCACACCTGTGCCCTCAGAGGGTGGGGCACCTCTGGCATAGGCTGCGGGTGGTGAGAAGCCACTTGCTCAAGCAACAGGAGACCGGCACTTCTTGTGCAGACTACAGGTATCTGAGCACCACTTGTTTGAGATTAGGGCAGTAGGGGGCTAAGTGCAATGTGATGCCTCCTGCGTGATCTGCAGGTGGCAGGGGAAAACCACCGAAGTCATCTCAGAAACCAGAGGGAGGCATGGCCTGCCACCACTAGGGGCCTGTGAACAGGCTCCACCTGTGCCCTAGTTACCTCAAAGGTAGGCAAAAAAGGGCATTGCAACTGAGCACCACCCATTGTTGCTCTCACAACACACACACCCCCTGCTTCTGCTACTGCCAAATATTCTGGGCAGCACCTAGACACTTGATCACTGTCCCTTCCCAAGATCTTGCAACTAGAAGCAGCTTGTGGAGCACCTCCCATGCAGGCTAAGTGGGATGAGGTGCTTCTTGCAAGGTTTACAGGTGGCAGGGGCAAGTCACCACAGTTACCTCTGACTCCAGAGGTGGGCATGGCCCGCCATCATAAGGGATCTGCGAACAGCCACCACATGAAGCCCCAGTCACCTCAGAGGTCACCACAGAGGAGGGTATTGCAATGGAACCCCACCTGTTGTTACTCTCACTCCACTGGGAACATACCCACCCTTCTGCTGCCATTGCCAAATGTTCCGGGCAGTGCCCAGATGCTTGATTGCTATTCCTTCCCAGGACCCTACAGCTAGGAGCAACCTGTGCAGCAGCTTCTGCGTGTGCTAAGCAGAAGACTGGATAAAAAAGCAAATGACAGATTGGATAAAAAAGCAAAAACCTATAATCTGCTGTCTGAAAGAGGCTCACCTTAGGGCAAAGGACATATATAGAGTGAGAGTGAGGGGATGGGAAATGTTATTTCATGCCAATGGACAAGACAGGAAATCAGGAGCTACAATCCTCATATCAGACAAAATAGACTTTAAGATGAAGGCCATAAAGAAAGACAAAGAAGGACACTATTTAATGGTAAAAGGATGAATTCAAGAAGAGGATATTACAATCACCAATATATATACCCCTAATATAGGAGCACCCAGATACCTACAACAAATACTAACAGATATAAAAGGAGAAATTGATGGGGATAAAATAGTAGGAGACTTTAACATAGCATTCACATCAATGGACACATCCTCTAGGGAGAAAATCAATAAGGCAACAGAGATCCTAAGTGACACAATAGAAAAGTTAGACTTAATCAACATTTTCAGGACATTACATCTAAAAAATCGGAATATACATTCTCAAGTGTACATGGAACATTCTCAAGGATCTATCATATACTGGGGCACAAAACTAATCTCAACAAATTTAAGAGTATAGAAGTTATTTCAAGTATCTTCTCTGACCACAATGGCATGAAAGTATAAATCAACCACAGCAAAAGAAATGAGAAAAAACTGATTATATGGAGACTAAACAACTTGCTACTAAAAAACCAGTGGGTCAATAAGGAAATCAAAAAGTAAATTAAAAAGTACCTAAAGACAAATGAAGACACAACAAAACCATTCAAAATCTATGGGATGCTGCAAAAGAAGTGCTTAGAGGGAAATTCATAGCGATACAGTCCTTCCTCATAAAAGAAGAAAAATCTCAAATCGACTTAACCCACCACCTAAATGAATTAGAAAAAGAAGAACAAACAAAATCTAAAGTTATCAGAGGAAGTAAATCATAAAACTCAGAGACACAATAAAAAAAATAGAGATTCAAAAAAATATAACAAATCAATAAAACCAAGAGCTAGTTCTTTGAAAAGGTAAACAAAATTGACAAACCTCTGGCCAGACTCACCAAGAAGAGGTGAGAAAAAAACCCAAATAAACAAAGTAAGAAATGAAAAATCACAATGGATACTGCAGAAATACAAAAAAAAAAAAAATAAGAGAATACAATGAACAATTATATGTCAACGAATTTGACAACTTAGAAGCAATGGACAACTTTCTGGGACTTACAATCTGCCAAAACTGAATCAAGAAGAAATGGAACAACTGAACAGACAAATCACTAGAAATGAAATTGAATATGTAATAAAAACACTCCCTATAAATAAAAGTCCAGGACCAGATGGCCTCACAGTTGAATCCTACCAAATATACAAAGCAGAACTTATACCCATCCTCCTAAAATTTTCCAAAAGGTTGAAGAAGGAACACTCCCAAAGACGTTCTATGATGCCACCATCACCCTAACACCAAAACCAAAGATACAACCAAAAAAAAACTATAGGCCAATATTTTTGATGAATATAGACGCAAAAATCCTCAACAAAATTTTAGACAATGGAATCCAACAACATATAAAAAAGGTCATACACCATGACCAAGTGGGGTTCATCCCAGTTTCACAAGGATGGTTCAACATATGGAAATCAATCAACGTCACATACCACATTAACAAATGTCAAAAAACACATGATCATCTCAACAGATGTAGAAAATAAAGCATTTGCTAAAGTCCAACATCATTCATGAAAAAGCATTTACCAATGTGGGTATACTTTAACATAAAAGCCATTTATGACAAGCCCACAGCCAATATAATACTCAATGAAGCAAAGCTGAAAGCCTTCCCACTAAAATCTGGGACAAGACAAGGATGCCCACTCTCACCACTTTTATTCAACATAGTACTGGAAGTCCTAGCTACAGCAATCAAAGTAAATAAAATGTATCCAAATTGGAAGAGAAGAGGTAAAATTGTCATTGTATGCCGATGACATGATACTGTATATAGAAAACCCTAAGGACTCAACCCAAAAACTATTTGAACAATCAACAAATTCAGCAAAGTAGCAGGATATAAGATCGACATTCAGAAATCAGTCATTTCTGTATACTAACCATGAAATATTAGAAAAGGAAATACAAAAATACAATACCTTTTAAAATTGCACCCCCCAAAATTAAATACCTGGGAATAAACCTGAGCAAAGAGGTGAAAGACTTATATGCTGATAACTGTAAAACATTAATCAAGGAAATTAAAGAGAATTCAAAGAAACAGAAATATATTCCATGCTCCTGGGTTGGAAAAATTAATATTGTATAAATGGCCATACTACCCAAAGCAATCTACAGATTCAAAGCAATCCCTATCAAATTACCCATGACATTTTTCACAGAACTAGAACAAACAATCCAAAATTTTATATAGAACAACAAAAGACCGAGAATTGCCAAAGCAATTCTGAGGAATAAAAACCAAGGGGGAGACATAACTCTCCCATACTTCAGGCAATATTACAAAGCCATAATAATCAAGACAGTGTGGTACTGGTACCAAAACAGACACACAGACTGATGGAACAGAATAGAGAACCCAGAAATAAACCCAGACACTTATGGTCAATTAATTTTTGACAAAGGAGGCAAGAATATAAAATGGAAAAAGCCAGTTTTTTTCAGCAAGTGGTGCTGGGAAAACTGGACAGCTGCATGCAGATCAATGAAACGAACACACCCTCACACCATGCACCAAAATAAATGCAAAATGGCTTAAAAACTTAAATATAAGACAAGATACCATCGAACTACTATAAGAGAACATAGGCAAAACATTCTCTGACATCAACCATACAAATGTTTTCTCAGGTCAGTCTCCCAAGGCAACAGAAATAAAAACAAAAATAAAGCAATGGCACCTAATCAAACTGACAAGCTTTTGCACAGCAAAGGAAACCATAAAAAAAAGCAAAACAAAAAGACAACTTACAGAATGGGAGAAAATAGTTTCAAACGATGCAACTGACAAGGGCTTTACCTCTAAAATATACAAACAACTTATACAACTCAACAGCAAAAAGCCAACAACCCAATGGAAAAATGGCCAAAAGACTTGAATAGACATTTTTCCAAAGAAGATGTACAGATGGCCAAGCACATGAAAAAGTGCTCAACATCACTGATTATTAGTGAAATGCAAATCAAAACTACCATGAGATACCATCTCATACCAGTCAAAATGGCCATCATTAATAAGTCCACAAATAACAAATGCTGGAGAGGGTGTGGAGAAAAGGGAACCCTCCTACACTGTTGGTGAGAATGTATATTGGTACAACCACTATGGAAAACAGTATGGAGGCACCTCAGAAAACTAAATGTAGAACTATCATATGACACAGCAATCCCATTCTTGGACATATATCCAGACAAAACTTTCCTTGAAAAAGATACACGCACCCGTAAATTCATTGCAGCACTATTCACAGTAGCCAACACATGGAAACAACCTAAATGCTCACTGACAGATGAATGGATTAAGAAGAAATGGGTATATATATCCCCAACCATAAAAAAGAACAAAATAATACCATTTGCAGCAACATGAATGGAACTAGAGACTCTCATACTAAATGAAGTAAGTCACCAAGAGAATGACAAATACCATGTGATATCACTTATATCTGGAATATAATATACAGAAAAATGAAACTTTCCATAGAAAGGAAGCTCATGGACTTGGAGAACAGACTTGTGGTCTCCAAGGGGAGGGGATGGGGGAGGGAGTGGGACAGACTGGGAACTGGGGGTGAAGAGATGCAAACTACTGCCTTTGGAATGGATGAACATTAAGATCCTGCTGTATAGCACTAGGAACTATATCTAGTTACTTATGATGGAGTATGATAATGTGAGAAAAAGAATATGCATATATACATATATGTGTGTGTGTGTGTGTGTAACTGGGCCACATTGCTGTACAGTAGAAATTTTACAGAACACTGTAAACTAGTTATAATGGAAAAAACAAAAATCATTTAAAAAATAAATAAATTTGGCAGTGAAAGGACACAGTCAATCATTGAATCCATGAGTGTGTGTAAGATCACTTCAAAAGATAATTCAGAGTAAGAAGAGAAGGAAGCACAGGAAAATGGATCTCTATATCATTAAACCAGTCACTAAGAGATTCTGCCTTATTGAAATGTAATATTGAAAATATGTGCTTTGATAGCATGAAGTGGTGTTGTTTAACAACAAGTTAAAGCCCGCACAGCTGTAAATGAATTTTGCTTTCTAACCTTTACAACATCCTTTTGTTTCACAGTGTGGTTTCCTCAAGTTACCACATGCATAACTCCCTGGGCTATTGAGGCCATTCAGTTTCACTTTATGCCACACAAACAAGCAAGATAACATGAGGTTAAATCCTAACCACACATTTTGTTATTTACTTCTGTTTTAGAAAATACAGATCTGCACAACTAAATAATTCCATTGGAAGGATAAAAATCCTCTAATTTTTCACAGATAAAATTACTTGTGGAAATGATCATGATATTTGTTTCACAAATGCCAATTTTTCAACTTCCTCATCAAAGAGTTCTTCCACATAGGCCAGTAAGAAAAGAAATAATTGGTTTGAGTTTTTGTTTTGTTTCTAAACTTTGGCAAGACTTTTAAGGACATCCAGGACTTCACTAATCACTGTATCCTTATCTTTGTTCTTTGTCTGGTCCTATCAGTTACAAAGGACATTCTGCAGTCTTTAAAGACTCTACTTTGAACTTGACCAAAGAAACAAGTCTCCGTATGTGTCTTGTAAATTAACCAAGTGCCACAAACAAAATAATCCCAGATAATATATTTTATTACATAGAATTCTTAAACTATTTTCTGAGATCATTAGCATTGTAATAGTTGCTATATAGCCTTAGCAGATTTTTTTTTCACTTAATTTTGGTAAAATTTTTAATAGTTCAAGAAATCTAGTTGCTTCTTAAGGTCTAATTCACCAGCTATTCCTATCGCTTGTCATTGAAGCAGAGTTCCAAGTTAAATTTTTTTAAAGTTACCTTTTAAACCTGGTGACCTTATGAAAATGTCTTAATCCCTACCAGCTTCACACATATAAAATTAAGCTTCATTTACGTTTTCATATATTTTGAAGTTCCCTGTTGGAAAGCTATAGAATCCTCTTCCTCAGACAAAATATCATTTAGTTCTAGGACTTAAAATATGTCTATTATAAAGTCAGATTTTTTCTAAAGAGTGTCTATGAGGTCATAATGCGATATGATGGCATAGATATAACACAGTTCTGTAATCTTTGGTGTCTTAGGGTATTTTTGTCCTCCCTTGGATCTAAAAAGGAGCCAAAATGATAAGCTCTCTCAGAATATTTAAGGCAGGTATGGATTGAAAGGCTCAGGTTACTGTAGAGTTAAGAAACCATGTATAATTGGATACTTTGAAATGTTTTTCTGGCTGTGTTTTCAATAAAGGATAAAGCTAGTGGGAAATTTTCAGGAATTATCATTTTTTAAAATAGAGTAATATTCAGACTCAGAAAAATGGTAGGGAAACTAATACCTTCGTTTGAACTTAAAAAAAAAAAAGGAGTCAAATTGCTTCTACATGGTTAACTGAAGTATTTTTGACTAGAATGAAATCAAGGGAAAAGCACACTACCCACATAAGCCCCAAAAGGTTTGACCTCTTTGTTTTTTTTTGTTTTTTTTTTTTGTCTTACCTAGGGCCGCACCTGTGGCATATGGAGGTTCCCAGGCTAGGGGTCTAACAGGAGCTGTAGCTGCCGGCCTACGCCACAGCCACAGCAACGCGGGACCTGAGCCGCATCTGCGATCTACACCACAGTTCCACAGCTCACGGCAACGCCGGATCCTTAACCCACTGAGCAAGGCCAGGGGTCGAACCTGCAACCTCATGGTTCCCAGTTGGATTCATTAATACTGAGCCACGATGGGAACTCCTATGACCTCTCTTCTTTAGTATCACCTTTCTGTATGAGTGAATGAATACTGATGATAAGTGTGATCAGTTCTGATGGCTCAGTATTTCCAATCAGGCCTGGTGGTTTAGTTCTTCTATTCTATTTAGTCAAAGTGGAAAAAAACTTTTTCTCTGTTTTATGTGTAAAATAACAAAAATTATTTTAATATATTTACTTTCTCTTTAATCTTGAACATTGTTCTGTTAATCTGTCATAAGCAGTCAATCTTTAGGCCACCACAGGAGTGTCTACATTGCATTTGCTATAATGTAATTCAACAGCTTACTTGTTTACCTCCCTTTGAACTAGGAGTTCCTGGACAAGAATATATGCAGAGACCATGTCTTATGCATCTATATGTATTCGACATCTAGAAAAGTACCTCATCCATAACAGGCAATAATAATAGATTTTTGCAGATAAAAGAATTAGATATTCAGGCTAAATGAGTAATCATGATATTAATTTAGAAAGAGACTAGAGAAACAGTAAGCAGAGTTATGATAGTTTCTGGCACAATCAACTTCATGTTTAGCTTTCAAATCCATCATTTACTAGAAGCATGAAGTGGGCAAATTATTTGGCTTTCATAAATTTCAGTTTCCTTTCTATACAAGGGAAATGGTAATGCCCATCTTTGAGGATTATGTAAAGATTAAATAAGACAATGTATGTCAAAGCACTTATCACTGAGTGGCGTTCACAGTAAAGGTCTCAAAAATGACAACAAAAACAAAATACAGTTAAATCAACAAATATTTCTGAAAGGTGTATGTTTTCCCCTAATCCTTATTGTTAAAAAGGAACTGGACTTCTGGTTCTAAATACTCCACTGAATACCCATACTTATTTCACCTGTCTCCCAAGATCCCATTTCAATGACAGTGAAGACTGACAAAAAGCAAAAAAAATCTGAGACAGTGCTAAAAATATCAAGAGAACGAGAGAAGCCACAGACTGGGAGAAAAACATTTGCAAAAGATAAACCTAATAAAGAGCTGTTTATAAAATATACAAAGAACTCTTAAAACTCAACAAGAAGAAAATGAAAAATCTAACTAAAAAATAGATATAACCTGAACAGAAACATTTTCAAAGGAGATACTATACAATTGGCAACTAAACATATGAAGAGATGTTAAACAGCATATTATTAAGGAATTTCAAATTATAACAATAGATGTTACTACATATCTAGTTAGAATGTCAAAATCCAAAATACACTAAATGTTGGCCAGAATGTGGAGCAATACAAACTCTCATTCTTTGCTGTTGAGAATGCAAAATAATACAATCATTCTGGAAAAACAATTTTGCCTTTTCTTAAAAATGGAACATACTTATCTCTATATGACTCAGCATTTGTGTATGTTGGCTCATATCCAAATGAATTGAAAAATTACATTCACACAAAAACCTACACATGGATGTTTATAGCAACTTTATTCATAACTGTTAAACCTGGAAGCAACAAAAATGTCTTTCAGTAGCTAAGTGGATAAACTGTGGTACATCCAGAAAATGAAGTATCAAATATCATTCATTGCTTAAAAAAAATCAATTTAACCATAAAAAGACATGGAGGAAACTTGGTTGCATATTAAATGAAATAAGTCAATCTGTAAAGGTTCTTGCTATATGATTTCAACTATATGACAATCTGGAAAAGGCAAAATTATGGGAAAAATAAAAGATTCATAGTTACCAGCGGTTGGGGGGAGAGAGGAATAAATAGGTAGAGCACAGAGGATTTTTAGGGCAGTGAAATTATCCTGCATGTTATTACAATGGTGGATACATGTTGTTATACATTTATCAATATCCATAGAATGTATGATACCAATAGTGAAACAATGTAAACTTTGAACCTTGCGTGATGATGTGTTAATGCAGGTTCATCAGTTATAACAAATGCACCACTGTGGTGAGGGAAGTTGATAGTAGGGAAGGTTGTGTACATATGGAAAGGAAATATATGGAAACTGCACTTTTCACACAGTTTTGCTGAAGTAAGCCTTGTGAAATAATATAAATGAAAATTTAAATATATAAAAGTCACACCATGTTTCTATGATAGATATAAAGATGCAAAGTTGATAAAATACTCTCCATAAATTAATCCATATATATTATTAATTTTGGCCATAATAAATTTAAAAATACATAAAACCAGAATGTTCAGTTTATCTGAAAGGATAAATTATGATAGCAGTTCAGATGGACAGATAGATTAGATTTACGTGTAAAAAAAAGATGTAAAAGTAATAGGAAAACTATAAAAGCAAGTACTACCTAAATCTTGATATAGAAAGCTTTCTTGGTTTGATGTCAAAAGATCAAAATCATTAAAAAGAAAATAGAGAGTTGACTATATATTTGTATGGAAGGATATACAAAATCAAAAGACAAGTGAACCACTGAAGAAAAATATTTGCAACCTATGTGAGAGACACAGAGATAATATTTATAGTATGTAAAGAAATAGCTCACCTCAGAAACATACAAATAACTCCACAGGAAGAAACAGTTACATGACATTAAAGGCAATCCCAAAGAAAATCACTGACTAATAATAATGTGAAAGATAAATAAAAATGCCAATTGATATGATATCAGTTTTCATCACTCAGAGTAGCAAAGACATAAAAATACTGATAATGCCAAGTTTTGTCTGAGTGTAAGAAAATAAGTTTTTTCAAATATTTTTGATGATAGTGTAAATAAGTTCAATATTTTGGAGGAAAATATGTATTATAACATTGCTATCATTGCAAAAATACTCTTAAACCACTAAAGTGTCATGAGGGATTTGGTTAACATCTTAAGATATAACAATAAAACAAATGTTCTGTATATATCCAATAAAACATATAAAAGAGATCTATATGATTTTATGTAAAAAGAAATTCCTGCCATATTATAGAGTAAAAGACATATATTACAAAAAAAATGTTATAAAACCATCTTGAGGAAGATATAACCAACCATTGCTGGCTTTAAAAATGGAAAAGGACCATGAACCAATGAATATGAGCAGGCACTAGAAGCTGTAAAAGGAATATAACCCTCAGTTACAAGATTAGTCTTAAGGGGGAAAGTGATCTGTGTTACCAGAGATCCTGATGTGATTTCCAGGAATGCACTCTAGACATAAACACTGACTGCCTGTACTATTATAGGAAGTAGAAATGATAAAAATCAGCCTTCAAGTGAACACTGAATAGCAAACTGTAACCAACCACTGGATCAGGTTACAAGACAAATAATGATTCTAATAGAACTTGGAAAAGAGTACTAAAGAGAATTTAATATATTTCTCCCTAACTTGTCTTTGTTTATGACTCTATAGGAAGCTAATTGTTTTCCTCAATTCTGTGACAAAAAGAACTAGAAGATACAGGAAAACCAAGAAGAATTTGGTTCTTGGTGAATTCTCAAGAAAGTATTTTTGAATTGTAAAAAAAAAAATAAAATAGAATAAACAAAATTGACATACCTTAAATTAGACTAACCAAGAAAAAAAGAACTCAAATAAATATTCTCAGAAATGAAAGAGATGATATCTAATACCACAGAACAATAAAAAATCATAAAAGACTACTACAAACAACCATACACCAACAAACTGGACCTAGAATAAATAAATTCCTAGAAATATACAATCTTCCAAGATAGAATCATGAAGAAATGGGAAATCTAAAAAGATCCATTACTAGTAAGTAGACTGAATCAGTAATCAAAAAACTCCCAACAAACAAAAGTCTAGGACCAGTAGTCTTCAATGATGAATTCTACCAATATTCAAAGAATTAATATTAATCCATATCAAACTCTTTCAAAAACACAGAATAGAAGGGAATACTTCCATATTCATTTTACAAATCCAGTATCACTCTGATACTAAAATCAGAAAAGGACTTCACTATCACAAGAAAAGAAACTTTACAGGCCAATATCTCCTGATGAATACAGACAAAAAAAAATCTTCAACAGATTAGAAAACCAAGTTCAACAACACATTAAAAGGATCATACACCATGATCAAGTGAGATTTATTCCAGGATGCAAAGATGGTTCAACAACTGCAAATAAATGTGCTTCATCACATTTGCAAATGAAGTGTGTGTGTATATATATATATATATATATATATATATATATATATGCAGAAAAGGGAATTGAAAATATTCAACATCCACATAGGGTAACAATTCTCACCAAAGTTGGCCTAGAGAGAATATAGCCCAACATAATAAGAGTCATATGTGAAAAACCCAAAGTTAACATCATACTCAATGGTGAAAATCTATAAGATTTTCTTCCTAACTCAGAAATAAGACAAAGATGCCCAATTTCACCACTTTTATTTAACATAGTAGTGACAGTCCTAATCACAGTAATTAAACATTATAAAGAAATAAAAGTCACCCAAATTAGAAATAAAAAAAGTAAAACTGTCACTTTACAGATGACATGATATTGCATATGGAAAACTGTGATGACTCCACCAAAAAGATTGTTAGAACTAATAAATAAATTCAGTAAAGTTGTAGGATACAAAAATAAATACACAGAAATCTGTTGCATTTCTATACACTAATAGTAAATTATCAGAGAAATTAAGAAAAAAATTCCATTTAAAATTATACCAAAAAGAATAAATTATCCAGGAATAAGCACTTTACTATTCACTGAAATACACTGAAAACTATAAGAGATTGATGAAAGAAATTGAAGAAACATATATATGGAAAGATATTCTATATTCATGGATTGGAAGAATTAATATTATTAAAATGTCCATCCCACCCAAAGCAATGCAATTCCAATCAAAATCCCAATGGCAGATACACATAACAATATTTTTCAGCCATAAAAAAGGAAATCTTGTGTTTGCAATGACATGGATGGACCTTGAGGTCATTATGCTAAGTGAAATAAACTAGACTGAGAAAGACAAACACTAAATGATGTCACTTATATGTGGAATTTAGAAAAACAAAAAAAAAAGACAAAACAAAACAAAAAACTAAGCTCATAGATATGGAGAAAATATTAGTGGCTGCCAGAGCTGGGGAGTAGGGACTGATAAAATGGGTTAAGGTAGTCAAAATATACAAACTTATGGTTATAAGTGAGTCATGGGAATATAGGGTAGAGTATGGTGACTATGGTTAGTAATATTATATTGCATGTTTGAAAGTTGCTGAGAGAGGATCTCAAAAGTTCCCAACACAAGAAAAAAAATTGTAACCACATATGCTGACACATGCTAACTAGACTTTGTGGTGATTATTTTGCAACATATACAAATACCAAATCATTATATTGTGCACATAAATCAATATAATGTTGTCTGTCAGTTATGCCTTGGTAAAAAATGGAATCTGGTTTAATAAATTAATTTATAACAAAGAGATAAGATGGCAGAGCAGAAGGACTTGAGCTCACCTCCTCTCACAAAAACACAAAAATCACAACTAACTGCTGTTGATGAACAGCCATCAACAACAAAAAAATCAGAACTTACCAAAAAGATATGATATGTTCAAAGATAAAAAAGAAGGCACAATGAGAGTGTAGATGGGGGGCTTTCATGATATAATCAAATTCCATGCCCTGCAAACCAAAAATCTATAATAGATACACGCCAAAAAAAAAAAAAAAAGGTAAAAGCAATCCAAATAACACTAAAGGTAGTCATAAAATCTCAAAAGAATAAAAAAGGAAGGGAAGAAAAGAGACCTACAGAAACAAATCCAAAACAATGAACAAAATGGCATTAAGGACATACATATTGACAATCACCTTAAATGTAAATGGATTAAGTAATACAAACCAAAAGACATACACTGGCTGACTGGATACAAAAACAAGACCTGTTTATATGCTGTCTACAAGAGACCCACTTCTTATCTAGGGACAAATAGAGACAGAAAGTGAGGGGATGTAAAAAATATTCTAGGTAAAGAGAAATCAAAAGAAAGCTGGAGTAGCAAAACTCAAACAAAATAGACTTTAAAATAAAGACTGTTAAAAGAGACAAAGAAGGACACTACACAATGACCAAGGGATCAATCCAAGAAGAAGATTTAACATTTATAAATATATATGCACCCAACAAAGGAGCATTTCAATATATAAGTCAAATGCTGATAGCCACAAAAGGAGAAATCAACAACAACACAGTAACAGTAGGGGACTTTAACACCCCATTCACATTAATGGACAGATCATCCAGAGAGAAAAATCAATAAGGAAACACAAGCTTTAAATGAGACATTAGACCAGATAGACTTAATTGATATTTATAGAACATTCCATCTAGAATCAACAGAATGCAGGAGTTCCCATCATGGCTCAGTATTAATGCATCCAACTGGGAACCATGAGGTTGCAGGTTTGATCCCTGGCCTTGCTCAGTGGGTTAAGGATCTGGTGTTGCCGTGAGCTGTGGTGTAGGTGGCAGACATAGCTCGGATCCCACATTACTGTGGCTGTGGCGAAGGCCGGCAGCTATAGCTCCTGTTAGGCCCCTAGCCTGGGAACCTCCATATGCCATGGGTGCGGCCCTAGATAAGGCAAAAAAAAAAAAAAAAAGACAAAAAAATAAATAAGTAAAATAAAATCAACAGAATACATATTCTTTTCAAGCACACATGGAACGTTCTCCAGTATTGATCATGTGCTAGGCCACAAAGCAAGCCCTGGTAAATTTAAGAAAATTGAAATCGTAACAACCATCTTTTCTGATCACAGCACTATAAGATTAGAAATCAACTACAAGAGAAAGTCTTGGGAATAATTTTTGTTAAGTGGCTCTAATTCCCACTACATTAATAAATTAATGCTATAAAAGAATGTAGTTTTTAAAAATGTGTCCATAACATACTTATTTCAAATAATAAAAGCACAGTTTTAGTTTTTGTTAATAATGTATTTCTTTGGACATTTAGTATTTTCAAATATAAAACATATAGCTCCTTTAGGTAAAGGAAAGTTTAAGTAAATTTATCAACTACATAATATAAACAAACATATGTATGAACACACATAATCTGGATATCTTTAACATATATCTTCTGAAATTGGAATGTTCTAAGATCATATAAGACAAATCATTTATTTCCTAAGAATGCCTCCAGAAAACAGTAACATCATTGCTTCCTTTATCCTGTTGTAGGCTATACTTGGGTTCACAAACATATAATTAAAATGCTTATCAAATAATAAAACACCTTGACTCTAGGGGAAGACTTACCGAGATGAAAATATAAAGAATGACAAAAAGAGGTCCTAAATTCAATTTTAAAACTCACAAAAGGTCACTGCCACAATAAACATTTATAACCAAAGGCTTGAATTTCTGCTTTTCTGTCTTGCTACCTTTTGCATCAGTTGTTATGAAATATTACATCAACCTAAAGTAGAAGATCATCCCATTCAATCAAAAGAAATCGAATAACCTGAAAAATTCTTACCTTTATGAGGTGAAAAACTGTCTTCCAACTGTCAGGTGGTCATGTTTCAAGAATCCTCTTGATTAAAGTCTCCAATAACTCCTGAAAAAAAAAGATCAAAAGCCAAATAATATTGTACTGCAGTTATATACATATACGTGGATTTGAAACTCACAAATAGAGCAAATTGAAGGATCCATCATTTGACACTAAGTCACCTGTCTGAAAAAAAGTATTCTTACTATGGGCATACGTGTTAAACAATAAATAGCAAAGTTTCCTTTGTAAATTCCTACACTCTCTTCCAGGAATACACTGCAAAATGATTCTGACTGAGCATTCAAGGATCTGGGGAGCATGGCTTGTAACAAGACTATCTTCTATAAGAGCCTACTCATATGTTACACGATAAGACAACTTCTAAATGAATCCTCAAAAACAGCATTGTGACTCAGAACTCATATTCAGTAAATATAATCTGGGAAACTATATGAAATATAATTTTTCATCAATAACAATCGTTGTGTCACAAGGTAAGATGATACTGAGTGACTATTTAGCCACATTCCCTCTTATTTAATACTAAATAAAAAATAGGCAAAAAAGAATCAGTTCATCCTCATTATGAATCGGTAGGAAAAAAACAACTAAGAACTGAGCACATTAAAAGATGTTATGGAGTAGTGATAAGAAATAGGTCCTATTTTCCTGAAGCTATTTTGCAAAACATTTTATAAGGCTTTGTAAAAATTAAATCTTGTTCTTTTTATGGCCAAAGATTACTTGAGATTAGTTAAAGGTAGACCTTTAAAAGAAATATTACTTTGAAAAAGAAAAGACATCAGTTTGTTTTTGCACATGTGATGTGACTTTACCATTTCTACATCACTTGCTAATCGAGTCCATAGAAACATCACACTGGGTTGATAACTGGCCTAAATGAGAGATCTGATAGTGAATTTTTAAATGTCAGATTAAAATATCTTTAAAAAAAAAACTTAAAATCTGCAAAAGTAACCAGAAGCCAAGAAGTAACTATTTAGCACTGGTAGTACTTAGAAAAATAAGAAGACAGTTTGGGCAATTACTCCAATATCTTATATCCTGTATCCATTTTTTAAGGGGGAAAAATAATAGACATGTCTCAGTGTATTAAATGTATAAAGCTAGAATTAACCAGATTTTAATATTCTATATTACTTTACAGCTAAGTGTAGGATGTTAGCAACATGAATTCTAGACCATAGGAGTTGTGAGTGAAAAATGTACTCTCAAAGCCCTAGTAGCAGAGACCTACACAGACTGTAATCTGGTGAATTCTGTGGACATGGGGAAAACTAGCCCAAACATTGGCAATGATGTTTTAATGGAGAATATATGGAATGTTCCATGGTCCTGAAGGGTGAAATAGTGAGGATATGGGGGAATGCATTCATAAAGAAAAGTTCATCTCCAAAATGCTCCTGAGAATTGGTTTAGTCTCTTGTTTCAAGTCTTGTCTGATTATAAGAATCTCCCAGCACACTTGTTAAAAATACAATTTCCCAACAATGTTCCCTCTCTCCCCCTTCAACCTTAATTATTATTCAATAGGGCTGGATGATACCAAACTCCGCTTTTTTTTTTTTTCTGCTTTTTTAGGGCCACACCGGTGGCATGTGGAAGTTCTCAGGCTAGGGGTCTAATCAGAGCTACAGCTGCCGGCCTGTGCCACAGTCACGCCAGATCTGAGCTGCGGACCTACACCACAGCTCACAGCAATGCCAGATCATTAACCCACTGAGCAAGGCCGGGGATCGAACCTGCAACCTCATGGTTCCTAGTTGAATTCGTTAACCGCTGCGCCACAACAGGAACTCCCACACTCTGTATATTTGATAAGACCCCAGGTTAGCCTTTTCATATTATCATAATGATAACATTATAATAAAGTAGATTTAGGAAGCACTTGCCTAGTCTCTTTAATTGTTCAACCCTGCCCTTGATCAACACACTTGACCACTAATCATTCAGTACTGAATAGGGAAAACTATTCATCATTCTAGTAAACAAGATCTAAGAGAGAACAAATTTTACAGACTTCAATAGCACTAGTCAAAAAAACAGAATAGTTAATTTACACTGTTTGCTCTTTCACCTATTTTTAAAATCATCGTCATTTTGTTAGTCATAATGCTAGTAGAAATTGATTACTAAAGTCACAGCATGTTTTCACACTGTTGTTATTTGACATGGATGTGTTTACATTTAAATAAAATAATCATTAAATATATTTGGTGCCCTTTTCCTAATCTTTATCCCATTTTCCCAAATCTTCTCCAAAACTGCAGTTTAATAATTCTCAACATACAGTACTGCCATTTATAAAATTAAGATTAAATGGCTTCCCATTTTTGATGATGTAACCCAGTGACTCATATTGAGATTCTGAAATCATGTACATATTCAATAAAATATTTTATAAATCGGAAAAAAATTGGAAAACCACATTTTGTAATTTTAAAACTTTTTTTTAAGAAAAGCAATCCCCAGGACAAGTAGTTCTTCTTTTCCATTATTATTTTTCACTGAAGTTTTTGGTTAACCCTTACATTAACACAAGGATGCCAATATTCTTAATTTTTTTCTTTGTTCCTAAAGTGCATGAATCTAACCTCACTTTAGAGGATAAGCTCAAATTTCCTTATTTCATTAGAAAGCAAATTTAAGGCATTATCTTAAATAAAATTACTGCATCTATTTCTTAAGTTACTCTAGGTACTTCCTTGAGTCGATGAACTAGACTATGAAAAGGCTACATAATTGAACTGTATGAATTTTATCCTTCATAGAGTTGGTTTCATTGAGTTGTCTGTTAATAAGACTTTGGCTTTTGTCAAAGGATCGAACATGAAGCAATACATTACTATTTTTGCTTCAGGAATACACATTTAAAACATGATCCATCCTTATCATGAAATGCCCTCACATAAATCCTCACATAAGAAATCCCTTGAAGAAATTATTATTTAGGAAGAAATTATTATTAAGGAAAACTTGTCTTGACCTGAATAGGTGACATGCTTTTCCATATAGATAATGACAAATTATATAAATGTACTATTCTTCTAATTGTCAGTCATAAATCTGGAAGCCAGATTTGAAGTTGAAATTGGAAAGCTCATGTTAGTCCTAACAATATACAAAGACATAACAACATATAAACTCACACACCTACACACATATATTAGCTTCCCCTTTTTTTTTGTTTTACATGCTTAAAAAAAATCTCGATTCTTCTCTTCTACTTATCATTATTTAACTTTTTAAAATATTTCCTCTCAAGTATTTTGTGGCACAAACAAGGATTTTCTACTTTTAGTAAGACTTCTACTACTTTTGGTACTATTACTAACCAACAACAATTTACTGAGCATTTACTCTAAGTGAGATAGCCATGGTCATTTCTGTACTACAAATGAAACACAGGAACTTTAGAAGGGTTAAATAACTGATTCACAGTGTTACCACTAGAAAAATGTCACATGCAGGTTTTAAAGCTTGGTCTTAGGTCTAATTTAATCCCACACACAAACAACTGTGGTATGTGGTAAATCTCAAACATTGCAATATTAAAGAAATTAGTGGATACTATCAATTTTGAGAGTACGATCATTTGAAATCATAAACAAATACTTGTTATATATCAGTTTTACTTTCCATTTTCAGTCAGTGACATTTGTATCTTATAAACATAGGTTAATATTGATTGCATTGGTAACTGCATTGCATAAAAAGGTTACTTTATACCATAACAATTCAAGATGTCAGTTTACAGTTCTGAGAAAGAAAATTGTTTAAAAATTTGTCGACTTAAAAAAAAACTACAAATTAAACAAAAATAAATTATTTACATATTACTCATAGGTTCTAGGCTGAAGCACAATACCCGTAGTATCATTACTAACAAACTCATATTATTTTAGACTCAGAAGTCAAATGACTGAGAGAGATGTTAGAAGAGATCTAGTACAAGTCTGCCTCACCCAATTCCCCTCAGATCCTAAGTCCCTCCTCGGATCCTAGCACCTAGTTCTAAGTTGCCATGTACAAGGAGTGCAGTCTATTATATTTGCCTTCATGTAAAGTTAGTTTCTTTGCAACATTCCCTGTTGAAAAATGGAGCTGTGAATGGCAAGTGGAAAGTGGCCATCTACATCCTCTGCTAGTGGTAAGCATAAATTAGGCTGTGGATTCTTGGAATACTGCCATGGAGACAGGTGGTTCTCTACATTTTTATTCAGGACTCATATTTCTAAGTGCTAAGAAACCACAATGATAGATGACATAAAATGCATGGCCTGATATTCAAGGAATTAGTGTAAGTCAAGTATTCATCAGTTCTATCTTCTAACACTTGCTCTCTGGAGTTAGAAACTGAATTTTCAGATGTCCTGGTCTGTCAAGTCATGTCATGTTAGACCTCAAAGCTCTGTGCAGAATTTTCTATAAGGTCTATTCCTTATTTCCATGGGGAAATGAAGGCTGTTCTTGTAAATATGCACCATGAAGACTGGCAATTTCTAAACATTTTCTCAGATTATTAGCAAAACAAAGTAACAAAAACCTGTTTTTAGTCTTGCTGACACTACAAATGTGGTATGAAAAATATACTTTATTGCTTTACATGTATAGATAAAATCGACAGTTCTCCTTAACAGTTACTTTTAGTGTTATAAAAGTGAATAGAGGTTATGAGAGTTCCATAGACACTCAATTTGTACAAGCCAGAAATCACTGTCAGTCATTCTATCATTCTATCAATCACCATCAAGTCACACCTGTTTCCTGGCTTCCACATCTATTCAATCATAAATGCTAATAATTTAACTTCTAGCAATACTTCAAACCCATCTTTTTTCATCACCGCTCTCATGGCCACTGTCCAGGCTACCAACATCTTCAATCCAATTAATTACCATTGTCTCCTGAGTCTAGGTCTGTCCTATTTCCATCCATCCTGCATACTATTGTCACTATGTTATTTCTAAGAGTCAGGCCTAATCATGTCCCTCTCTTGATTAGAATACTTAAATGGCACCTAACAGACTAAAGGATAAATCCTAACTGCTTAGTATGTCACAAAAGGCCCTTTAAAATCTAGCATCTGCATATCCTTCCAGCCTTCCTCCTCATCACTCACTCCACTCCTCCACCCCGGAGATTAGTAAAACATTTTACACTTAGTGGATGATCAGTATTTGTTGAATTAATAATTTAGTTATTTAAAGACACTCATACACAAAAAAGTTAAGTGACTTGTTCGCTATAAATACAAGTTGCTATGCCTACCAAAATTTTTTTATTACTTTCTAAATTCATCAAATCATAAAAGAGGTTTGTAATTACATTGTTCTTTGCATAATCTATCCATTAGCTCACCCTTTAAGGAGGCAAGTGTTTGGGTAAAATTTCCTCCTCCTTTCAATAAGATGATATAAAGTGGATGAAAATGGGGCCAGGGTCTGTATCATGTTAAGAAGCTGTTCCTGTACTCACATTATCGATTAACAGTTTCCTCAGTTTAGCATTTCACTGGACAGCCAATATCTATTTAAACCATGTGCTGTTAGTTGTCTTTCATATGCTTCCCCTATGGGCTATTTCAGGGAAATTACCAGCTTTTAAGTGAGGACATGGAGTAATGCGTGGGCTCTAAGCAACTGTGTGCTACTTTGCCATGATCCCTTATGTCTTTGACAATTTGCAATTCTATAAATCACAACATAAACATAATTTTAAAATAATTTTATTCACATGTTCCAGCTCTCATAGGAAATTTCACTGTGCCTAATGCATTTAATAAACCATCAAATAAAACAAATGAAAGCAGAATGTGTTATAAATAGACATGAAAGTCTTTCCCTGGATGAAATTTAAGTTTACAAATGAGCCAGGAGACTTGACCAATGGGAAGACAGTCAAAATATCTCTGAGGGGAGAAAAGGCAATATACAAACAATTGCATATGGTTCAATGTTAAAATATCTCCTTCCTATTTCCCCTGACATACTGATACAACCAGTTAGCCTAATAAGTTTATGTTTCATTTACTCTGAATCTTAGAACATTTTAATGTTATGCTTTGACAGGGATCGTCACAAAATGATAAGATTTCAGGCTCATGTAAGTCCAAAATAGTAAAGTATGATTCTTTTTGCCTGAGTATTTTAAGGCTTTCACTACTTGCCCTCTGTTCTTGCCAGCATCCTCATTATTTTAGACATGTACAGTAACTGAAATATGACTCCTGTCCTTGGTATTTAGTGCCAATATGTGTTGAAAATTAAGGCTGGTCTTTAATATTTTCTTCAACCTTGAAATGGCCAATTCTGGTTTTAAAAAAGTTAAACATATGGGAGTTCCCGTCGTGGCTCAGTGGTTAACGAATCCGACTAGGAACTGTGAGGTTGCGGGTTCAATCCTTGGCCTTGCTCAGTGGGTTAAGGATCCGGCATTGCCGTGAGCTGTGGTGTAGGCTGCAGATGCGGCTCGGATCCCGCGTTGCTGTGGCTCTGGCTAAGGCCAGCGGCTACAGCTCCTGTTAGACCCCTAGCCTGGGAACCTCCACATGCCGCGGGTGTGGCCCTAGATAAAGCAAAAAGACCAAAAAAAAAAAAAAAAAGTTAAACGTAGCTAACTATGTAAGTATTATGAGTATCCTAAGACTATCACTTTCAATTAATTTTATTAAAAAGAAACATATACTATGCAGCACTTTATGGTAAAAAAATGAAGTCACTGTGAACAAAAGAGAATAATTTTTTCTAATTATATGAACAGGGAAGATTCAACCAATTTTCCTCTCTTACATCATTAAATAGTATAATCATACCTATAAATTACTGAATGGACAATAATGCTTGATTAAGATATAGAGACAGTAGAGCAAAGTTTTCATTGTTCTGATATACTTTTTCAGTTGAGATTTTGTTATTTTGGTTGTATTTGGGACTGCAAGGCTCAGTCCTGGTTTAAATACAACTAGTTCTCAGAAAGCTACCTAATCCCCACTAATCTTCAATTCCTTAATCTAGAAATTAAAAGGATTGGGTTGGACCATTTATTCTCTAAATGTTGTCTAAAGCCCATCTGCTTTCAGCATTCTGTAATTTCATTATTCTTCTTGTACATTATAATTTCCCAATGCCACTATGCTAATTTTTATTCTTGTCAGAAATGAATTATTTTATTTATGGTTTAAAGTTAAAAGGAATATTTTCTTTGCATGAACATTGAAGGGACATAATATTTTCCTTTTGTTCAGGAGGAAGAACCAAAACCCCAGAGAAACAAGATACATCATAAAAACTGTTACAATTATCATCACATATTTATTATAACCATACCTTGAGAATGAGGGGTCTGAATCATCTATTTCTGATTGACAGGGAGACAAAACATTATCTAAAGATTTTTTAAATTGGCCTTTCAAGATAATAAAAAAAATTGAAAGACTTATAATGGACAAATATGTATGCAATATTTATTACCAAAATATTCAGTGCTTTGAAAAAATATGATCAAAGTAGTCTTCACACCTGGAGTAGAAATAGGTTTCTGATATGTATCAATATGATGGCACTAAAGCAGCAAGAGAGCTATTTGATTCTCCGTTTAAGAACAACTGAGTCCAACTGCTTTTTGCTGGGTAATGAAGAAAAAACAGTATAGTAGAAATTCTCTCAGGATGTCTGCCCAGCCCTATCTTCTTATTTGAGAAGGCCCTCGTCTGTCATTTAGCAGCCATTTTTATACTTTTCTCTCCACCCACAGGTGACTGGACCAAGTCTGGAAACTTTCCTATAGCATAGTCCACTAGTTGAGCTGTTACAATCAGCACTTCCACTAACCAGGTCAAAAGACACTAGCTATTTGTTCAGTGGCATCCAAATTGAAAGCACAAGTAACCTAGGAATGAATGCCAGATGCACCCTAAAATATCCAGAGATGAGGGGGGGTGCTATATTTCTACCCTTGGGTTGTGTTAAAATAAATAAACTGCATCCCCAATAAATACTCTTTAACTCAATCAAATTTGAGTTTATCTTTATTCCTTCTAACAAATCTTTCCCTGAGATCAAATGACTCAACTCATTCCTGATTCTCCCTTAAACTCTCTTCTACTGGACCAAAATGGTGTATAGTTTAACTCCTACCAACATTAAGATAGGGATTTAAAACACTAGGAGTTTCCCTGTGGGGCAGTGGGGTTGGGGATCCAGTGTTGTCATAGTAGCAGATCAGGTTGCTGCTGTTGTGTAGGTTTGATCCCTGGCCTGGGAACTTCCACATGCCATGTGTGTGGCCAAAAAATAATTTTAAAAAAGCACTAGGTATAAAATACTCATTTAGTTCCGTAAATAACTCCAATCAATTACATTTAATGATATATAACTTTTTTCTGAAAAAGATCAATGTCCTTCCTAGCCAATTTTTAGAAATAAAGTGTCCAGAAAGTGACTCCATGCAGATCCTAGATTTACCCTTTCTCCATTTTCTCTGGAGAAAGGTATGGCGCCACTAGTTTTTTGGGGTTGTTTGTGTTTTGCTTTTTAGGGCCACACTCATGGCATATGGAAGTTTCCGGGCTAGGGGTTGAATCGGGACAACAGCTGCCAGCCTACACCACAGCACAGCAACACAGGATCCAGGCCATGTCTTAAACATACACCACAGCTCATGGCAGCAACAGATCCTTAACACACTGAGCAATGCCAGGAATCAAACCCACATGCTCATGGACACTAGTCAGATTCCTTTCTGCTGCACCACAATGGGAACACCCTAGTTTTTATTACAAAGTATTTATTATGAAAAAGGATGGAAACTAAAATGTAAAAGAGTCTTGTTATTTCTAATTATTTCCTAAGCCTAGGAAAGCATAGAACAACTTTAAAATGTTCTCTTTTTTTGCTTATAAATCTTAATAAATTAGCATAAGAAATGGTTGAGCTTGCATCGGTTTTAAAAAAGTACAAGAATATTACTTCTGACTTCAATAATGTATTCCCCATTCTAAATATGTTTCTATCCCTCTGTTTATATGGGGACACATGGGCATATGACATCAACTAGAAAAGCAGAATGACACAGAAAAGGAGTTTAACCTTACACAACTATGGGAGCTGGTTAAAAAATCTTTGTGAGACTGTTGCTTCTACATGTGGTGCTGAGCCTGAAGACAGCAGGGCAGTCAGCAAGGAAGGAAAGATGGACTCATGCTGGGAGGACAAGAATTAATTGGAACCAGTCAGTCTCAGAGCCTCCAGTTTTGATGACATGAGTGTTAAACTTCACCAGTAAGAGTACCAGCAGTAGAAGCTGGTATTCTTCATGTCTTAGATCTTCATGCACCTGGCTCAGGAGTCAGAGCAGCTGAAGATCTGGCAAGAGCTAAAAGAAGCTGCCAGCCCACAACAAGCCCAGGCCAACAAGGTGCGCCAGTAAAGGAACAGCAACAGGCGAGGGCTGCCTGCAGAGCATGGGTCCTAAACTGACCTTCCAAGCATAAAATAACATGCCTTTTGCCTCACTTCCATCTACCAAATCTCACAGACAATGTCTTTTGTATCCCACGTTAACCTGGAAGTAGGTAGGTAAGGAACTCTGAGAAATTTATTTCGAGCTTAGCTAAATCGATACAATGCAAATGTACCACACCATTGCTGTTATTTGCTAATATCCTCTTATCGATGAGAAGAAACAAGCTCAAATCTTAATTTCTTCAGTTACTTGACAACTTAATCTTGTGTTGAAACAAGAAAAATTATACTATGGCCAAGTTTCAAGTTTCCAATTTTTAAAATCAAGAACTTATGTTAATAGGTTAATAATTAATGTTAACAATTAGTATTACTAAGTTGAATTCAATTTGATGTGATCAGGTACTTTTGCAAACCACAATCTGGCACTTGACCTGAGCCTTTCTTTTTATCCGTGTCAGTGTCCCTTGATCATAAAGCTGAGTCCATATTTATTTCTCATTTCCTTTCTCTTCCCAGCTCTTTCTTGAATAGTTGCCAATAATGCACGACATATTGCAGCCTATGGTTACTTCTCATGACTCTTTAAGTTGTTCAAATTGCAAAGAGAGGGTGTCTGATGACAAATAGCTTGGACTTCTAAAACATATATCCAAACGGAAACTATGTTACCAGAGTTGCTGTACTGCACTTGTTTGAAGGCATAAACATAGCACTTACTTTGTTTTACACTTCAGCTATTTGCAAAAATCTTGTGTGGTTTGTAGAGTTCATTTTTTATATAAGACAAATCAACTTGTCTCCTACTAATAGTAGAGCTTTGTTTTCTCAAACACAGTTTCTTAATATTTGAGAAGTCATCAGCCTTCCGGAGAATGTATGAAAACTCTCCACTCTCTCCTCATAAAAGTACAATACACACTACACACAATTTTAGAAGAGTCAGGGGAACTGGGTAGCCCATCTATAGATCCTCTGAAACACTCAGAGATTCCAAATTAAGAAATTCTATTCTTGCTTAATGATGACCATTATGAAAAAGAATGCTTGAAATATCTAGGGTATTAATTCAAATGTGTCATATTACATTGAAATACCCTTCACGGGGATGCTTATACCACATTTAAAAAACAAAACCTATGAGCATTTATACGAGGCAATGATTGTCATTCTGAAACTTGTTTTGGAGTTTAAAGGCTACTCACCTCTATCCAAACTGTGTATTTTCATTACCATCTGACCATGCACCTGGTGTCCCAACAAAATACTCTGCACTAAATAGATGTCCAACTCACACATTTTGATACATTTTAAATTACCAACTACCACATGGATATTCCATTCTTATTTATAAAAATGCTCTGAAATTTTCTCATCTTATTTTGCCATTTGATGCATAAGCCTCAAAGTTATTTTCATTCCCACATGGTGTTGATCTAATATCAAGATTTGAGCACTGCAGACAATCTCCAAACAAGGAAGATTTCTGTTTTATTAATTGAGCCTGGTTGCCTTTGGAAAATAGGTTCTCACAATTTAAAAAACATCCAGTTTCACATGTAGAATTTTTTTCAGCCTACACACATCTGTATAGATTGTCCATCATCTAAATCACAAAGCAAGGGTCTGATTTTTAAATTTTTTCCATCATGAAATTGAGTGTAACATCTGTTTTGCATGTGTCACATTTTTACCCTTTCTGATTATTACTATGGTTTTTCTACTCCAAGGTTTCCAACTGCAACTGTTTTGAAATCTTGATCTGTTCAAGATAAGGAATATTTTTAAAAAATCAGTTTACTGTGCTTTAAACTCAGTAAAAACCTTACAATATCCAGGTAAGCAAACTCATGGATTAGAAAGAAGAAGAATTTATATGGCTCTTTGTCTAAAACTGGTTACTCTTTGGTGAGGTAGGGAGAAAAATATAAATTATTACTACAGTATTACTATGCCTTCCTGAGAGCTATGGTCCTGTCACATGGCATTTGTACAGATCAGGTGATGTGGACAACCTGCTTTCCTGTGTGGGAATAGTGATGAGGGTCAGCCAGTGCTCTGTCTCTTTGAACTCTATCCAGGTGACTCCTAAGAGAGTAGGAAGAGGGAGAAAGCATTGAGGAAGTGGTATTGAGAGGCTGTACACGGAAAGTGGAGACCTCACAATATGATGCTGTGAGGGGGCAAGACAGCAGGTAGATGCTCTATAACTCACTGAATCTTTTTTTCCGGCAAATTGTCCCTTTCTTCTACCCTCAGATTTCTAGCTGTAGACAGGTTTTTAAATTCTTTGTCTCAAAGATTCTTGAAGCCATTTCCTTCACTCTCTAAAGGGATTCTGCTAAATGACTGGAGAGGAGGAAAGAAGAGGGTGGCTCTGAGAAAACCAAAGAGGGAAAGAGAGATTTCTGGGATTGGACACTGGATAGAAAGAGCTGTTTGGGTCGCTTGGGAGAGGGAGAGAGAGAGAGAGAGGGACGGAGGGAGGGAGAGAGAGAGAGAATGTGTGTGTGTGTGTGTGTGTGTGTGTGTGTGTGCGCGCGCGCGTGCACGGTGGAAGATATTTTTGTTTTCCACCTTAGAACCTATATTATTTGCAGAGTCAGAAGCCATGTACATATGATACCACTATAGGAAAACAAAAACTACCATCCATCAGTGCCTGGAAAGAAACAGAAAAAAATATTCCAAGGAGTTAAAGAGACTTTTGTGGAAATGGCTTGCTCTTCTTCTATTAGTCTGTATTACTGAGATTTTTATAAGCATTACTTTCTTAAAAAAAAAAAAATCACAAATCAAAGACAACAACTTCTTTTAGTTCTGCTTTTCAAAATGAGGATGATTAGAAGAGGGCCAGTTGGAGCCACATAATTTAGGTGCCTCAAGCTGTCTTTCTCCTAATTACTGCAAGATTTCATCTCAACACTATTATATGGTAACTTTAAATATATCCACACATGCTAAAGCATTCCTTGAAGTGCAATCTTCTATGTAAAATAATGCTAGACACCACAATAAAAGAAGCCAAACATGTGCTAAAATACAAGGTGAAAATTAATAAGAATTCTCAGAGTAACTTTTTAACATATTCAATATTATGCAGTTGTGCAAATTTATCAAACTACTTGTTTCTCTCTACATATTTAATTGGAAAGCTCTAATTTGGGAGATGTCACCTCACACAAAAATTTAATAATTCAATTCATTGAGTAATTCCAGTAGCTGACAATATTAATTATATATATGATGAGTAAGGAAATCGCTCACAAAGAAAAAAACCTGAGATTCATTATAAAACAATGCTGTAATTTGGTTGAACTATTCCTTGCTAAACTATTTTCAAGATTAACATTTAAGAGGAATAAACTGTTGTGAGAGTACTCCTTTTGCAAACAGAAAGTAACCGAGAAAATCCAAAACCTTCTAAATCTGCTTCATTATAAGTCTTCACTTATATGCATTTTTAATGAGGACCTCAAAGTAGTTGCTAGATCTGGAATAGCGGTGTATATAAACCAATTTATTTTTATGTATAAAAGACACGTGTCCCTTTGAGAGCCTTCAGGAGGTGAAGTTATACCACTCACCAGTGCAGGAAGTTCCCAGCATTTATGGCTTACACACATAATTTTCTTCACCATTTGTTCTTTTACATTTAGTAGTGAATAGCTAAATTGGGAAATGTGTCTTGTTAGTGAAAAACAACACTACATGGTAAAGACTTCTTTCATATTCAGCAAATTTCTAAAACCCAGAGTGTAAACTTGGGTATAAAAAAATTCCATGACATCCAAGAATTTCATTTTTTAAGTAGTTTTAAAAAAACTAACTTTCAGAGCAAGAGCAGACATTTTTGTTGTCCACCTTAGACCTACATTACTTTCATCAATATCAGGAAATTTCACTTTGAATTGAATACAGAATTATCTCTTAGGAAGTTATCACGATATATAAGAATATGGCTATAAATAATGAGATAGATTTTCTTGCACAGCAATTAATAATGTTTTCACCAGATAATTTGGTAGTGTAAGCAAGGACATGGAACAAAGGACAGACAGCATCTGTGGGACAGGAGGATAGCATTCTTGCATTCCTTTCTGTTCCCACAGCCAATTTACTCACTCTCAGCTTCAGTAGTATAATTATACTCATTGCATAAATGTGACATAAAGATTGGGTAATATTATGTCTAGGGAGCAAAGAGTCCAGTATCCTGCACATGACTCATCGATAACATTGAGATTATTGTGATCACTGATAAGAGGCCGATAATCATTGTGGCTCATGGCTGTGCTCTGCTGAACTTCCTCAGATGTCTTCTGATTGCTCTGGATACAGTGCTTTCACTTCCAAAAGCCACAACTGTGACATGTCATCAAGAGCCAGCCTTGGACTACCAGGGCCTACTTTTCCTGCCTGAACAGAGAGCAGAAACGACCTGGAGATTTTGGTCCTCCAGGTGCAACTTATAGCCACCAACCTTGTGTAGGTATAAGTATCTCAGGTCCCAAGACATAGGACAGGGCATTCTGAGGGTGGTTCCAGAGCTTTTCAACAGGATTGAGACAAAATTGTACTGGAACTTTGTTTAATATTGCACTTGGCCTTCTCTCCTTCCCAGGGCCTTTGTCTGTCCTTCTGTTTTTTTCTTGGGGGTATTATTTAGTGAACCATTTCCCCAAAACCCTCATCTGAAGGCCTGCTTCTGGGGAACTCCAATCTAAAATAGTGATGAGAGAGGAGGGAGAGGTGAAAGCCACGAGAAACATATACATCATGGTTACTTTGCTTTGTCAACTTGACTGGGCCACACAGTGCCCAGGTATCTGGTTAAGCTATATTTGCATGTGTCTGTGAGGGGTTTTCTGGATGAGGTTAACATTTGAATCAACAGACTGACTAAAGCATATTGTCCTCCCCAGGGTGGGTGAGCCAAGGTCAATCTGTTGAGGTTTGAATACAATAAAATGCTGCAAGGAAGGATATTCTCTCTCTACTCGATGGTCTTCAAGGAGGGACATCAGTCTTTTCTTGCCTTTAGATTTGGAATGGGGGTACAAAAAATATGGAATAGCAGATACATTCCTTCCCCACTGGAATTTCACTATGTATAATGACTGTCTATTTTGCAACATTTCTCAGTGCTATTCTAGAATCCTGCTCCTGTGAGCTGTTTAAAGTCAAGTACCAGAGGAAAGAACCTCCCAAGTTCATTGTATAAGACTACTATCACCGTGATACCAATATCTGACAAAAATATATCACAAAGAAGGAAAATTATAAGCTAATATCACTGCTGAACATAGACATAAAAACTCTCAACGAAATACTAGCAAACTAAATCCAACAATATATTGAAAGGATCATGCACCATGATCAAGTGGAATTATCCCAGACATGCATGGATTCTTCAATATCCACAAATCAATCAGTGTCATACACTGCCTTAACAAACTGAAGAATGAAAACTGTACAATCATCTCAAAAGATGCAGAAAAAAGCTTCTGAAAAAATTCAATACAAATTTTTGATAAATACTCTCCAGAAAGTGGGCATGATAAAGGCCATTTATGACAAACCCACAGCTAACATCATTCTCAACAGTGAAAAGCTGAAAGTATTTTTGCTAAAGATCAGGAACAAAATGGATATTTATTTGACTTGGGACAAGCTGCCATCTTTTGAGTTCCAATATCCTAACCAACATATTTAAATGTCTGAATTTCTAATATCCCATCAGTCTTAACATTGTAGCTTGCTACTAGAAAAAAATAAGGTTGAGAAGAATAGAAAACAAAATTTATCTATATGAACAATGTAAAATCCAGAGTTTTGCCAGTGGCCAATCATGGGACCTGAGGATTTTAGAGGCTTCATTAAGATTACAAAATTATAAACTCAAAACTAGGTACAAAAGCATGTCTTACATTAAATGAGAAAAAGTCATAACAAATCACAAAATTCAAAAGTTAAAATAGTGTATATATAAAAAAATACAAAAATAATATATTTTATTAATAAACAACTTGACACAACTTTATTTTCCTGAATTTTCTGGCTGCATACTCTTTGTTTTTCCATATGATAATTTTAAAATGTCTAGAGAGAATAAAACTATAATTTAATCTTGCTTTTATACGACAGAAAATCATTTTTTACTGAAAGCTTAGAAAATTTTTTATTGATTTTGACATCAAAGCTTTTAAATTTCATTGTGATATGCTAAGAGGTTTTGATATTTTTAAGTTTCTGCCAGTCTTCTGTCTTTCATTTCTTTCCTTTTTTTTTTTTTTTTGGCTTTGACCAACAAAATTCATTCCAGTTATATTTGAATGTTAATCTGATGAACAATTACAAAAAATATATGAAATAAACAGAATTTAAGTGATACATGATAAGTCAAACCAAAATGCATTTTTTATTTTTTTATTTTTTTATTTTTTTATTTATTTTTTTTTTATTTTTGCATTATAGCTGGTTTACAGATTTCTGTCAGATTTTCCAACTGCACCATGTGGTGACCCGATTACATGTACATATATGGATTTGTCACATGTAATTAGATATAGTTCCCCGTGCATTACAGTTGGAGCTCCTTGCTATTCCATCATTAAAGCACTAGTTATCCCCATTCCCTCCCACCCCT
>PVHT020000141.1:33814199-33935463 GCA_004024745.2 Catagonus wagneri | reverse complement strand
TGAACATGCGTGTGCAAGTGTCTTTCTCCAGGAAGTTTTTGTCTGGATATATGCCCAAGAGTGGGATTGCTGGGTCATATGGTAATTCTATGTAGAGTTTTCTAAGGTACCTCCACACTGTCTTCCATAGTGGCTGCACCAGCCTACATTCCCACCAACAGTGCAGGAGGGTTCCCTTTTCTCCACACCCCCTCCAGCACAAAATGCATTTTTTAAATGGATGCACCACAGTACTGAGCAGTATAAGTATGTAATCATATTCCACTTCTATCATATATATCAACTTCCTGATAGTAATACAAATTCTTTCAGAAAACTGAAACTCATCCTATGAAATTAGCACCAACTTGACATCCAAGCTGAAAAAGATATTATAAGAAAACTACAGATAACTTTCTTTTATAAAAATATACACAAATCGGAGTTCCTGTATTGGTGCAGTAGAAACAAATCCAACTAGGAACCATAAGGTTGAGGAACCATGAGGTTGAGCAT
Source organism: Catagonus wagneri (assembly GCA_004024745.2). NCBI lineage: Eukaryota > Metazoa > Chordata > Mammalia > Artiodactyla > Tayassuidae > Catagonus > Catagonus wagneri. The sequence goes on along the minus strand of PVHT020000141.1, from coordinate 33,934,968 downwards.
TTGATCCCTGGCCTCGCTCAGTGGGTTAAGGATCCAGCATTGCCGTGAGCTGTGGTGTAGGTCACAGATGCCACTTGGATCTGGCTTTGCTATGTCTCCAGCCTAGGCCTACAGCAACAGCTCTGATTAGACCCCTAGCCTGGGAACCTCCATATGCTGCAGGTGTAGCCCTAAATAGACAAAAAAAAAGACAAAAAAAATATAAATATATACACAAAAACTTTAAAAATAATAGTAAATCTGATCCGACAATATATAAAAGAAAAAACATATCATGACCAAGTGAAGCAATATCTAAAAAATGCAAGACATCCAAAAATCAAGGAAAAGTCATCATATCTATAGCCTAAAGATGAAAATCATATAATCATCTCAATAGATGTAAAAAAAAAAGTCTTTCACAAAATTCACCATCTGTCCATAATGTACACTCTCTACAAAACAGCAATGGAAGGAAACTTAATCAATGTGATAAAGGATATCTAGAAAACAATATATAACCAACATTATACTTAGTGAGAGACTGAATGTTTTCCCCCTAAGATATAGAACAAAGTAAAAATATCCACTTATACAACTTGTATTCAAAATTGTATTGGAAATCTTAGCCAGTGCAATAAGAAAAGTAAGAAAAGCATCCAAAACTGAGATGAAGAAATAAAAGTCTCCTTTTTCAGATACCATGATTGTCTATATAAAAATTCCCAAATAACCTATTAAAAAGCTACTATGAAGGATAATTTAGCAAAGTTGCAGGATATAGGCTAAATATCCAAAATCAATCACAGGTCTATATACTAGTGATGACTAATTAAATATTGAAATAAAAATACACCTTACAATAGCTCCAGAAATATGAAATACTTTGAAATGTCTTATAAAGCATGTAAAATATCTGTCTCTCAAAAACAAAAAACACTGATAGAAGAAATCAAAGGAGACATAAATAAATGGAGAGATACACCATTTTAATGGACTGGAAAGCTCAATATTGTTAAGATATCAATCCTCTCAAAACTCAAAACTCATCTATACATATTTATAAGAATATGCAAATTAAACAACATAGTACCAAATAATGAATGAGTCAAAGAATAAATGAAAAGGACAATTAGAAAATACTTTGAGATGCATGTAAATGAATATACAATACACAAGACCTTATGAGGTTTAACTTAGAGTAAATTTATGGCGCAATCACCTACATCAAAAAAGAAGATCTCAGGTCAGTAATATAATCTTCTATGTTAAGATACTGGGAAAAGAACTTTAAATCCAGAGCAGATGAAAGGAAATGATAATATTAGAACAGAAATCATTGAAATATAGGTGTTCCCATTGTGGCTTAGCAGAAACAAAGCTGACTAGCATTGATGAGGATGCAGGTTTTATCCCTGGCCTTGTTCAATGGGTTAAGTGTCCGGCATTGCTGTGAATGGTGGTGTAGGTCACAAATGCAACTCGATCCTATGTTGCTGTGGCTATGGTGTAGGCCAGTGGCTACAGCTCCGATTCAACCCCTAGCCTGAGAACCTCCATATGTCACGTGTGGCCCTAAAAAGAAGGAAGGAAGGAAGGAAGGAAAGAAAGAAGACAGAAAGGAAGGAAGGAAGAATAAAATATAAAAACAATGGAGAAAATCAATAAAACCCAAGCTTTGTTTCTGAAAAGATCAATAAAACTGAGAAAATTAGCTAGATTGACCAGAAAAAAAAGAAAGAAAACTCAAATTACTGAAATCAAAAATGAGAAAAAGGACATTACTACTGATTTTACATAAAGTTTTTTAAGGGAATATTAAAGGCAACAGATTGACAACAAATTATTTAGATGAAATGGGAAAATATAAAAGATACAACTTATGAAAAGTGACTCAAGAAGAAACAAAATCTGAATAGACTTATAATCAGCAAAGAGACTGAATTAGTAATTTAAAAACTACTTAAAAAGAAAACTCCAGGTCTGAATGGCTTCGCCAATCAATTCTACCAAACATTTAAAGAATTTTTACCAATTCTTCACAAACTCTTCCAAAAAATAAAAGAGGAGAGAACACTTCCTAACTCACTTAATGTGGTCAGTATTATCTTGGTAACAAAATCAAATACATTACAAGAAAAGAAAATTACAGGCCAAAATCTTTTATGAATATAAACCAACACTCTCAAAAAAATACTGGCAAACAAAAATCAAAGCAATATCCAGGGAATGAAAGGTTGTTTTTATATCCAAAAGTCAATTAATATAATATATATAATACATGATAATTATATAATCTATAATCATATAATATAGAATTAATATAATATGTTTTATCAATAGAATAAAGGACAAAGGAACACACTTGATTATCTCAATAGCTGCAAGATTATGCTTGACAAAATTCAACACCCTTCCATGATAAAAACACTAAACAACATAAGAACAGTAGGAAACTTCCTCAACCTCATAGAGAGTCTCTAGAAAATAAATTTAAAAAAAAGCCCACAGCTAATATCACATTTAGTGGTGAAAGACTGAATACTTCCCCCCTATAGATAAGGAAAAAGATAAGGATGGCTGACGTCACAACTTCTATTCAACATTATGTCTGATGTTCTAGCTAGGGTAACTAGGGAAGAAAAAGAAATAAAAGTCAACCAAATTGAAAAAGAAGTAAAATGATCTTTACTTGCAGATAAAATAGTCTTGTAGATAGAGAACCATAATGAATACACACAAGGGTAACTATTAGAGCTAATAAATAGGTTCAACAAAGTTGCAGAATAAAAGACCTATATACAAAAATCAATTGTATTTATGTATACCATCAATGAACATTCTGAAAATGAAGTTAGGAAATAAATTCCACTTACAAGTGCATCAAAAAGAATAAAATATTTGGAAATATATTTAACAAAAGGAATGAAAACTATACTCTGAAAACTACCAAATATTGTGGAAAAGATTTAAAGAAAACAAATAAATAGAAAGATATTCTATGTTATGGAGCAGAAAACAGTATCATTAAGATGGCCAATACTCCCCAAAATAATCTACATGGTCAAGGCGATCATTATAAAAATCCCAACTTTGTATAAACTGACAAATTAATTCTAAAATACCTGTGGTCTAAATTTGAAGGGATAAATGGGAAAAGATCAAATTAGAGGATGCATACTTCCCAATTTTAAAGCTCACTACAAGGTAATCAAGTGATCAAGACTATGTAGTACTGGCATAAGGATAGGCCAGAGTTGAGTTAGGGAGTGGAAAGTTGGGGATGTTGACTAAAGGGTATCAGGTTTCTTTGTGGGGCATAGAAAAAATCCTAAAATTTACTATGGTGATGGTGGTTTAACTCTCAATCTGGGAATGTGAGTGATGAAACTATTCCATATCCTGGCAATTCAAGTGGACTAATAGTATGGTATGTACAATAAATCTCAATAAAACTATTTTGTAAACTGACATATAGACTTAGAGCAATTCCTTTTTTTTTTTTTTTTTTTGGCTTTTTGCCTTTTCTAGGGCCGCAGTCGCGGCATATGGAGGTTCCCAGGCTAGGGGTCTAACAGGAGCTGTAGCCGCCGGCCTATGCCACAGCAACTCGGGATCTGAGCCACGTCTGCAACCTACACCACAGCTCACGGCAACGCCAGATCATTAACCCAATGAGCAAGGCCAGGGATCGAACCCGCAACTTCATGGTTCTTAGTCGGATTCATTAACCACTGAGCCACAACGAGATTTCCGACTTAGAGCAATTCCAATCACCATCCCACGAAATTTTATTTAGAAATCAAGAAGCTGATTCTAAAGTCTTTATGAAAAGGTAAAGAAATTAGAATAGACAAAATTATTTTGAAGAAAAACAAAGATGACATAGTCACACTACTTGATTTCCAGACCTACCATAAAACTATAGAGATTAAGACAGTGTGGTATTGTGGGAAAGACACAGAGATCCATGGAACTGAGTAAAGGATCCAGAGACAGGCTCCAACTTATATTTTCAATTGATTTTTGACAAAGGTGCACATCAGTGGGAGAAAAGGTAGTCTTTTCAAAAGTGTTACAAAAATTGGAAATTTCTTTACAATAAACAACTCTCAATCTTTATCTCACACCATATACAAAGATTTGTACAGATATTTCACCAAAAAATATATGCAAGTGTCAAATGAAGATAAAAGGTACTCATCACCACTAAACATGAGACAAATGCAGATTAAAACCACAATATCATTACATACCTATTAGAATGGCTTAAAAGAAATGACAATACCAATTGCTAGCAATGATAAAAAAAAAACTGAAATCCTCAAATATTGGTGGTGTACTTGAAATGTAGCTATATAAACCTACCATACCATCCATTCTTAGTTATTTAATAAATGAAATGAAAACTTATGATCACACAAAACCCTGGATGCAAATGTTTACATTGACTATTAGTAACCACTAATTGCAATCACTGGACCTACATAGAAAATGAGGTTACATCCATGTGATGAAATACTACTCAGCAGTAGAAAGGAAGCTACAAATGATGCAACAATATGGACAGCACTAAATGCAGTATGCTAAGTCAAAGAATCTAGACAAATCTGCATATTGTGTGGCTTGACTTATATGATAGCCCTGGAAATGCAACACCATAAAGAAAGAAAACAGATCAGTGGTTGTCAGAGCCTGGAAAAAAGTGAAAATATTTAACTAGAGTAACATGAATTAACTGGGGATCAGAGTGATGGGACTATTCTTAATCTTGATTTTGTTGGTGCTTATACAGCTGTATAAGTTTATCAAAACTCACTAAGAATTGTGGATTTTACTACAGTGTTTTAAATTATACCTTAAAAGGGAAAAAAGAAAAATCAAGCAGTTAATGACATTTACATGCCATAAATTTTTAAATGTATTTTATTTTCAATGTTTCTATAATTCAATGGCTTTTGATTTTAGATAATAAAACATTCATGACACAATTAAGATTCACATTCCAAGTTTCAGCTTTGACAGATTTCATTATGTGACCACAATCTATTGAGATGTGACCACTCATCTCATTGAGCTGGGTGAATTTTCAAGATGTCAGACCACGAGATAGAGTTTTAATGCTAGAGGGGCCAGAAAGAATGGAGCAAAACAGTGACCTATTTCAAAACAGTGGGACATAAATCTGCTACTGAACAAGCAGCTCACTTTCTCTTAACTTCCCTTGGTGTCTGTGGGCTTAAAGAGCTTCTGCTTTGTTCTTTTTTACTCCTCAATAAATGTATTTATGACAATAAAATCAACAAAGAATAAATGGCTAAATACACCAAATGCATATGTGTTTCCTTTAACATCATTATTATTCAACTAGTGATGGAAAGATTTTCAGAGGATACAACCTCTATGTGTAGAAATGTTCAGAGATAGAAATAATATAGAACATATGGAGATATGCTCCATCTGATATGTTTCAATTAAAACATTTTCATTTTCATCTTTACAGGTTTTTTACCTTACATTTTTAGGTGAAAAATAATATAACTTTAACGAGAAAAGCAAAATTCTATATATCACTAAACTTTATTTTATACTTACATCATTTTCTGTTAACTATTTTCATCTGATATCATATAGCAATATCATTTTTTTAGCAAGAGAATTTTAAAAATGGAAAGAGCTTAGCTTAATAACCCCTTATATATGAGGAATCTGAGATTCAGAGAAAATAAGATAATTGGCATTGATTATGTAAATAATTAATACCAGAGTTGGGACTAAAATTCAGGTCACTAGGTTCTTCAAGAGTTTCAAAGAATATCTTAAAAACTAATACTAACTATCCTTAAAGCAGAGAAGGAAATGTATAGGATAGGAAACATTTACAATGTCTTTATTGTCAAATTTATATGTTATTTAAGAAGATAACTTAAGGCTACATTTGTAGAAACAATACATTCAATACAGTTATATTTAAAATGATAAGAAAAGAGATTAGGAAATAGTTTACGTTATCCAAAATAGTGATTATTTTCCTGAAGACTATTTCACTTTTCCTTTTTCAATTTTACTACCATGGTTTAAAATACATAAGATTCATTATAGAACACTGTCCAATTTTGAATATTGCATAAACATTATCATAGGCAACTTTAAGTCAAGTGCACTAATGTCCTTCTAGAAAGAGTCCTTAGAAACAATAATAAAACAAAGTAACTGAGTTTATTTCTAAATGATTCATGTAATTAAATTTGAACATAATTGGACATGAGTTGTTATAAGACTTTCATTTCTGCATTCTGGAGTACACATGGTGGGAAACTTTTAGTCATAAGGCATCTCTCTCTCAAAGATGTAAATGCTGTTGACATTGCTGGATGATTCTGTCACTGAGGGAATGGGCACCATCTGTCCCTGCTTAGCTGTGTTGAGAATGTTGACCTGGCAGCACACGGTGAAACTAGAGAAGCCTGAAGGAGTATTTCCATTCCTTTTTAACTTAGTAATAAGTTATCTGAAGTGTTTCAAAGCCATGTGAGTTTGTGTCTGTGAAATGAAGACAGTAGAATTATTGTCAGTCTGCAAAAGATTAACGATGGGAGTTTAGGAAGAAAAAGACACGGCAGCTATCTGAGTTCAGGACCAACAACCTTTTCCAGCTGTCACCTAGAGGTAAAGGGGAGAGACAGAGATTCTGTGTCTGCTGAGGATCTAATTGAGACTGCTGAGGAAGAGACCTAGGTGAGGGGACACAGATTAGCGGAAAAAAAGGCTGCACTGATGAGGGCTTTGTATGATTAGGTTACAAAAATACCGTACTTAATTCTCAGTAAACTTGGGAAGGTAGGTTTGTAATCATAATTCACCTTTCATCTTAGTCTGCAATAGTCAAAACCCAGAAAAGTAGCAGCCACAAATGCCAGGTAATGGGAAAGTTTTTATTTCCTCCAACCCACATATCTAATTTTATACGTAGCCTATTAGTGCTACTTATATTACAAATGTGTAGCTACTTAATTCATCATATTCTCCCTGGAACATTCTCTTCCTTCTCCTCCTGTGCTCTCAGTTTCTATTAATGGAACCAGTATTACTTCAGTTCCAAAGCTTGAACACATTTTAGCTCCTCCTCTGCCCCTGCCCCCCATTAGTGACTTGGTAACTGATTCCACTTCTGGAACAGATTTCTAATTTGTTTCTCTCTATTTCCAATATTGTAAGCACAATTCAAAACTTCCATTCTTACCCCGTGTTTATTCTCTAAATATGCACTAGCTGGATTCCCTATCTCCAATCTTCCATCTAAATTATTTTTATGATTCATTTTCCTAGAGAACAATTCTAGTCATATTTTTACGATGTAAAATCTTTGCTTATCCTAAACCATTTATCGCATAAAGCCCAAATGTAAGCAGGACATCTTGATTTCACAATCAATAATTACATTTCTTCTATCCTCCTTCAAGTTTTCTGCCCTAAGGTGCTCTGCCTCTGTACCTTATTTTTGAGGTTTCCTCTGTCTGGAATTCCTGCTCACTTTTTATTTAACCTTTAAGACCTAGATAAAATTTCACATCCACACATAATTTTCTTGGGTACCACAGCTATGAATAATTCTTTCCCACCTGAATGATAACAGAATGGGACTGAAAGTTATCCACTTAAGAATATTAAGAGGACTAGATTTTGAAACTATAGAATTGTTGGGCAACATATCTTTACAGTTTACACCGTGTTAGAAAAAGTGATAAATGACTAGTATGACCTTCTTACCCTAAGATATTTTCCAAGGAAGACTCTGCAAAATAAAAATTAGTGAGTGTTCTCCCCATGTATGAAAGTCTGGTTGTTGAATCCATTGTAAAAAGAACCTCTGTTGAACATTTAGGCACAAAAAAAAGAGAGAAGGAAGGAAGGAAGGAAGGAAGGAAGGAAGGAAGGAAGGAAGGAAGGAAGGAAGGAAAGAAAGAGAAAGAAAGAAAGAAAGAAAGAAAGAAAGAAAGAAAGAAAGAAAGAAAGAAAGGGAAGGAAAGACAGAACACACATTTAAAGGGAAAAAAGATGCTTGAAAAAAATCCATTGGATTTCTTTGAAAGGATGGAAAAGCCCAAAAGCCATGTGGACACAATGGATAGGATTGTGAGCCTTCCATGGCAAAGGAATATCTGTTTCCTCTCACTCTAACCTCCATATTTCATAATAGTTACTGTGTTTTCACAATTCTCTAAACATGCTATGTCCTTTTGTATTTCCATGTCTGTTCATCTTCTTGGTTCTTTGATATATTAAACGTTATCTCTTTTTTTAAACCTCCCCACAAAGCAGAGAGATAATTTCACTTTTGCTCTCAATTTCCTGGCATTCTGATCCTCTCTCAATTATTATACCCCTCATAATGGGGCCCTAATTACTTTCTTACAACATACCTCTAGTTATGGATGAGCCCCTGGACTGTAGGTACTGAGTTATTCACTTTTTGTTTTGTATCACCACAGTTCACTAAAAGAATCAACTAAAGGGTCTGCCAACTGAAAAAAAAAAGCACATGAGGTTTGTAAATTTTATTTGGGGCAAAATGAGGATTATAGCCCAAGAGACAGAATTTCAGATGGCTCTGAGAAACCACTCCAAAGAGATAAGCGGGAAGGTCAGTATATTTCTGATTTTTGTGAAGAGGAGAGGTACATACACTTGAGTACACATTTTGCAGAAGGTTGTTGCTAGTCACGAGGAGCAGGAAGTGACCATGAAAGATGTTAGTGCTTTTCTAGATATGAGGATACGCAAAAATTGGGCTAATCCGATCTTCTCTTGAAAAAAATCTAACTATCCAAAGGCCAGTTCTGCCTGTTTTCCCAAAATACAGAGTGCCTCATTCCTGATCTCCACCATGAACTCCTTTCAGAGCATGTTTTTTTTTTTTCTTAATGGATTTTATTTCAATTATAGGTGTATGTTGAAGGTCAGCAGTTGTAGCAGCTTGTGACTTAATCCTTGTAAAGGCAGATGGCAGGTGCCAGTTTTTAGTTGACCGGCCTATCATGTAGTAAGTGTTCAACAAATATTGGATAGATGAAAAAAATTAATGAAATCCAGATATGGTATGACTTACTAACACCAAGTTTCAAAAGAAAATGAGGTTCAGAATTTAAATTACTTGCTCCTAATCAGCCAGCTTGTCCCTGGGGAAGCTAAGATTCAGACCCAAGTTTTCTTATTCGAAGGCCAATGCTGATTTCCTAAATGGACCCACATAAACTTGCTTGTCAAATTCTTGAATATTCAAATCGGGTGGTACTCTTGGAGCTTTTAGTAGCTAGGTTTTTTAAAAGAAGCATACTTCTTACATAGAAGCATAACTGTAATGAGCCTTAAATGCAAATAGCTCCATAAAACAATTACATTTTTGTACATGGCACATTCACAAAAGATTGTTAAGATAAAACAAAATATAGGAAAACAATTGACTTTGAGAAAGCCATGCTCTTATTCATAAATCTGCCCTTCATGTGACTGTTGAAGACAGATAATTGGACTGATGAATCCAGGTCTGATTGGATATTTTATTCCATCAGATTTCAGCATGATAAAAGAATGTAGAGTGCCCCTTGAAGTTTACAGTACTAAATGGATCTAAACTGATTAATGAAGCCTGCTAACTATTCCAATTTCTTATTTTAGTCAGGCAAAAGAACTGTGTGACTAGGTTACAAAACAAATTGATTATTTCAGGTTACTTGAGATTGTTTTAAGTGCTTGTAAGCAGAGCAATAGTGGTCAAATCTCATGTCCATAGTGTAAGCTGATTAGCCATGTATCCCATTTCATGATGGATTCCAGCTGTGTCTACAGGCTTGGCCATTGAACATTTCCCAGAAACATTTCTACCTATCAACACAATCCTTCCAAATAGCAGGACTACTTGCAGAGATAAGAAAAGCTGGTTATTCTGCTTATACCAGAATAGAGATAAAATATTCTAAGTCTGACAAAGATAGAACATTTCTAAAGGAACAATTCTGCCCCATTTGTAAAGACATCATTTCCTTTGTTACTAGATTTGTTTTTCCTACCAAAACATGTGACACTGGCTACTTTGGGAATGAGAGTTCAGACTCTGTGGATCTTCGGTGTGATGCATTGTAGACACATGCATGGTCTTGTCTTATTCTCTCTTCAAACACTTTTTTTTTTTTGGTACTAATTTTTAAAGAAACTTTATGCAATCTGCCATTAATTTATGCAGAACTGTTGAAGTGTGATGTCATTTCAGCCAAAATTAGATTGCATAAATTCAGAAACCCGAACCTGAGATCATTCAATTTCCCAAATTACTAGATTTACATATTAATAACTCCAAGGGTATTTTTCTTTTCACCAGCTCTAATTGCAGCCAGAATTTATGGCTTGGGATCTTTTAAAATCCAATTGCAATGGCCAAGTGCTTAAAGCTTGGAGCCTTGCCACACTGTCACAGAGACCCTCAGTAGACACAAATCTAAAAGGTTAGGGCTTTGCATTTCATTCTGTTTTCCCCCATGGGATGGTCCTCATCACACTATTTAATATATACTCACACGTTCTCAGTAAACCCTACTGCCAAGTGACAGCAGCAAGAGAGTATCTGTGGCTCACTGATTCAAAACGTGTTCACTTTTCTATCACATCCGTCTTTATCAGGATGTACACATAAAATTTAAGAAATTAGAGTTTTTTCCCCTGGATTCATCTTGCCAATTTCCATAATATCTATGAATTGGAAAAGAAATAAAAGGATGAAATATGGTTTGTGTGTGTACATGTGTTCTGAGCTATGAGTTTAGGGTGCCCCACCTCCTTTGAGGTAACAGGATCTCCTGCAAGGTAAAGAGAAAGATTTTGACCCACTCACAACATGCTTTATTCCATGAGGCCTTACTATACAGCACAGGGAACTCTGTCCAGTCTCTTGGGATAGACCATGATGGAAGATAATATAAGAAAGGGAATGTAGGGAGTTCCTGTTGTGGCATAGTGGGTTAAGGACATGATGTGGTCTCTGTGAGGATGTGGGTTCAAGCCCTGACCTCACTCAGTGTGTTAAGGATCTGTCATTGCTGCAAGGTGAGACATAGGTCACAGATGCACCTCGGATCTGGCATTGCTGTGGCTGTGGCACAGGCCAGCAGCTGTAGCTCAGAGTTGATCTCTAGCCCAGAACGTCTATATTCCACAGTTGTGGCCATAAAGAAAGAAGAACAGAAAGGGAATTATATATATATATATATATATATATATATATATATATATATATATAACTGGATTATATATATATATTACTGGATCACTTTGCTGTACAGCTAAAATTGGCACAACACTTTAAGTCAACTATAATTTAAGAAAAATTTTTAAATACCCACTCCCTTGATGACTGGGAAAAGCCAGCATTGTTTGGTGGCATATTTCTCAATTCACTAGAGAGAGTTTGTAGTTGCATGTATATATTTAATGTCCAATTAAGCAGCCATTCCAAAGGCTATAGTAGGCTGAGTTTAAATTCAGAACTCCTGCCCTTATTTAACTGCAAAATGAATGGCTGTGCATCTCCAACTGAAGGTCTCTTTTCAATGAGGGCTTCCACAATACACAGTTTACTTGGGCAACGGTTAATCTGAAACCAGGGAAGAAAGTCTCCAGTAAGAATTCAGCTGAGTTGAGGTGCAGGGCCGGAGACTGAGCGGACCGAAATGGAAACTGTATTCCTCAAGAAGAGAGATCTGTACTTCCACGTTTACTGCAGTATTACTCACAATGGCCAAGATCTGGAAACATTTAGGTGTGTCCATCAACAAATAGATAGAGAAGATGTAATATATAAGGAAGTAATAGATTTAGGGGATGAATCAGCGGTTAATTAGGATTTGTCATAGTAATACAGGAAGGGGATAATCTGAGTTCTAAACTGATCCCCTCCTCTTTTTGACAATAACAATAACAGTAATAACTAAAACAACTCTTCAGTGAGTGCTGTACTTACTATGTGACAAGGGCTTTACTTATATCACTTTCATTTAATTCTCACAACTTCCCTATGAGGTGGTACTTATCACGATTTTATACATGAAGTAACTAACAACCAAATAGATGTAAAATACCTAAGACAGGTCAAATTGACCAGGATCCAGGCACTTGACCAATTCTCTCTCCTGACTCCCTTTCAGACACCAGAAAGCTTCCTCCCCAATGCTCAGTAGCTGACTAAGCACATCTGTCCTAACATAGCCTTAGAAGGACCTCACTAACCCACATCCTCCTGATACCAGCACCTCTGCCCTGACAAAGTCTGTGTGTGTGTGCTGGTAACCCTCTAGGTCTCCATGGCTGAGACTACCTGTGATGAGTAGTCTGGTGACAAGCCACAAGGTTCAAATGCTGTCCTTGCCACACACCAAGCAGGTGACTGTAGGCAAATTCCCCTTTGCCGCTTGGTTTATTTCATCTATAAAACAGGGTTATAGGAATACCACACTTACAGGTGTGTCTTAAGGATCAAATGAAGTAATACATGTGAAGTATTTAAAATTTTATCTGGAAAACAGTGAGTACTCAATAAATGTTAATTATTATTATTTTCCACCAAACATTTGACTCAGTTCCATGGTGCTAAAAAAAGGGGGGCAAATGACCCAGGCAACACTGATTTCTTTATTGGGGGATGCTCCTGTTCTATCCCCCTTTCTCTGTCTTTGGCTTCTGTTCCTTACGTCTATGAGCATAAGTACAGTCTCTGATAGAATAAGTGACTTTCTAAGAGACCCATAGAAATTCAGAGGGAAAGCATCTACAAATATGAACATTTTTCAGTCCTATAGCTGGGAGATCATAAATCATTTGCAAAATACATAATAAAGTTGAGTCACAATTATAAAAGAGGAGAAGCACAATTATCTTTAAAAAAAAACACTCATATCATGGAAAGCTTTCATCTGTTCTTAAAACAGCAGAGCTACTGTTTTTGGCAGATGCTCAGCTCTGGGGTAAATAGGTAAGAAGTGCATGGTGGCATCAACAAGGTAAAGAAGTGGAGGGGGACTGCAGGTTAGTCTGGCAACTGAATACCATTTTAGATGATCATTAAATTCTCTATTTTAAATATCATTTGCAATTTTGTTTGGATGCAGAGGAGAAGAAAATATCAACATTTAACCTACATTTATGTTCCAAAAGTTTCTTGGGAGGTAGCCCTCAAAACTTTAAAATGCTCTATATTAGGTAAGGTGAGATGAGCTGGCTGCATGTGCCTCTTTTTGTTTGGATCTGCTCCAGATCTGCCCTTTCTCTCGTCTGTGTTGTAGGAAATCACATTTCCCAGGCTCCCTTGCTCTCTAGCATGCAGGCAGACTCAACCAACAGGCAGCAATTATGGGAGGCTGCAGGACAGGCTAAAGAGTGAGGTCAGGTCTTTTCACCCCTTCTGTCTGCCTCTGGTAATTCTGTCAGCACTGACGGAGTCTCTTCCCTGATTCCAACTCCCAGCAGACAGCCTCTCACCCTGAGCTCCCAGCTTCCACTGCACAATCCCAGCTTCTAAGCTCTAGTAACACCACCTCCTTAAGTCTCTCCAGCCCTAGGGGTCTGGTGGTTTCCTGCTGTGATTAGTCTCTGTTGGTCTCTTGGCCCTTACATCACCTGTGTAAACAGTGTCCAGTATTAAATTCTCTGTGCTTGAAATAGTCACATGCACTTCTGGGATCTCTGACTCTGATAACCCTGTATGATCCCTTCATTCAAATGCTATTGGTCAGGTTTTCCCTTGCCATGAGTGTGAAGCCGGCAGTTTGCTTTCCTATGTCCTCTCTTCCATTCCGCATCCACAACCTAACTTAATGCTTCCTTTTAGGCTCCAAGCAACTCAAGTGTCATCACATCATTACTCAGCCTTCTTCTTTTTCTACCTTATGCCTTCTCAGAGTAACACACTGGCAAGAAATCACAAAATTAATCCACTCTCTCAATATCTGACACATCTATGTGGGACCCTTTCCAGGATTATCTCCTTAAAATCACCACTTTCAACCAAAGCCAGAACCCTTCCAGTTAGCCTATCATTTTCAGTAGCATTTTTGCTATCTTAATTTCTCTAACTCAAAATGTCATGATAGAGTTCATAAACACCTTCATTATTGTTCTTATAAGCAATTAGTTTCCACTCGTGGTCGATCTTCATAAGGATTCCTGGGTTTCTCTCTCTCCCTCAGGCATATATCCCCTTCACCTGGATGATTTTGTGAGGCTCACCTGGACTTGTCCGTCTGCCTCTAAGAACTGCTGGCTATCATGAATCCTAGGTAAAGTTTAACACTATTTTCACAGTTTGGTCCTGATCAGCTTCAACTGTCCTCCTTATTTTGCTTATAAGAGAGTTCAAATTTAACTTGGTATTCATGACCCCCAGGATCAGTCAAAATACACTTTCCCAAAAGTAGTTCTTACCCTTCCCTATGGGTAAAACCTCTCCATGCATCATTTTGAATATCTCCAGTTAGATTATTATTTGCTTTTCTGGAAGATGATCTCTAAGACAGATAAGTAGTCAGTGAACAATATACTTGATTTCTGAGACCTCATTGCCCCACTCACAGAGTGTTTATAAGTTCTAAAAATATTGTAGGGTTCTATAGCTCCCAGCAGATTAGAAACTAGTTTTGAACAGTCTTGAAACTTTTGAGTTCCTGAGCAAATGAAGAAGGAGGCATGCATACCAGGGACTGGACATGGATTAAAAGAGTTCATGGTAAACAGAGTAGTACCTTCTAATGTCCTCTAAATTACTCACTCACTCTATATTCCCTGACTTCTGTACATAAACTCTGAGAGGCTCTTTGGACCAGGAATTATGATATCACTTATATGTGGAATCTAAAATATGGCACAAATGAACCTATCTATAAAATAAAAACAGATCATGGACATGGAGAGCAGACTTGTGATTGCCAGCGGGGAGAGGGGGAGGGAGTAGGCTGGATGGGGAGTTTAGGGTTGGTAGATGCAAACTATTACATTTAGAATGGATAAGCAATGAGGTCCTACTGTACAACACAGCGAATTATGTTCAATCTCTTGGGTTAGAAGACGATGTAAGATAGAAAAAGAATGTATATGTATGCATGACTATGTCACTTTGCTATACAGCAGAAATTGAAGGAAAATTGTAAATCCACTGTAGTTTAATTAAAAAAAATAAAAAAGAGGTTCATGGAGGTCCTCATCCCTCTGAAGCTCATCAGTGGGTCAAAATTTGTGTTCGCTCAGAATACTCTATGGCCAGTCAACTGCTCTGACATTTAGAAGCATTAAAATATTGGGCTTTGGTGTTACTAATACCCATAAGAACTTTCCAAAGAACGAATAAGCCAGCTATTGATATTTATGAGACCTCTATAAAATGATCAAGTGAGAAAATTTGTGCTTGAACAGTTTAATATCATCCATAAATATCCTAATTTATCTCAGCTAATGAGAAATAGTTCCTAAATCTTTTGCTAAACAACTGTGCTAAATGTGGGTGGTTATGATAACACCAAATAAATGCAGATTTTGCTAATTTACTGCCATGAGTTTAAAATTTATAACACAATTTTTTCTTTAAAAATAACTCAGGGTGCTAAAAGCATCAAACATAATCTTATATGAAGAAATGTTGTATTTTCATTATTTTTATAAAATTCAATATTCTGAGGATTAGTGTAAAAATATTTTAGAAGAGAAAACTTCACAGAAGTCCTTATAGATGTGTGAAAATCTGTAATTATTTGTCTGCAACCAGTGGGACTTAGAGGTGGCACAGCTAATTTTGATTCTCTTCACGTAAAGTTATTCTTTGGCATTCATCATCATTTTTTTTCCCCCTTCCAATTTGGGCTGGTCTGTTCCTAAATTTCCCAAATCTAAGCCAAAAGAAATGTCTAGAGCAGGGAAGGGGTGTAAGCATCAAAGAGCTGGATCCTTTACTTGGCTTATGAGCTCAAAGGTTAATGATTATAAAATTATATGGTTCTTACAGATGAGTTTACAACCCATCACACTACCCAAACCACTGGCCCCTCCATTGTCTCCTTGAATTCACTCACTTCCATGCAAGTGAAGGGCACGTAGGGTGAAAATGGCAAAGTAACCAATGTGATGACTCTTCATGGTACAGAGAGTCACCAGAGGAGACTGCAAAATCCAAGACACCAAGGTCCCTCCAATAACCACAATATTCAATCTTCATTGTCAAGTTACATACCATAGGGAGGTCTTGAGAGAGTAGATTAAGTTCAAAGGGAATCCTCCATCCACCCATCCATCCTCAAAGGAGAAGAATCTATGGATTAATATGGGGTCGTTTTTATAAATTTAGGCCTGACAGAATAATCAATATTGACCGAAACAAAACCCTACAATTTAGAGGGTACATAAAGACATTTTGATATAATCAAAACACAAAATAAATGAGGAAGAAACAAAAGACTCCCTACAAAAGGTAAAAGATTAAAGGCTACATAAAGAAATTTTGATATAATTAAAACATAAAAAATGAAGAAGGAGAAGCATGGGTAAAATTGATAACCGACTTCTGGACTCTAAGTATTTCTTCGGTCACTGAAATGGCTAAAAAAGTTAAGAGTCTTTGGAATTTGATAATTACACTAATAGAAAATCACTAACCTTTCTGAAATCTGAAGAAAGGGAATCCCAGAAATAAAAATGTGCACTACTCCTCAAGGTAATATAAAGCAAAACAATTTTTTTGGTACAATTGCTAGTTATATAAGTCATGTTTTCCTGGATTTTGTTACCTAGATAAGCCTTGACATTTCATTCTACTTTGCAATTTTTAATTGCACTTTGGTTTTAATAGGAGATAGAGGTAATTACTGCCAAGCTGTAAATGAATGTGTGTTACCAAGCTCTGTGGAAAAAATAGATTTTGTGTTGGGGGATTTTTTTTTAAAATGTTATTGATTATAATGCATGACAAAGAGAATGACAATAAAGTTGAAGAGAATAAAAATTATTCTAGAGATCAACTGAGTTAAATTCATGCAAAGATCCAAGAACATGATGAAAAACAAAATCAATGAGGGGATTCCCATCGTGGCTTAGTGATAATGAACTTGGCTACACATGAGGATGACAGTTTGATCTCTGGCCTTGCTCAGTGGGTTGAGGATCCGGCGTTGCTGTGAACTGTGGTGTAGGTCACAGATGCAGCTTGGATTCTGCATTACTGTAGACCATTGTGGTGTAGACCAGCAGTTACAGCTCCAATTTGACCCCTAGCCTAGGAACTTCCACATGCTGAGGATGTACATATAAGCAATGAGGTATATACATAAGCAATGAGGAAAATATCCTAAACAGATATTAAAATACTGAAAAGCTAGCTTTTAAAATACATTGTTGAACTAGTAAAGGAATAAACAGGTAGTAAAGGAATGGAACAGAATAGAAAGTACAGAAACAAAGACAAATAAGAATTTAATAATGATATAGTGAGTGGAAAAAATGTATTATTCAATAAAATACGTTGAACTTAAGTTGGTCATTGTGTGTGTGTGTGTGTGTGTGTGTGTGTGTGTGTGTACATATATATTTGGACTGCTACCCTATACTTTAAATCAAATGCCTCCAGGTAAAATAAATATTTTAGCCATAAAAATATTTGAAGGACACATATGTGAATATAATTTTTCCTTGATGATGAACCAAATATTTTGATGTTTTAAATTATTTATTGTTTTCTAATAATTTTGAGAAATAACTGATACGTACTTTACTGTCTAAGTTTAAGGTGCACAGCATGATGTTTTGATTTACACATACTGTAAAATGATTACTGCTTAGGTTCAAATTAACATCCATCTTTCCTATAAACGCAATAAATGAAAGGAAAAAAAAAAGAATTACTCCTTGTGATGAGAACTCAGAATTTAATCTTTTACCTTTTGTATATATCATACAGCAGTGTTAACTATAGTCATCATGCTGGATATTATATCCCTGGTACTTATTTATCTTATAACTAGAAGTTTGTACCCTTTGATCATCTTCCTCCAATTCCCTTCCCCCTACCCTCTGCATCTGGTAACTGCAAGTCTGATGTCTTCTTCTATGAGTTTGGTAGGTTTGGTTTGTTTGTTGTTCTTTTTTAAGAATCCACAAATAAGTGATATCATATAGTACTTTTCTTTCTCTGAGTTATTTCGCTTAGCACAAATCCTTCAAGGTCCATTTACATTGAGGCAAATAGCAGAATTTCCTTGTTTTTTTATGGCTGAATAATATTCCACTGTATGTATATATCATAACTTCTTTATCCATTCATCCGCTGATGAGCACTGAGGTTTATCCATGTTTTGGACATTGTAAATAATGCTGCTATGGACAGAAGGGTGCATGTATCTTTTCAGGTTAGTGTTTTTGTTATCATTGGATACATTCCCAGAAGTTGAATTGCTAGTATGGTAGTTCTATTTTCAATTTTTTCAGGAAACTCCACACTGTTTTCCATAGTGGTTGTACCAGCTTACAATCCCACCAGAGTGCATAAGTGTTCCCATTTCTCCACTCCCACACTAGCATTTGTCTCTTTTTTTATTCTGATATACAAGAGATGATAGCTCACTGGGGTTTAAATTTTCATTTCCTTAAGGACTAGTGATGTTGAGCATCTTTCACCTACCTGTTGCTCATCTGTATGTTTTCTTTGAAAAAAAAAGTCTATTCAAATCTTGTGCATTTTATAATCAGGTGCTTTTACTTTTGCTACTGAGTTGTATGAGTTCCTTATACATTTTTTATGTTAACCCCTAATCAGATATACAATTTACAAATATCTTCTCCCATTCAGGAGGCTGACTTTTCATTTTGTTGATGACTTCCTTTGATGTGCAAAAGATTTTTAGTTTGATGTAGACTCATTTGTTTATTTTTGCTTTTGTTTCCCTTCCCTCGGGAGATATATCTAAAATGATATTGTAAGACCAGTGTCAAAGAGCATGCTGCTTATGTTTTCTTCTAGGAATTTCATAGTTTCAGGTCTTACATTTAGGTCTTTAATTCCTTTTGAGTATAATCCATTTTTGTGAATGGTGTAAGATATGGGTCCAGTTTCATTCTTTTACATATGAATACTCAGCTACCCCAGCACCATTTATTAAAATTTTTCTTCATTGAGTATCTTTGGCTCCCTTGTCAAATATTAACTGGCTATATACTCTTGAGTTTATTTTTGAGTTCCTGATTTTGTTCCATTGATTTATTTGTCTGTTTTTGTGCCAGAACCATACTGTTTGAATAACTATAGCTTTAGAATATAGCTTGAAATCATGAAGTTGAAGCCTCCTGCTTCATTCTTCTTTCTCAAGATTTCTTTGGCTATTCAGGTTCTTTTGTGAATCCATACAGATTTTAAGGGTGCTTTTCTGCTTCTGTAAATAATCCTAGTGTAATTATGATGGGGATGCTTTAAATCTATGGATGGCTTTTGTAGTATTGACATTTTTACAATATTAATTTTTCAAATCTATGAATTTTATCCCACTTATTCCTTTTTGAATTTCATCAATGTCTTATACTTTTTTTTTCATTTGTTAACAATGAATTTTATTTCAGTTATAGGTGTACAAAGATCATAAGTCAATTTGATAGATTTTTGTGTCCCAAACCCACAGTGCATCCCCCCACCCCCCAGATTGTCTTATTTGAAAAACCAAGGCTTTGCAAAATTTGTGAGTCATTGTCTGTTCTTCAAAGAAGTTCACTGTGTCTCTTTAGTTTCCACATGTAAGCGGTAGCATTGGGTGTTGCTGTCTAATTGTCTGACTGGTCTCACTTCGTATGATAATTTCTACGTTCATCCATGTTGCTATAAATGTTGTTATTCCGTTCCTTTTAATGGCTTAGTAATATTCCATTGTTGTATGTACCATATCTAACCTATCCACTCCTCTATCGATGGGCATTTAGGTTGTTTCCATGACCTGGCTTCTTCCCTCTCTAGCTGCTTTAGATTTAAAGTTAGGTTGTTTATTTGAGCTTTTTCTTGTGTCCTGAGGTAGGCTTGTATTGCTATATACTTTCCTCTTAGAACTGCTTTTGCTGTATCCCAGAGGTTTTGGAGTGTCGTGTCTTTGTTGTCATTTGCTTCTAGGTATTTTTTAATTTCCTCTTTGAATTCTTCAGTGATCCATTGGTTGTTTTCTTGTTTTTGCATCCATTCATCAATGTCTTATACTTTTAAAAGACTTTTAAAAGACTTTTTAGAGATCTTTCATCTCCTTAGTTAAATTTATTCTGAAGTATTTTATTGGTTTTGATGTTACTGTAAATGAGATCAATTTTCTTACTCCTTGTTCAGAAAATTTATTGCTAGTGTATAGAGATGCTACTAATTTTTGTACACTAATTTTGTATCCTTCAACTTTACTGATTTCATTGATTAAAAATAAGTTTTTTAGTAGAGACTTTAAGATTTTCTATACATAAAGTTACGTCCTCTGCAAATAAAGACAATTTTACTTCTTCTTTTCCAGTTCTGATACTTTTTATTTCTCTTTCTTGCCTAATTGCTCCATCTAGGACTTCTGTTACTATGTTGAAAAGGAGTGTAGAGCATGGATACCCTGTCTTGTTCCAATCTTAGCAGAAAAGCAGAAATGACTTTTTCATTTTTACAAAATATGGAAACAAAAAACCCACGTGACCAGTAGATTTGACCACATGAAAATGTAGAACTTCTCTACTACAAGAAGCATTATAATCTTAAAAAAAGTCAAAATGGGGCATAAACATCTGCAACATATACGACAGATTTCAATTCTCTCTGAACTCAATATCTGAATCTATTTGTATGTGTGAATATCTGAACATATATATATATATATATATATATATATATATATATATATACACACACACACACACATGTATGAACAAGTAATATCCTAGGAATATGAAAATGAAGCATTTTGCCCTGTGTAATTTCTGATTTATAGCTGCCCCGAGGTACCCATTCCAACTGCAAAGGCTGGTGAATTCAGCCCTTAGGGTTTTTTTCCATGCTTGAAACTCACTGTCTCCACGAACAGAATATGGCTCAAGGGGAGTTCCAGCTAGATAGGAAGAAAAAGAAGAAAACATACCAATTCTACACTAGTGGATATGTGAAAGAGAAAAGCAGGAGAAGAATCAGATAAAAAGTTTCCTAGCTGCTCCCCCTTGAACCAAAAACAAGATAGGAGAGGGGATTTAGGAAGATGAAGAGAAAAAGCTGTAAGCACCTACTAAGAATTTTTTTCTTTCTTTCCTTTTTTTTTTTTTTTTTTTTTTTTCTGCCATGCCTGCAGCATATGGAAGTTCCCAGGCCAGGGATCAAATCTGAGCCTCACCTCAACCTATCCACCATATCCAGCTGTGCAACAGGGAGAACTCCTAAACATCTAGTTTTTTTAAATGTTCTCTGTTGGTGAAGGTGCAAGATCACAGATTCTGGTATAAATTGGTTAGTATTACCAGAGATGACTGAATAGTATATTTTAAAAGCTTTAAAATTCCTTTTTGGTGTTTATCCCCAAAAACTAATTAAGGAGCCATGTGACTACCTGTTTATGAGACTTTCTTTTGCCTTCATTTATATCAATGAAAATTTGGGAACAAGAAATGATTTGCAAAATACAATTCAATAAATAGGATAATGAAGATTAAAATATCATGGAAGTATAGCTATTGACAAGAAGAGTTTCACAATATACTATTCTGGAGAGTAAATTACAAAAAAGTGTGGACTTAAGAAAACAATATATGAAGTCAGATGGCTGGATGGAGATAGGCAGATTTAGGTAATGCAAAACAGAGTATCAATGGATTAAGACTTTTGAAAAATATAATGAAGTGATATTTTTAAATTACTAAGAATTTTATATTTTTAGTGATTATGACATTTTTTCCTTTGACTGTTCTGGAGGGAACTACTCCAGGAAGCTCTCTTAATTATTAGAATCATTGAAACAATTATGGTTAACATTAGTTGAGTACTCATCATATACCAGGAATGTTAAGCATGTACTCAGGCATTTAGGCCTCATAACTATATATGAGAAAGGTACAATTATTATGTGCCCTGTATTATTGATGGGGACACTAAGGCACACAGCTCTTGGGTAAATTTCACGAGGTCATTATCCAGAAAATGATAGTATAGAGGTTTGAATGTGATTCATCTAGATATAGTGGCTCTTTATCTAACCATATGCCACAGACCTTTCCTAGCAGACAGGTTACTACAAGACCAGTACCTACTCAGCATTTAGAGGAAAAATGATCATTAGTTATATTTGGCATGGCAGGGCCCATCTTTTAGATGCTGTTCATAGGTAAATCCAGGGAAGCCCCACACCCCAGATACTCAATCACATCTCAAAATGTACATGGCAGTCAAGGTGACTTCTAGAAGAGTAAGTGTCGAGATCAAAATCCAATTTTGTCTGAGACTCAAATATCAGGTCCTTTGAGCCAGGAGAACCCTGACTGAGACTGGTTAGAGGAAAGAGAATTAGAATCTGGAAAAAAAAAACAATCTAGGCATCCACAGCCAGCAAGTCTGGACTAGTTATCCTCTTGCAGCACTCAGTCTAGGCCATCAGAGGAGAGCTGGTTTTGAGAGCAGTGTAAAGCTAGTCACCTGAGTGTAGCTGGGAGTGTTCTTTGAGAAAAAAATAACAACTATGTGTGGGTCAAAATCTGAGTCCTGAGAGCTGTCAGTTATGAAGAAATCTATTTTATGTATGTATCTGTGCTGAATTTGGTGGGAAGTGGCAGGTGAAGGGGAAGCTATCTGTTGGTGTGTGTAAAAACCTGTATGAAAGAGTAAATACCAATGCATTAAGCATAGTTGTTCTTGAGTGGACGATATTCTTATTTTAAATGTTCTTCTTTTGTCTATATTTTCTGACATCCAGTACTGAGTTTTTAACAACCAAAAAATGAAACTCTATTTTAGGAAAAAATAATCCTAACTGAAATTCCAGTTAATGCTTGCTGGTATTTAATTTTCCCCATGATATTTAATAAAAGCAGGCACTTGGTAATTCATGTCTTATCCAAAATGAAAACATTTTAATTTATTCTTTGACAAGATCACAATTATGATGATCTTTTACTCCAGCTCAGGTGAATATCTCCATTCAATGAATGTGGCAGAATAAGTTCAGAGAATTCTCTGTAAAAGAAATGTGTTTGGAGACGAAACATGAAATATTGTTCAGGCCATTAAAGCTTTATGATTTGGAGCTTGTATCATACCCCCAAACAGGTGACAAATTAGAAAGATGAAATCACATTTGTGAGACAATACTATTAAATGCTGGGCTGCAAAACTACCTATTTGATGTCTCAAGACATCAAATACTGGCAAACAACTAAGTTCCTCTGTAGCCAAAGCAATGGATGTAAATGATCCATGATACAATTGAGTGATGATATGTTCTTTTCTTTATTCTCAATTGTTAAAGAGATTTATTGACTGTAAATACAGTGAACTTCTGTTATCTTCAAATTTTCTCCAAAGAGCCTCCTGGAGAAAGGAGTCATCTCTGATGCTCAGTAACTGCATTATTTTATTTCCCCTTTAACCACATAGCTATCAGGACTTGATTTATCCTATGATATCATTGCCTTGGGGGCTGGTTAGGAGGATCCACAGGAATTTGTGACACATTCAGAATAACCATGCTGAAAGGGTTTTCAGAGGGAATTCCAGAATTAAGAACTTTTACAACCAAGAGGACTTGAAATATCAACTAACCCATGCTTGTGATTTTACAGTTGAAGAAACACTGGGACCTGGGTAGTTCAAGGGTCACAAAGCTAATGATAAGTAATGATAAGACTAGAATGCAGACCTTTTGTTTCCCAAACTGGTATATCTTTTTTAAACCTTTAAGTTTAAAACAGTATGAGGAAAATTGTGCCATTTTGGATTTAAATGTATTAAGAAATATTCTTCTTGCCCTGAAGATTTCACTATTAAATTATTTTTTCCAAACAAAATTGCTGGTATATATTTTTATTCACTGAATCATTCAGTAATGATGTTTCTTCATGGACCAGGCATATTTTGATTGTATGTTTAAGCAATGGGTCACAGTTCTCCAAAGAAGCAGAACCAGCAAGATGTATGTATATAGAGAGAAAGAGATTTATTTCAAGGAATTGGTTCATGCAGTTGCAGAGGCTTTGACAAGCCCTAAATGTGATGGAGTAGGAGACTCAGGGAACTGTTACAATTCAAGTCCTTAGGCAGTCTGCTGGGAGAATTCCTTCTGGTTCAGGGAGGTCAATATTTTAAGGCCTTCAGCTGATTGAAGGAGATTAATCCACATTATGGTGTGTGATCTACTTTACTCCAAGTCCACAGATTTAGATGTTAATCTTATCTAAAAAAGCACCTTCACAGAAACATTCAGAATAACATTTGATCAAATGTCTGGGCAACACAGTTCAGTCAAGTTGACACATAAAATTGGAGTTCCCATTTTGGTTCAGCAGTTAAGAACTGACATAGTGTCATTGAGGATGGGGGTTCAATCCCTGGCCTCGCTCAGTAGGTTAAGGGTTTGGTGTTGCTGCAAGCTGCAGTATAGGTCACAGATGCAGCTCGAATCTGGTGTTGCCATGGCTGCAGCATAGGCCTGCAGCCTCAACTCAGATTTGACCCCTAGCCCAGGAATTTCCATATGATCAGGTACGGCCATAAAAAGGAAAACAAAAAAGTTGACACAAAATTAACCACTAAAAGCAAGGTCAACAATTAGATTACAAGCTGTCTTTAAACTGAAGTCAGGTTTGGCTTTAAATCACAAGAACAATGGAGTTCCCATTGCGGCTCAGAGTTAATGAACCAGACTAGTATCCATGACATTGTGGGTTCCATCCCTGGGTCGATGGATCCTGTGGGTTAAGGATCCTATGTTGCCACAAGCTGTGGTGTATGTCGCAGATGAGTCTCAGATCTGGTGTTGCTGTGGCTGTTGTGTAGGCATCACAGGAACAAATTTTTGGTTCCTTTACTACTGATGATGCCTCAGTGTATAACCAGTTGGTAGGCTCAACCTGTTCGGCTAGTCACTTTCAGGCACACAAAGAGTCCAAAAGAGCTGTAAATTTTCTTTAATATGTCTTGCTCTAAACCTCAGGAAAATCCAAAGAATCATGGAAACAGGACATGTAGTGACAACACTCAGGTACCCCATCCTAAGCAGCCAGGGTAAATTACAACTTAACAGACCTTATATAAAGCACCTTCTGAGTAAGAGATAAGGAGGGACTTGGTAACTCCTTATTCCCAAACCTGAGCTAATCCTTTCATGGAAATGAGACATCCACAATGCCCAAGAGCCTGGCTGTTTAGTGCCTTCCAAAAGCCCTGAAACTTTGAGACAAAGTACACAGTGGAATTCAAGAACTTTATAAGAAAGCACAGGGAAGAAGGAGAGGCCAGGAAGGAAGCTCTCCTTTCATTAGCCCTGGTTCATTCGACATGCAAGAAGTGTAGCCATCACTGCAGACTATCTGAGGCTGGAAGGCAGCATGCTTCAGATATCGGGCACCTACTACGGAAGAGAGTGAAAAAGGAGAGTTACTTCTCTCCTTCTGCCTCCATCCACATAAAGAAAAGACTGGGACACTGACTTCAAACACAAATATTATATTACACCAGGTCAAGTATGCAGTTCCTTTAAAGGGGGTAAGTATGCACAAAATACAAATTGCTCATCTCTGTAAACTATTTTAACCCACCAAGGTGAAAGTCTGACTTTAATTCCCAGCAAATCATATTCATCTTTAGAATGTGAACTTTTACTAAATACAGACCACATACTAAATGACATTATATTTCAAGATGCTGGAAATGCTAATTGAACACAGATCAGTATCTTGTTTCATACTCGGTTAAGAATAATCTTTTCCTCTGGGTTTGAAGAGCACAGCAGGTCACCCTGTTCAATATATTCCCTTAAGCAACATAAAAGAGTGTCATTATTCCCACTAAATTCCTTTGGTTGTTTTCGAGTTTATCAGAGCCAAGATGGCTTAAATGTCCTATGATCACTTTGAGCATTAGCAGTATAATAAAACAATAATTAGTTCTTCAAAATGACATTAATAGCTTATCTTTCTTGATGATCTCTATTCATTCATGAAAAGGAGGCACTTTAGGATAACTAGACGTTTTTAATGCAAAATATGTCAAGATGAATAATAAACTGAGTCTGCAGAAAGAATTAATACTCTGAAAAAACTTCTAAATTAGTTTGAAAATTTGAATGTCTCAGACACCACTGTAAGTCTTGGAAAAACATGTATTTCTAGTACATAAAATTTCTTTTACTTGTCAAACCAAAAGATAGTTGTTAAAATATTTTAGTTTTGAAATCTTTGAGTCTTGTCAGAAGTAAGCTCATAAACTCAATTCTTATGCCCTCGATGGGCATAATATTTTTGTCACAATTCGTTCTCACTGGCATAAACATGCACTTCAAAATTTCCTCTTAACTTTTTTCTTGGAATATTATGGCATAAATTCTCATAAACATTCTAATTTGTATGACTTTATTATTGGAAATTTAATCAGGGCCATCTAGAATCAATATTTCCTATAAACTTAAAGAAAGAAGAAAATAGATTTCTAAGAGCATTTATACTTTGTTCACATACATCCTTTAATAGGAGAAAAGCCTACCTGCATAGATGGCCTTCTTTAAAAGTTTAGACAGTAAGTGAATCCATTAATGACAAATACCTATTATTTATAATTCAAGCTCAGGGATTCCACTAGACTTAATAAACATAAAGGGTTCTCACTGTTCAAAGAATAATGTGTGTAAACACAAAGGAAAGTTTGACTATGCTGGTAACAAAAGATGCATCCATTTAAAATAATTTTTGGATTCTAATCTCAAAAACAGTGACTGCAGGATTTTTTTACTGTCTTTTAACTTGAAAGGTATATACATTGAGCTAAGCTAAAACTGCACTTGAACCAATGATAAATAAACTGAGTAAGAAAAACTGCCATAATTTTTTTCTCATTTTAGTGCTTGGGATTTAAAAATTACTTGTAACTAGTTAAATGAGGAAGAATGCTAGATAAATCTAGAAGTTCTGGTATGCAAAATCTGGGATTCATATAACTGAAACAGCTGTATAACAAGAGTTAAAATTCCCTCTGTGCCTCATGGGTAGCACTGAAGAATCATCCCTCAGATTAAAATACCACATGCTTAATACATTATCATGCTCTCATCTCTTTCCATTTGAGACTGCATAGTTAAGTAGTCCTTAAAAAAGTACTTGTAAGTACACATATGTGTTTAAGTCTTTATTCTTAAAATACAAACGTGCGCATGCACACACACACACACACCCCTTCACAGTCCTGTAACCTGACAAGGCTCTTGAATTACTTTCCTTTTTAGCCAGAAGTAGAGTTCTAAATATCTTAACAGATGTAACGCTTATTTTCCCTTCATCACAATGCAACCTGAATTCTGTCCCACATTTTAATCATAATTCTCATCAATTTTTACCAAGTTCTTTGTTTCTAACCCCAAGAAAACATCTCAGTGTTTACTTGATTTGATCTCTCAGGGGCATCAATGATCACTTCCTCCTGCTCAAACACTTGACTTACATGATCATATATTCTACTGGATTATCCCACCTATCCAGCTATTTATCAGTCTTGTTGACTTATTTCTATGTCTTATGTCTGCATATGAAATCCTAAAGTGCTTCATTATGTTTTACTCATTTTGTACTGTTAGTCACAGTTTTTATTATATGCTGATCACTTCCAACTTAACATCTTCTGCTCTCACATGCATGTGTCCAATTGCCTACCTCTGAAATTACAACTAAAGTCTCACAGATACCTTATATACATTCCCAAAATATCATATTCCTAGAAAGTATTCTGTTCCTCCTCTTAAATTGCCTATCTCTGGACAACAGAAAACCACAAGCTCAAAACATGGCTGCCATCTTTTAATTTTACTCCCTGTCAGCCTCACACATTTATCTTTTTCTGCCCCCCAATTCAAAATCTCACCCTCTTACTATATCCTATATTGCTTCTGTTCTTTCTTTTTCTCCATATTATTTTGTGGCATCGTCCTACCAAATATATTACCTATTCATCTTGTCTATCATCTGTTTTATTTCTCTAAAGTATAAGTTCCATTATACTTAGTCCAGAGTACAAAGATTTTCTTCTGTCTCATTTATAACTGAAATAGTTATCTATGCGTAGTAAACCCTCTATAAATATGAAGCTCTTAGCAGCATTATTTCTAGGTTTGCTTCTATTTACTATTTTATCATTTGATTATCAGGTGCTTTTCCTACTTCAAATGTGCAGTAATTTTTTACTGAATGCAGGGAATATACTGTAGGGGTCCTGCACGATGTCCTCTTCTAAAAAATGATTGAGTTTTGTTATGGTAGGCATTAAGTAACTTCAGACTTACTTTATCTTGTTGAGGCCTGGTTTTGGGTTTCATTAGGATGGACTATTCTCATTTTTTGTTTGTATTTTATACTCCTAAAACACGATATTTATTCCTAACGTGTGGCCCTTCTATGAGCCAGTTAAATGCCTAGGAGCTTCCTTCTGGATAGGCTTACACTTTCACCTCTCCCCTACACTGGAATGTCTGCTGAGCTCACAGCCCTCTGGAAGAGCCTCTCTTCCAAACTTCCTGGAATTTCATCGTACAGTTTTGCAGTCCAGGAGTTGACCAAGGACCTAGGAAAATTTTCCACTCAAATGTTTTGGCTTTCTTCTTTGTAAGTTCTCCATTTTTAGTGTCCTGAACCCAAATATCAGCCACTAGCAGTCGCAAATTTATCCTTCATTTGGCAAAACTATGTTCTCTCTCCTTATACAGTAGTCTAGAAAGTGTTCTTGAAGAGAAAGCCTGCATGAACCTGGAGCTTATGGCATTTGTTTCCCCATTCCCAAGGACTGTAGCTCAGCACTGAGCATTATCCAATGACAGCAAATAATATTTTGTCCAGATATCATAGTTATTTACAGTGGGAGGGTAGACCTAATACCAGCTACTCTATAATACACAGATATAGAAACCCAACAAATATTTTTGAATGAATCAATCATCAAACATTGATTCTATCTTAACATCCCTTGAATCCATTTTTTCTTTTATCCGATTGTCTCTACCTTAGTTTAGCCCACCATCACCTCTAGCTTATTGTTCCAATGCTCTGACTGATCTCTTGCCTACAGTTTTGCCCCAACCCAAGTCACTTTATACTCCAGTCAGTGTTTGGTTTTATTTATATTTTTAATGTTAACATTATATGTTATTCCTCTGTGGAAAAATCTCTAATGCACCTTCATTGTCCTCAGGATCAAACCCAAATTCCCTGTGTTCCTTTGAAGATTCCTATATCCCTGCTGCCTCCCTCCACACCCCCAAATGTATACTGTAAGTAATCTTCAGTTCCTGCACATTCACGGTTCTTTCTTATCACTAGGCCCTGGTACGTGTTGCTTTACTCTGCCTGGAAAAATTCCATAATCTAATTCCAGTCATCCACTCACATGCCATGTTTACTGGAAAGTCTGCAATGATTTCCCTGAGCTGGATTAGGTGTCCCACATATGCTCACTTTTCACTCTGCACTTTCCCCAATCATCATCAGTATCGGGCAGTTTTACAGTTATCCCCAATCATCATCAGTACCGCCAAGTTTTACAGTTACTTTTCTGTACTCCCTCTAGACCACAAGCTTCTTGGGGCAATTCCCAAGTGTTATTAACTATTTTATTCTTATTTACTAGACTGTTGAATAAATACTTCTTGAATTAAAGCGTATCATATTTTAGCAATTTGCTTGACAGGAATTACTCTTTCTCAATCAATTACATGTCCCCATTCTGTGCAAAAAAGAAATTAATACACAAATACACCTACCTCCAAGAGTCAGAAAGCAGCAGAAGTCAAGGGAGGCATCTTAATAAGAGTATGACACTAAAATTATACAAAATAGAAAAGCCTTGGTTATACCTGTGTCATATATCTGAATATCTTGGTTTTGTGTTACAGGGATAAAGTAAACACAATTTTAAGGAATTATCCATTTACGTTGTAATACAGCTGCTAGTTTCTACAATTATGCTGATTCCTAGTATCTTAAGATCACTGATCACTGCATGTTAATTAGAAAAGAGAATTTAGAATGACCTCACCCTCTGCATTTCACTGAAGGAAATAAAGCGATCTGCCTGAATTCGCAGTTAGTTAAAGCTAGCACTGTAAACCAAGCCTTCTATATCTCCTCAATTGTCATCAAATGTATTATGTTCTGTACAAAGTAAATACTGACCATAACCAACATATGCTAAAGTTCCAGTATGTGTCAAGGGAAACAAACAATTCCCTTATCAACCCATATTTGTCCCTAATCTTAGGCCCAGTTGGATAACTATGAAATAAGTCACCACAAATACATTAGAGGAACCGAAGATTGGGTGAAGTCAGAATGAAAGACCCCTCATGAGGTGTTAAGGGCTATGATAACATGACCACTGGCTGTCAACTTATAGTTTGTTCATAATCTAATAATACATAATACAGATGTTTAATCCTGAGCTCTCTAGCAAGTGGCTTTTCCTTAAGACAGGGTTTTTTACTTGGTTTCTATGGGTTTTTAATGAATAATACATGTGGCAGTCAAAGGTATGTGTATAAACGAAACTAGGAAGAAAAATACCATTGACTTCTTTCCATCAAGTAGTGATACTGAAAGCCACAAGATAATAAACATTAGTAACTCCTATTTTCTGAACACATTTAATGAGTGTTTTCAGTGGCCTTAAATCTATTTTGGAGCTAGGTGGGGCAATTTAGAAATAAAAAAATCAAATGTGTTTTTGTTTTGTTTTTAATAAGGGCCAAAATGAAATACTTAAGTGGACACAATTTGGGAATCAGTTATATTTCAATAACATTTCTTATTATTATGATTCAGGGATCTAGGTGCCAAAAATTATCTATTAAAAGATGTCTGATATGGTGTTTCTCTTATTTTTGGAAAAGTTTTGACTAATAAATTATTATACATATTTTCTGGTCCTGCTGTATACTCTCAGAGTTGAATGGTCTTACCTTTTTCTTGTAAGAATGGTCTTAATTTTTTTTCTCCTAACATACCTAGAAGCAGCTACACTTTATAAACCAGGGCAGTTAGGTATTTGGTATTCACACTCTTCATCTAGCACCATAAAACCATTTATAGCACCAGCCTCAGAATGGCCATAGAATCTTAGATTAGGCTCAAAGAACCAAACTGGTTCTGAAAACAGATATTCACTTGAAATTAACAGGACTGCCAGCATGGCGCTTTGCCCAATGGACAGTAGTATTTATTTAAGTACAGAAACAAATCACTTTACATGTATAATTGATTTGTCATTATCCCCACCTTATAGATGAGGAAACTGAGACACACACGGTTTAGTAACTTGCCTGAGATTTAAAGCAAGCCAGTAGTAAAGCTAAGATTTAAAGCCAGGAAGTCAGGCTCCAGGATCCTTCCTCTAAATCACTACCCTGGTCTACTTGTTCACAGGCCCTACCTTTCTATTTCATCCCACAAACGATACCTTAATGAGGGAACCAGTTCTTCCTCAATTTCTGTTTGATCTTTGCCTTCTTCACCAAGGACCACTAAAGCAGCTGAAAATTTTTACGTATATTAAAATGAGTTTGCTCAGGGTATCAAGGACTCTAAAACTCATGGCCAGCAATTATGCAAGTGTGGGACCTCACAGGAAATATTTATTTGTCCCAAGAGAGTCGTTACAGTTTAAGAAAGTGATACAGTATATGCTTTTGAGGATCCAACATAACCCAAATGTCAGCTACCACAGCCATTATCCACCAGAGAATTCCCTGTATCTAAGACCATGTGCTCATGTTTGAAAATGCACCAACAGATATTACCATCATGAGAATGCCAAAAGTCAAATTCCAAATACTTAGCCCAGACACATGGCTTTCATCAGCTCCGCAAAGCTCAAGAGATATTTTATCAGCCACTGATCAAAGGGAACAGCAGGAACTGTTAACAAACACAAGATAGGACGCATGCAGTGTCCTCCACTCAAGCACACCCCAGGGCAGTGTCTCCAGGAATAGAGACAGCACACCAGCATTTGACTATAGGAGACCCTTGAACGGAGGTCTCTCTAAAGGCAGAGCTCTGAACACATCAAGCTTCAAGTCAGATCCTGGGTGTGTATCACTCTAAGAGATATCTTACTCATACGAAGTTTCTGTCAGTTTGCTTTCAGACATGAATGGAGTGGAGCACAAACATCTCATGACATCTCAAGTGTGCTTAGCTCTGCACAGATAAAACTGCTTTTTTGGGAATCATGGTCAAGGGGAGGAAATGGCATCTGCAAACTATGAAGCTTATTAAACAAATTTGTGTCCCAAGTACTTGAGGTACTCTCAGTCCTAATTAATGTCTCCTGCAAATGCACCCTCATAGCTAACGTTCACTTTCCTAATCTAAGCCATATGCGCCTTCCATCGTGTTAACAGCATAAATGGAAATTGTTGGTGTTTTTCACTGAGTATTTCTGTTACAAAAACATTCTTTCCAGGCTGATGCTTCATGCTGCAATCAGTGAAAAAGAAAATCCCTCTCTGGAAACAGTTTCCCACATTTTTTTTCTTTTCTTTTCTTATTATTATCCATATGTGCAGGGGGGGAGTGTGTTAATGTGTGATTTTTAAATGTTGCATTAAGTATTTTTTCTGTATTAGAGACAAGCTTCTACAAGAGCAGAACTTGTCACATATAAACCAGGTAAACTGACACTGAAAGGCGGATAGTTGAGTCCAATGTAAAGCATGTAGAGTTGAAGTCCAGTTATCACACCTCTCATAAGGAGAGAGGCGTAGAGTTTACAGTGAGGTTCAGAAAATAACTTGCTTTTTTTTCAGAAGCTAATAGCTTGAATCAAATTCCTTGACACTCTCCAACTACTGCTCTCTGTTTCCACTTAGGATGTACTCTTTATGTATGCAACCGCAGTAAAGAGAGAGGCGAAGATGTGTGAGATTTCAGAGATGGAAGAGACCCTAGTGATCACCCAGTGGGGTGTTCAGTGAGCCTTGCTATGCAGCTCAAACCCCTGGAGAGTCTGGAGACTGATTCTTTCTCAGAGAGATTAGAATTCAATTGACTGGAGGTGAACCTCACAGAGCCAGAGACATCATTTTCCCAGAGCATTCCCGGTGAGTCTAATGGCCAAGCGTGAGAAGCAGTGATCTGTCCACCCATCTCTTTGGCAGCCCTTGATAGTAAATGTTGTATTCAGCATCCATATACAGGAATAACTATAACCTCAGACTCTAGATCTCCACACCTGTGCATTTTTCTCTCCATTATATACTACACTTATCTGTGCTTCTTATTAACATTAAAATCAACTTTATGATAGAAATATCTAGAAAAACAAAACCTAGATCTACTCTCTTTTCAAGGGCTTCTTCCTTATCTTCATTTTTCTGTTACTGCAGTCTCCTCTGAATGCCCATTTTAAATTGGTGTCACTATGTAACTCCAGATGTAAAATGAAAGTATTGTTAGGCCATTCCAGAATCGCCCAGCAAAGAACTACCCAGTGCAAAATACAAAGAAATAAGGACAATTTGATCTACTATTAAAAATCATACCAATAGCAGCCAGATAAGCACTCTGTGCCAGGCACTGTACTTGGGGTGTTTGACCTACATCATCTCACTAAGTCCTGCTAACAACTTTATGAGGTCAGTATATTATTATCCCCATTTTACAGTAAGAAAACTGAGTCACCAAAATTCAAGTAATTTCCCCAGGTAAATTACCCTCATTTTAAGTAATTTTGCATGCCTACGAACCCAGTTTAATCTCAAAAGTCACAGTGTGAAGCTGTCCTTCAAACGTAGCTTTCTAATCATGATCAGCTAATATTTACAAGGAATATTTATATATTTATTTATTTGCCACATCTGCAGCATGCAGAAGTTCCAGGCCAGGGACAGAACTTGTGCCACAGCACAGACAAGGCTGGATCCTTAACCTGCCAGGTCACCAGGAAACTTCTACAAAACATTTTTAAAAGAACATTCTACTCATCTCTAATATGATCCCATTTAAATTTTACAAGATCACTCAGCATCAATGTTTGGTTGTGGAGTTCCCTTCGTGGCTCAGTGGTTAACGAATCCGACTAAGAACCACGAGGTTGCGGGTTCGATCCCTGGCCTTGCTCAGCGGGTTAAGAATCCAGCGTTGCCGTGAGCTGTGGTGTAGGTTGCAGACACGGCTTGGATCCCACGTTGCTGTTGCTGTGGCGAAGGCCGGCAGCTACAGCTTCTGTTAGACCCCTAGCCTGGGAACCTCCATATGCCGCGGGTACAGCTCCACATAAAGGCAAAAAGACAAAAAAATATATATATATATGTTTAGTTGAAGAAAAACCAATGCTTGGAAAATACCCAGTGTCCTCACAGGTAGAAAGTAGCCAAAACCAAGTTAAACCATTTGTGACACATGCAGTGACATACTCAATCCACCACTCTGCTTTAAATATTAAGATTGTTTCCAGGCTCTGATAAGAATTTTGTATGACAATCCTGCTAGGAAAATAGTATAAGTGACTATAAAGAGCTCCCCCCAAAAAAACAAATGCCTCACTGTTCAGATTAAATTGTTGCTCATACTGAAATGCACTGGTATACTAGGAAACAAAATAAATTGCAGCAGATCTCACCAATGATTTTGTTGTGCATCCTTTTAGTTTTATTCACATAATCTGTGTTTACTGAGCTGTGGTAAAGGATGCATGGGCTATTTTTATTCAGAGAAAGGCGATAACACCAGCCAAGCAGGAGGGCCCATCCATGACCAGAATTCAATGGCCTTCATTATCTTCCAACTCCTCCTAAATGACTCATGGAGAGCTGGCAGATGGTGTTTTCTCTCACCCCTTGCCTTACACTTATTTAATTATTTTAAGTTAGTTTTTATTCTGCTACCGTGATGCCTAATAAGCTGATATATTTTGGGAGTTGGTTTCTTCTTCTAATATTGACCAGTACATTTGAAACATTTCTCAAGCTCTAAATTATCAAGTCGGGGTAGAGAATAAGGATGACAAAAAATTATTAACAAGCAACACTTACTGACACATACTAAGCCAATGAATTTACATACAATCTTCATTTAATCATCCAAAGACTCACAAATGGGGAGGCTGGTGTTTAGAGAGGTTAAGAAACATACTCTGGGCTAACTAGTTGGTAAGTTGTCGAGGCAGAGAATCTGAACCCTGCTATTTTTTTAAGTTATTTTTTATTGTGGTAACATTTGTTTACAAAGTGTTTCATGTGTACGACTTTATGTTTTCATTTCTATGTACACTACAGTGTGTGCACCAAAAAAAAAATTAGTTTCCATTAATCACCATACAGTTGACCCTCTTTACCCATTTACCCTTCCCCCACCAGCCCCTTAACCTTTGGTAACCACTTCTCTGTTCTCTGTATCTATGTGTGTGTTTAGTCTGTTCATTTATTTTGTTATATTCATATGAGTAAAATATTATAGTATTTGTCTTTCTCTCACTTATTTCATTAATATAATATCCTCAAGGCCCTTTCATGTTGTGGCAAATGGCAAGAATTCATCTCTTCTGTGGTGGGTAATATTTCAGTATGTGTGTGTATACACCACATCATCCTTATCCATTCATTTGTCGACAGGCACTTAGATTATTTCTGTATCTTGGCTACTGTAAAAAATATTGCAGTGAACATAAGGGTGCATGTATATTTCTGAATTAATGTTTTTGGATTCTTTGGATAAACACCCAGAAATGGGATAGCTAGATCATACGGTAATTCTTGATTATTTTGAGGAATCTCTATCCTATTTTCCACAGTAGCTACAGCAATCTGCATTCCCACCAATAATGTACAAAGTGCTCTTTCTCAATTCTCCACATTCTTGCCAATACTTATTATATCTTGCCTTTTTGATAACAAGCATTTTGACAAGCTAGAGGCAATATCTAATCTAATTGTGGCTTTGATTGGCATTTCCCTAATAATTAGTGATGTTGAACATCTTTTCATGTGCCTGCTGGCCATCTGTATATCTTCTCTGGAAAAATGTCTATTCAACTCCTCTGTCCATCTTTTAATTAGGTTGCTTGTTTTTTGTCCTTGTTGAGTTGTATGAGCTCTTTATATATTTTGGCTATTAGCCCATTATTGGATATATGAGTTGCAAACATCTTTTCCTGTTTGGAAGGTTATCTTTTCATTTTGTTAATGGTTTCCTTTGCTATGCAGAAGCTTTTAGCTTGATTTAGTCTCATTTGTTTATTTTTGCTTTTCTTTTCCCTTGCCTAAGGAAACATATCTAGAAAGATACTACTAAGATCAGTGCCAAAGAGAGCACTGCCTATGTTTCCTTCTATGAGTTTTATGGTTTTGGGTCTTATATTCGAGTCTTTAATCCATTTTGTGTTGATTCTTATGTATGCTGTAAGATAGTGATCTAGTTTCATTTTTTTGCATGTGACTGCCCAGTTTTCCCAAAACCATTTATTGAAGAGACTATCCTTTCTCCACTGTATGTTCTTTGCTCCATTGTCAAAAGTTAATTGTCCATATATGTGTGCATTTATTTCTGGGCTCCCAGTTCGGTTCCATTGATCTTTGTATCTGTGTCTTTACTGATTTTATTTTTTTTTTCTTACTGTGGTCTATTAATACAGTTTGAAGTCAGGGAGTATAATACCTCCAGCTTTATTCCCTTTTGTTTTCTTCAGGATTACTTGAGAAATCCAGGGCCTTTTAGAATTTTTTGTTCTATTTTTTAAAATGTCCTCTGGATTTTAAAAGGGATTGCACTGAATCTCTAGATTGTTTTAGGTAGATGGACATTTTGACAATGTTAATTCTTCCAATCCATGAGCACAGAATATCTTTCCATTTATTCGTGTCATCTTTAATTTTTTTCAACAATGTCTCAATTTTCAGTATATATATATATATATATATATAATATATATATATATATTATATATATAAGTATTTTATTCTTTTTATTATGATTTTAGTGGGATTTTCTTAATTTCTCTTTCTGCTAGTTCTGTTAGCATACAGAAGCAAACTTAATTGCATATGTTGATTTCGTATACTGAAACTTTATTCATTTCTTATTTCTAATAGCTCTTTTGGTGGACTCTTTAGGGTTTTTTATATATAAAAATCATGTCCTCTGCAAATAGTGACAGTTTTACTTCTCCCTTTCCAATTCAGATGTCTTTTATTTCTTTCTCTTTCTTTCTTTCTTTCTTTCTTTCTTTCTTTCTTTCTTTCTTTCTTTCTTTCTTTCTTTCTCTTTTTAGGGCTTCATTCATGGCATATGGAGGCTCCCAGGCTAGGGGTCCAATTGGTGCTACAGCTGCTGGCCTATACCACAGCTACAGCAATGCCAGATCCAAGCCACATCTGTGAACTACACCACAGCTCACAGCAACACCAGATCCTTAACCCACTGAGCAAGGCCAGGGATTGAACCCACAACCTCATGGTTCCTAGTCGGATTCATTTCCACTGTGCCATGATGGGAACTCTCCTCTTTTTCTTGCATAATAGCCTGACTAGGGCTTCCAATACTATGTTGAATAAGAGTTCCTACTCTTAATCTTTATTCAACATTCAAGTAGTCGCAGTTACATACTCAATCGCTTTGGGGAAATAAACCAATATTGTAAATGATAAAGAAACCTACCATGTTAATAGTCAACCATTTGGAGAATGCACAGGAGAATAATGACTTGTGCAGTCAGCTTTTTCAGGATCAGCTTTAATTGCTGGGAGTTACCTTGCCCATAGCCCCACCTGACCTAGGCTAATCTACATCCACCAACTAGGCCAGGCAGGGGCACAAAAGCCCAGCCATTTTCACCCAGGACCCTGACAGACAATCCTCTCTCCAGAGGTGCTCACCAGATTGGCTAATGTTTTGCCAGGTCCTCTTCACAGTTTGACTTCCTCCTCTACCCTTACTTTCACCCATTCCTTCCTAGAGGTGTTAGTCCTTAATACACCTCTTTCACCCCAAACTCTGAGGAACCTAAGCTGTAACAATACTTCAGTAGCTTTTATAAATGAATAAATATATATTATGAATTACTAAGGATTTTCTAAGTCTTAAGAATCCAGACATATAGATGTACCAAATAATATAATTTGAACAGTACTCTTAGGACACAGACCCCAAATATACACAAAGTGGAGGTGAGGATGGGGGGAGGTACAAGAGTAGTAAGAGGCAAGTATCCACTTAATCCTTCTTCAGACTGAATGGATAGATAATTCAGAACCATATACAGTTCTGCAACAAGGGCAGGACGACAGTCAATTGTCCCATGAAACTCTCCATATGGAGGCCTATACAAACCACCTTATCCTCAAAGATCTACAGCGTACCTAGTTGGTAGCCCCACAATGCTATCCTAATCAGTATGACCTAGGTACCTATGACATCAGTTCCATGTCAGAAGATTTCTATAAAATTATTTCTAAGACACTGTCAAATAGAAAAGGATTCTCATCAATATGCCTCAACAGTTAAACCCTATGTTACAGATGAAATCAAAATTGTGCATGAAAAGTCTGACTCACAATGCAGACATCTGAATCAGTCTCCATTGCTCACAACATCTTTCCAAAATTTTAGGTACATTCCATCCATTATGCCTATTCTAAGTACCATTTTATTCCCTGATACTGTCAATACCATTCTATTAAAGAGGTAATGATAACTAAGCCATCTCGAGAATTTATGTTTCTTTTTTAAAGGGACACTCAGAACACAAGAAAACTTTCTAGATCTGTACCATGGAACAATCATAATGGAATTGAAAGGCATATGACTCATATTTGGGGACAACGGACTTACTGTCACTCTCAGTAGAGATGCCTTCTCCAGGCATAAAGGGAGTGTCTGTA
Organism: Catagonus wagneri; assembly: GCA_004024745.2. NCBI lineage: Eukaryota > Metazoa > Chordata > Mammalia > Artiodactyla > Tayassuidae > Catagonus > Catagonus wagneri. The sequence goes on along the minus strand of PVHT020000141.1, from coordinate 33,895,861 downwards.
AAGGCAGAGGAGAGAGGAGCAGAATTATTTCCTCTTTCTAGTGGCCCACCTCACCGGAGATTGAGGGAACATTGGTATGCCTCCATGCACTTGAGGATGGTTTCATGAAAAACAGTCATCTTCATTTATTTTTAATGAAAATCACTTGTGTATTTTTCAGAATTTTAGTCCAATAAGAAAAATACCTTTAAAAAGAAGAAAAGAAGCGAGGAAGAAAACAAAGGAGGAAAGGAGGACAAAGAGTTTAATCTTGATTAACTCTTAGAATATTTATGGATATAGGATCTTGCAGATTTAAACATTAAACTAAATATTAAAAAGAGGAAAGAGGAGTTCCCCTTGTGGCTTAGTGGTAATTAATCCTACAAGTATCCATGAGGACACAGGTTTAATCCCTGGCCTCCCTCAGTGGATTAAGGATCTGGTATGGCTGTGAGCTGTGGTGTAGGTCACACACGTGGCTCAGATCTGGCATCACTGTAGCTGCAGCTCTGATTCGACCCCTAGCCTGGGAACTTTCATAAGTTGTGGGTGCAGCTCTAAAAAGAAAAAAAAAAGGAGAATAGAATAAAAATATTTTGTTGTAACCTTCCAATAAATCACTTACTTTTTAAATTGTACAGTTTTTTAAAACTAGTCACAAATCGTGGAGATGGCTATTAACCATGTCATAAATTTTAAGCAAAGAAAAAAATATATAATTAGAACTGACATGTTCTGCTCCTCTTAAACATTAAAAACTCACAAGTTACTTTCAAATAATTCCAGTTTTGTTTTTCATTTTCTAAATGCTGAACTTGTTTTAGCATTTTCACTCTGTTATCAATTTAATGTATAATTTACATTAAAACTAATCTAGAAATCTACGACTTAAGCAACATCCAAATAAAATGGGTTACTTTAAAGGTACATGTTTTAATGAAATAGTATATACTGCCTGACTGCAAGTGATACTTCTGTTCAAAGAAAACATCAAAAAAAAAAATCCTGTTTGGGATCTAGGTGCTTCAATATTAAAGAACAAAAGCTGTTTGGAAGGTTTCTGCAGCATGAAGTAGGACTCTCCTATGAATACATGGAGCATTGATGCATATTACATGTGTAAAATATAACTTTTTCAACACCAATATGATGAGAAAGTTTGGAAAAGCCATTGAAGGGATCAGCAGAAAGAAATTTTATCTAAAATTTTCTTATCTGACTAAAAAAGTCTCTCCAAAATAGAGGTACCTTTAACTGTCTCTGGAGCATCTTCCAGCTACTTTCCGAGGAGACTGCTCAATAGAACCTTCTTTATTTCCAAATTGAAGACTTAACCACTCTCACCCCAGCCCTGCCCTTAACCTCCTTTTCAGTTAAACTGATATACCAAACCCTACATCTGGCTATTCTGATAACTATTCACTGTTGAGTACTTCCCCAAGCATAATAAGCTTTTGTCCTACATCTGTCTACCATCAATTAATTTGCAGGCCCCACCACTGGAAATCATGTTGGAATCTCACTCTGGGACATGAGGTGAAGGGAAAAAATTTCCCCGCCCTCCCTCTAAAGGTAACTTACCATAACTAGATTTTTCTTTTTTTCTTTTTAGGGCCACACTTCAGCATAAGGAAGTTCCCAGGCTAAGGGATGAATTGGAGCTGCAGTTGAGGCCCACACCACAGCCACAGCCACAGCCACACCAAATATGAGCCACATCTGCAACCGAAGCCATAGCTTGCAGCAAAAACAGTTCCTTAACCCACTGAGAGAGGCCAGAAATTGAACCCACATCCTCATAGAGACAACATCAGGTCCTTAACCTGCTAAGCCACAACAGGAACTCCTTGAAAGTTAGATTGTAAAATTTATATTAATTTGTTCTGATATATTTTTCAGAATTTGTGGAATTTGGTAAATATTGTTATAGAGTTGGATGCTACTCCTCTAGTTTAGGACCAAATCAGTATATCTTTCTACTATATCCTGTTAACTTTTGCAAGGTGTTGAAATATAATAAAATTTTTATTTAAAACAAATATGTTTATAGTTAGCACAAACATACATTTGGGAGTAAATATGCCTAAATTAAAATTTAAAATGCATTGAACAGGTAACAAGTGTTTTATAGGATGATAAGGCCTCAGTTAAGGTACAGTACATCTAGAAACAAAGCATGATCTTGGTTTCAGGCACTCAAATTTGAAAATCATACATAAATTGTGGTGGTCACCACACCCAGAACAGTGCTGTTGCCATAGTAACTGACATACTTATAAATATGAAACAAGGGTGATGTGGAAGAAGAACAAAGAAACCAGAGTGAAAAATAGAAGTAACTGGCCCTGAATAATAACAACAAGAAAAACACTAACATAGGATATATCAAGATGGTGTTTTATCTCAGGAAAATATTAGGAACTTAGAAGAGTCAAGTCTTCTGTTCCTTTTGAACCTTCTTATTGACTGAAAGCCACACACATAATAGGCAGTCAAATACTTATTTGGGGCTGGGGAGGGGGAATGGAGGGAGGAGAAAAGGAGAGAGAACGAAAAATGTGCAGAAGAGAAGAGAGGAACAAAATGAGAACATCCAATAAAACAATTCTGTACCATCAGATCAACAGGCATCCAAATAAAAGAATATCAGTGATTACTTTTACCACCAATTCTCTAGCATAAAGCCCAACTGTGAATGCTGAAGGAGAAAATGTCCTTATTAAAACCTATAAATATAAGTATCCACAAATGACACTCAAGTGACTCATAAACTCTGGTTGTCACTGTGATGCTGTGATGAGAAAGGCTCAGCCTGAAGGTAAATTATTTTCTTAAGTTTGAGTTTAATTCATTCAGCCAGTTCTGAATTTTGAAAAAAGGAAAACATATGTTTCCTTCCCCAGTGGCATTTTTACACTCAAATAAGTCACAAGTAACTATTCTATCAACAATTCAAGTAATAAAAAAAGGCATGATTTTGAAGATTCATACATCAAACACAAATGGATAATTTGTAGCATGTTTGTAGGTATTTTGGTTTTTCATATGTGACCTTTGGGGTTCTAATTTTGTTTTATATTTTTTGTTCTAAGCCTATCTATCTTTAAGCTTACGACAGCAATTAAAAATTAAATTGGTTCTATTGGAGAGGTGAATTTGCTTGTGCTGCAGAAATAATTCAGACTGTATTTGCAAAGCACTTTGCCTCTGTAAACCCCAATCCTTTCTAAACACATCACCTAGTGATAAGTTTGAAATGATTGTGTTGATTGCCCAGGAACAAACTATTTGCTTCTGTGATTTGAACAGGCACACAAATCCCCTGGGATCCTGTCAATATGTAGATTCTGATTTTGAAGGTCTAGAATAAGGCTGAGGGTTCACCATTTCAGGCATCCAGGTGATGCTGAAGCTGCTAGTCAGCAGGTGACATTTTGAACAGCAAGACTTTAGAAATCTAGGATTTTTTATTAAGTAACGTCCTTTTTTTTCCCACAATTTTTGTCTGATTCACTTATAATTTTAAACTTTAGACTAGCTAAGTTGTTCCATCCCTTTATATTCCTTAGTACATCTAAAGGACTACACACATGGAGTTTCCCTTTGAAATCAATAAGAATTGTTTATCAAAAGGCTGATTTTTATTTGTTTTTCTGTCTTTGGTAGAGATGAACATCCCTGAATATTTTAAGTCCAACTCCTGTGGCAGATTTTGTTGTATTTATGAAATATGCTTTTGTGAAAATCTAAAAAAATAGTCACACATTCAGAAGATATCTCCAGACCTGACCAACAATAACATTTTTGGCAACACAGGGAGGAAGAGGAAGCTGTAATGAGTTTCTTTTAGCCCCAAAAGCAACCACAAACTATATTTCATACTGTTATTTGAACAACAGAATCAATGTCCTCCATATGGGCCAGCAAAAAGAGATCATTAAAATATTGTTGGAAAACATGAACTGAAAAAGTGCAGACTAAGAGTATAATGATACATGCAGGGCACAAACAGGAAGCCAGGAAATCTTAAGGGAGACAATCCATGGACTCGCCTCTATTAGATAAGTATACGTATACACATGGAAATAGTGTCTCATGATTTCCTTATTTCTAGTTTTAAATTTCTTCCAGTGAAGGGCAGAAAAATCCACCTCAAGAGATTCTAATACTGTGCAGTTGGATTTATCTGTTACAATTTTAATTTATTATACGATGGTAAAACCTAGGATAAGTTTGCCCTGTGAATAAAGTCAGAAAATATAGGTATCTGGTTCTTCTTCTTAAAAGAGACAGAAAAATGTAAGTTAAAAAAATACTGCTTCTTGTTGTTCTCGATTTGTCCACATACCTTTAGTACAATCTTGAGTAGGAAATCAGGTAATTCCACCTGCTACCTACTCAAGACTGCATTATTTAATCTTATTCATCCATCTGGTTAATGTGTTAAAATTCTGATAAACTATATAGATAGTCAATCAGCAGAATACTATTAGGAAAGAGAGTAGAATATATGTGTATTTATTTGATCCCATACTACAACAGAATTTCTGGAGCTAAAGTTAACATATAGATTTGACAGCAACGAAAATTACAATTTTTTTCAATAGTTGGATGTTTAGTTTGTTCCCCTACAAATGCACTAACTTACATGATTTTGGCTCTGTTAAAAGCTAGTGTGAACACTAAAATACTGTTATTAATTGCTATTGTCTTTTTCTTAATTTGTTTTATACTTGTGTCTCTTAAGATGGAGGGGAAAAATGGTACATGACTGACTAGACACATTAATATGAGTCAAAAAGCAAATAAAGTGGGGTTTCGGGTATTTAACTCTTTTCAAAACATCACTTTATACACACTGAAACCAGAAAAGAATTAATGATTATAAATTATGAATGTAATTTGATTGAAAGAGTTCAAAAATATTTAAAAATATTGTCAAGAATACTGTATTTATACCCAAGAACAGGATACAATGACTTTAAATGACCTGACTCCTATATTAAATTTGCAAATACATTCACTCAAGCTTTGATTTAGTAAAGCCTAGGACTTTGATAGGCATCAGAACCCCATTTCAATGTCAAAAGGTAGATTAAGCTTTTTCACTTGTTCTATGACCAAGGGTAAAAACAAAAATCCCTAATCCATATGGTTGTACCATCTCCATTTTAAAGCAAAGACTCCCCAGAAAGTAAGAAGGATGAATTTCTCTCACATTTGTTCCGTATAGATACACTTTTGTTCCCGAAGTACTCATAGACTTATGAGAAAATCATATCCTATTCACTAAGACATTTCACTAGATTCAGAATGGAACTTAAAAAATAGCTGACAGAATTACTTATATAGTTCAACATTTTCAACTTCATATTATGCACTGGTACCTAACAAGTATAGAAACTGATCTGTAATACATGAGGCTAAATATATTCCCAAGCTTCTAATAAAAACTCCCATGGTTTACTTATAATGTAAATAAGAAGACAATATTTGTTGAACTTTATGCCTTTTGACACATGTAATAAATCAGTTTTTCAAAATTATTACAAGGCATAAATGAGAAAAACAAAATACAGTTTGAGACATCATAAATTCTTAATTCCAAAATTAATCCTAAGTGATCATAGTTATTAAAAACTGCTTTCTCAGTTACCTCATGTATCACTTGTTCTTTGACAGGCCCATAGGACCACTCTTTCTCTCACCCGGAAATTTCATCCAAAAGACCATGGGCCATATTCAGCTTAATAATATGTGTGGCCTGAAGAATATGTTTTAATTTGGTATGGTTTTTGCAATTTGGCATTTTGAAGGCCCTTAGATGGGGCCTTATTTGCCACCTCACCCCACTTCTAATTCTTCCTTATTGTTTAACACCTGTCAAATCCACTTATTTCTGTTGCCTATCTGATAATCTGCTCTAAGTCCTGAACCGTGAGCCAGTGTCAATGGAAAACTCTCAAACAGAATAGCATCCACTGTGATATCTTCACCTGGGGAAAAAAAAAAGCTCCTCTTTTCCCTTACACCATGAATGATGAGTATCCTTTTATTTTATACAACAAGCCAATATTTGAAATGCTAGGGAATACTCAGCACAGACCAGTTTTGGCAGCATTTCAGCCACTCATGACTCTGAGCATCCTGGAAAACTGTCTGCTGATCTGTATGCTGCTCAGCTTGGTATCTGCTGTGCAACATTATCTTGCACCACCGAAGGAAAATGTTAGGTCTCTCCTCTTCCCTATCCCCCTATGCTCTCAACCATCAGACAATGGAATTTTCCATTAGAAAGAGAGAGTGCAGCACTTGGAGGGGAAAAATCAGTTTTTTGTTCTCCTTCTTCTGTCCACTATAATACAAAGCTTTGCTCCTCCTCCCGGGAAATTGTAAGGCTGGCTGGCAGTCAGTTTGACAGAAGGGGAGCAGTGCAGCGGAAAATTGGATAACAGGATAAAAATCTATGGGGCCACAGGAATCCCATCAAAACTGGCTCCTCCTGTCAAAACCCAGACAAGTGACAAGGACAAATATAGAATGTTATTTATATTTAAATATTTCTAATGATATCATAATTATACGTCTGCCTTTGCTAGGCAGCCATTTTCTTGTGAGCCACCATTCTGCAAACTAAGTGTTGTATGTTGATGAAAATCTACATAAGAATCAGACAGCTTCAATCAAATGCCCAGGAAAATCCTATCAACTCCTCAAATAGCTATTTCTAAAGTACAGAGAATAAACATTTATTTTTTCAAACACATTTTCCTTAGAGTACAACAGTCAAGTTCAATAAAAAGATTTTTCCCAGGCCTTTGGGCCTGGGAAATCCAAGCTATCCAGGAGTTGGCTAAGACATTAATTTCACTTAAAATTAAGTCTGGTGTTTAGAAAAAAGTCTAATTTTCTTTTTTCATGATGTATCGTATTAAGTCATTCTACAGGTCAAGTTACTGACTGATGATGGCCTTAATTTTTTAAATGTCACAATAAAAAGTTCAATAAACCGAAATTTAAATTTCCAAAAGGTGTAAATTTCCTTATTTTAAAACTTGGGAAAAAAAACGTTTTGATGTAGATATGCTAAACTAATATGCATTATAATTAATTCTGTTATTAAAATCTAACATTTTGGAGTACTTCCTTAAGAGAATAAACTATAAGTGATACCAAATAATTGAGCACCACAACAGAGATAACATTCATAAATATATGCTCTAGGTAGAATCCAGTTCATATTGTACTTCCATGGAACTTTAATTCTAAGCTTCCTAGGCATTTACTAATCATCTTTAATATGTATACACTCTTCCTTTCTTATGGAGGGACAGCCACACATATACACACATCAGACACATACAATAAAAAAGCAAAGTGAAAGACTGTCAACATGCAAACTATTAATCTACAAAAAAAAATACTATATTTACTGCCCATAATATACAAGACAGCATGCAAAGTGCTGGAAGAAAAAGCAGATATAAGGGAGTATTTGGTCCCAATGATATACCATCTAAAACTTACAGAATGGAACAACTGAAGATCCCCCATCCTCTGTGTCATTTCCAGTCTAGACATCTCTGGCGTGCTATCAAGGCTGCCAACTATCTGAACCCATTTTACTTAATACATTTAATTTTCCCTTGCTGCCAACCTGTCCTGTTCTGTTTAAAGGACTCCCTCACTCTTGCTCTCAAGTGCTGTGTCATTTCTGCCTTCTCTGGTGGATGGTCTTCCTCTGCCTGGATTGCCCTTGACCCCTTCCTCTCTTATCCAAAGCCTAGCCTCTATGATCTAGCTGAATTATCACTTCACTTTGAAAACCTTTGCTTTTCTTTTTTTTAGGGCCACACCTGAAGCATATGGAAGTTGCCAAGCTAGCGGTCAAATCGGAGTTGCAGCTGCCAGCCTGTGCCACAGCCATAGCAGGGTGGGATCTGAGCTACGTCTACAATCTACACCATAGCTCACAGCAAAATGCCGGATCCTTAATCCCCTGAGTGAGACCATGGATTGAACCCACACCCTCATGGATACTAGTCAGCTTCATTACTGTTGAGCCACAATGGGAACTCTAAAAACTTTTTTGACTAATCCAAATGATTGCTTACCTTGTGTAAAGAAATTTTCTAAGTGCTTAATACATATGAACTTATTTAATTGTCACAACTCCACAGGGAAGTAGTACTTCATTTTATTTATTTTTTTATTTAATGAATTTTATAACAATTATAGATGTACAAAAATCATCACAACTCAATTTGATAGCATTTCCAGTGCATCTCCCCCACCCCCCAGCTTGTCTCATTTGGAAACCATAGGTTTTCCAAAGTCTGTGAGTCATTATCTGATCTGCATAGAAGTTCATTGTGTTCTTTTTTAGTTTCCACATGTAAGTGGTAGCATTAGATGTTGCTGTCTAATTGTCTGACTGGTTTCACTTCGCACGATAATTTCTAGGTCCATGCGTGTTGCTATAAATGTTGGTATTTCATTCTTTTAGTGGCTGAGTAATATTCCATTGTGTATATGTTCCACATTTTCCCTATCCACTCCTCTGTCAATGGGCATTTAGGTTGTTTCCAAGTCCTGGCTATTGTACAGAGTGCTGCAATGAACACTGGAGTACATGTGTCTTTTCGAGTCATGGTTTCTGCTGGATAGATGCCCGGTAGTGGGATTGCTGGATCAAATGGTAATTCTATTTTGAGTTTTCTGAGGAATCTCCATACCGTTTTCCACAGTGGTTGCACCAATTTGCAATCCCACCAGCACTGTAATAGGGATTCTTTTTCTCCACACCCTCTCCAGCACTTATTGTTTGTAGACTTTTTGATGATGGCCATTTTGGCTGGTGTAAGGTGGTACCTCATAGTGGTTTTGATTTTCATTTCTCTAATAAGGAGTGATATTGAACATCTTTTCATGTGTTCTTTTGCCATCTGTATGTCTTCTTTGGAGAATTGTCTGTTTAGATCTTCTGCTCATTTTTTTGATGTTTTTTTTTTTTTGGTATTGAGCTGTGGGATGTGTTTGTAAATTTTGGAGATTAATCCCTTGTCAGTCAATTTATTTGCAAATATTTTCTCCCATTCTGTGAGTTGTCTTTTCATTTTGTTTAGGGTTTCCTTTGCTGTGCAGAAACTTTGAAGTTTAATGAAGTCCCATTTGTTTATTTCTCTTTTTATTGTCCTTACTCTGACAGATGGATCTGAGAAGATGTTGCTGTCATTTATGTCAGAGAGTGTTTGGCCTATGTTTTCCTCTAAGAGTTTTATAGTATCTGGTCTTATATCTAGATCTTTAATCCATTTTGAGTTTATTTTTGTGCATGGTGTTAGGAAGTGTTCTAGTTTCATTTTTTACATTTGGCTGTCCAGTTTTCCCAGCACCACTTATTGAACAGGCTATCTTTTCTCCAATGAATATTCTTGCCTCCTTTGTCATAGATTAGTTGACTATAGGTGCATGGGTTTAATTCTGGGCTTTCTATCCTGTTCCACTGATCTATATTTCTGTCTTTGTGCCAGCACCATATGGTTTTGATGACTGTAGCTTTGTAGTATAGTCTGAAGTCAGGGAGCCTGATTCCTCCAGCTCCATTTTTCTTTTTCAGGATGTCTTTGGATATTCTGGGAGTAATACTTCATTTTAAAGATGCAATTGTGCAGAGCAGTTAAGCAACTTGCCTCAGAATAAACAGAAAAAAAAAGTTGTGGAGTTCAGATTCATGCCCCATCTATCTGACTTGAAGGCCTATGTAGTTAGAGAACTACTCTCATTTTTGTTCCCTAATTGCTTTTTTCCCTGAACTCATCCTCTAGACAGTACCACCTGATTTACCATTTAACAGTTATTGTATTCATATATACAAGTCTGAGCTCTTCATTTAGACTATAAATGAGTAGAAGTTTATCCCCTACTACAGCCTAGTACCAGCATTTAACCTGTTGATGGATCGAATCTAGTAAATCCACAGCATTTTAATATATCGAAAGCTAGGCTTCTCTAACTTTTGCTATTTTACCACTGGTTTGGGTATTTATAGTTCTATTAGCTCTGGGGGACTATTTGTCTTCTAGGGCACTATTAAATGTGAAGTCATAAAAGAACATCTTAATGTTCACTCAGCAAGTCCTTATTGAGTGACAATTATGAGATAGTATTTTTCCAGGCACATGGGGGAAAGCACTAAAGAGGTTTAAGACAATCTTTGCTCTTCAGAACCTTATTATCTTTCTGGAGAGAGATGTTATCTCTATACATATGTATGTGTGTGTATAATGTATATTAAACATATGTTACATGTAAGTATAATGTTGTGTATATGTTGTGTATGTTGTGTATGTATATAAGTTAATACACAAAACATGAGTTTACATATGAAATATGCTTTAGTACAGTGTCTAGCATACAGTAAGAGCATAATAATGTATCCATCCAGTCACAGCAAATGGAGGATAGTTGACAAAATTTAATATTCATAATGAATGGTTATCATTTATTACCACAGGTATCATTCAGCAAATATTTAGTGTGTCTCTATTCTGTGCCTTTCCAGAACTTTGTCTGGTAAAGTCAATGCTGAGAAGGTGTGGAAACATAACAAGTTGAACTTCTTCGTACAGGCACTCTCCTGAAAAATGCCTTGTGGACCAAGTGCTTGGTATGAGCTAACTTTTTCCAATGTCATTTTTTTCTCCTTAAAAGTGGAATGCAGCAAAAAAGGATAATGTTTTTGTACATCTAATATGTAAAGTCTGGCTATGATTTTATTGTAGTGTTAACATAAATATATAAAGGTTCTCTCTCGTGATTCTTTTTATTACATGAATTTGGATACATTAGCCTAGAGTTGGGTAAGTTAAGAAGGAAAATATCAAACCTCTAGAATCAAAACCTATGTGGTTCTCTGATTCTGTGATTTATTTAATGGATTACAATGATGCATCAGCTAAAGGGTAGTAATTTAAATTATAAGCTGAGGGTTCAAAACTGTGGCTAATTCATTACTGATACATCTCTAGTTGAGGTAGTAATTTAAAGTCATGTGTGTCGCATTAATTGTAATCTTGTTTCCAAATGACAAGATAAATATCTCAAGGAACATAATATAGTATGGTCATAGGTCAAACTAAATGACTGTCTAAAATAGATTAGCACTAAGTGCATGCAATATGTCATGTTTATAAATTTTACAAAGGATAAATTGTATTATCATTTAGCAGACTGTTCATTACACATTATCAGCATTTAGCTTTTAGGTGCATTAATATTCTATTCAGTTATAGCTTTCTCTGATGCTACAAAATCCCTGAATGAAAATTTAGTACTTGAAAAAAATAGATCAATGTAATTTTTCCTACCAAGATTTGATTGCTTTGTTTTACATATATGTAAAATAGATATATCTCAGCCCTGAAGTGATTCAAATAAGGGCAATGTTACAATTAGCAAAAAAAGAAAAAAAGAAAATTGCCCAAATGCCAGATCCCTACCAATCTGCATCTATATCTCTGTTTTTAATTTAAGCCTCGCTATCAGCTAGGACTGGGTCAGAACCCAGAGTAGAAAACTAAATTGTCTCTCTAATATCATATAGCACAATGCATACAGAATAAGGATGTAGGCTGTTACTGTAATTATAAAATAGACAGTTGGTTTTCAGATTTGGGCTGAGACTTATCTGTTTTGATTTCAGTACGGATTCATCTGCTTTCCTACCCACAAACCCCAAGATCATTGATGAAGTATATATCCAATGCTCTTTCTCTTCAAGTCATTACACACTGCTGTTTTCTTAGCCTAGAATTCCTGCTGTGAAGGAGCTTTGCGTTACTTGAATACTTTGAAAAGTCACCTAGGGTAGTGTAACACTGAAGAAAGGACAGCAAAACCAACTAAACCCAGCCCACAGAAACATTCTGTTTAGCAAGCATAGGTGCTTTTTGGGTTTTGTTTGGATATCCGTTTTGTTTGTTTGTTTTTTCCCTTGAATTTGAGTGTCTTTAGAGCAAGACACACAGCCTCAGAGTTCATCAACAGTTACCTCTCTTTCCCTATACAAAGCCCCAGTCCACCACGGTGTTACCTACAGGCAATTGAATCTGTAATAGATGGTTGTCACATCACTGAAGATGGGCCATTTGTTTTGCCAACTGGAGTTTGCATAGAACTAAAATAATGCAGACAGCAGAGGAAATTTTTTAGGACTGTGAAAGGGAGAGGAAAAAAAATGACAGTTGAGGCTAATGGCAGGAAGAGAAATTTTGAGCATGTAAACCAAATGATCTAACAGTGAACTGTTTTAAGGGTTTGCTGGGCTGTGTATAATGGAAATCCTGTACAGCAGAGTTTTAGTAGAATATTAATTTCCCATGAATGTATTATAAAAGGGGATGTGTTCTGAGGAGCCAATCAAGTGCTAAGTGTCTCAGTACAAGGCAAGCACTAAGGATATCTTGGACCTCATCCGGGTGAGGTTAACACAAAAGTGTAAATCCTAGCATTGGGGAATCTTTCTCTACCCAAGTTATGTGAGAGCTTCCTGCCATTCTGCTAAGGAAGTTAACTGCATTTAGCTGGCAGATAGGAATTGACCTCAGCTAATCACATGCTCCCACTGACAGTTGGAAACTTGAGAGGGTAAAAGGGGACAGACACTGCGACAGAGATTACTTACAGTTCAGTGTATTCCAGAGAAAAATTTAGTCTAAAGTGAAATTATTCAAGCAGTTCAGGAAATTCACAATGGATCCTTCAGTTAATTTGTCCCACTGGAGACCAAAATCATTTTAAAATTCTTATGAAACCCATTTAGAAGCTATGTCAACGATCTTCATTTAAAAATATATATAGAATATAAAGTTCTTGAGTAAATATAGCTGTAGCATAGTGGACTCATTTAGACAGTTCAAATCCCAGTTTACCACTTATCAGTTGTGTGGCCTTGAACACATTACTTAATTTCTATGCCTCAGTTTATCTACAACCTCAACCATCACATGCAAGATGGGGATGATTTCCATGATGGACAGCAGAGACAAAGCAGCAATTAGAATAGTCTGATTTGCACAGACTTAAGGTGCTGACTAGGATTAGTCAGCTAGGACTACCGTAACGGAATATCACAGACTGGGTGACCTACACAACAGAAAGTTATTTTCCCACATTCTTGAGGTTGGAGTCCACAGTCAAGGTATTGGCACGTATGGTTTCTCCTGAGGCCTCTCTCCTCTGCTTGTAGATGACTTTCTCTCTGTATATGTACATGCCTGGTGTCTTTTCCTCTTCTCATAAGGACATCAACCATATTGAATTAGGGCCCCTACATTTATGACCTCCTTTAACCTTAATTACCACTTGAAATACCTCATTTCCAAATACAGTCACTATAAGGGATAGGGCTTCAACATATTGATTTTAGAAGAACGAAATTCAGTCCCAAATAGGTACTAATAGTGCATAACTCACAGGGCTTCTAGGAGGATTAAGTGCATTAATATTTGTAAATGTTAAGAACAGTGGCTGCTACAAAGTATAGCCATACAAATGTTTAAGTGACTTGGGGAAAAAAATTCAAGACTGTTTTTCAACCTCTTTGAGTTAATTTCCTCATCTGTAAAATGGTAGGACCTCTCTTTCCTTTGGGCAGATAGGAATAAGGCAAGTGTATTAGTTACCTATTTATGCATAACAAATTATCTTAAAATTTAACAAATTAAATAAAAAACATTTATTATCTCACAGTTTCCGTGGGACAGGAATACAGGAGCAGATTAGCTAGGTCACTCTGGCTCAGTCTCTCATGAGGTTCTATGGAGACAAAATCTGAAGGCTTGACCATGGCTGGAGATCCAGTCCCAAGATGGTTCACTCCTATGGGTGACAAGTTGCTAACGGTTGTTGACAGGAGCCTTCCCTTCCTCACCATGTAGCCTTCTCTAAAAGCCTGATGAAGTACCCTCACAACATAGCACACGGATTCCTCAAAAGCAAGTGTCTAAGAGAGAACAGGGTAGAAGTGACAGTGTCTTTATGATCTGTCCTCAGAAGTTACATTCCATCACTTCTGCTATATATACATACATATATATATATGTATGTATATGTGTGTGTGTGTATATATATATATATTTATTTATTTATTTATTTATTTATTTTGCTTTTTAGGGCCACACCCAGCACATATGGAAGCTCCCAGGCTAGGGCTCAAATCAGAGCTACAGCTGCTGGCCTACACTACAGCCATAGCAACGCCAGATCCAAGCCACATCTGCAGCCTACACCTCAGTTCATGGCAATGCTGGATTCTTAACACACTAAGCGAGGCCAGGGATCAAACCTGTGACCTCAAGGATACTGGTCAGATTCATTTCCACTGTGCCACAACGGGAACTCCCACTTCTGCTACATTCTATTGGTCACAAATACCAACCCTAATACACTATGAGAGGGCTTGAAAAAGCAATGTCATGAATAGGAGTCATCTTAGAGAACAGCTGCCATATCTGGCCAGTCAGATACTCCTACCAAGACTTTGGAACATGGAAGTGAAACTAGGACACAGTAACAGGAGAAGATGAATTACAGCTCAGCACAAATACCAAGTGGGGACAGCAGCAGTTATAGAATCCCAGGCAAACAATTACCCTGGGGTGTTCTAAACTGTGTTTGCCATTGTCTTGGATTTTTTTGGTTCTCTCTCACTCTCTAATTCTATTTCATAGTCTCCCAATTGATTCTGTGATAGGCCCAATAGTTTTTTTTTAATAATTTGTTTCTTTAATCTTCTAGCTAGTCAGTGGCTACTATTGTTTGCAACCAAGGACCTTGACTAATATCATCCAGACTATTTCCCCTTTGTCCTCTGCCACTATGAATCCTCTTCTTTCCTGAGACTTCATATCCCAGGTCACAGTTATTTCCCCAAAAAAGCCTTCCCTAGCCCCTCAGACTAGGACAGGTACTGAACTCCATGTTTTATTAGCACTTTTTATTTCTCATTCTCACTTTTGTTACTAATAGTTATAATTAATTATTAAGTACTGTTATATAATCAATTTTCCTCCAGTCAAATTCTTCTCCATGGGGGCAGGAAACAACCATCTTGTTCACTGCTATATCCTCATAATCTCATGTAGGTTCTCTCAAAAAAATAAAGAATTTTCATTTTTAAGGCACAAGCTTTTTCTCATGCCTTTATTATCTGAAAGTTAAAATCGATCATCCATTTTAGTGCAAACTGAAAATGATATTGTCATATATTTTTACATTTTCCAATGTACTTTTTTCTGTTAATTTAAAAGCCATGTTTTCAAAGCTCCCCTTGGACGTTGCCATCCTCTGCCACCAAGGATTCCAGTTTAATGTCTACTTTTTTCAGTGAATTCTTTCCCTATGGGGAAGCCAAAATATAAGTTTGCTTCATGAACATGGAATTTGAAAATGGATGGAGTTAATGATTTGATTTGATTGTTCAATGTTGTCTGGCTCAGGAAAGTCGACTGAAAATGGAGATACTTCTGCCAAGATGTCTGACAGGTCTACCAGCCAGCCTTCCCTGCGTGGGGGTGGGAGGTACCAGAGCTCCACTTTCCCACCCTTGTTTTCCCTTCTGATCCCTCTCCTCTTCTAATTGTTTCTTTCTATCTTTAGATATATTATTGCCATCCAAGCCCCCATTGGATGGTGCAGAACAATTTATTTTAAAGATAATTTTATTCTTGATCAGGTTTGGAAGCTAAAAAGCAGAAAGAAAAGCAGAATTCTTAGGAATGACTCTAACTTTGGGTTTTTTTTGGCAGGGGGAGGGGGCAGTTCTGATAAAGTCAATGTGGCCAGCATCATCAGCTTAAGGTATAATTAAGATCATAAATCTTATTAATATTCAAATTAATCCTTCAGTCTCTACAGGGCCAGTTGTTACCTCTTGAAAAACTCCCCCCTTAACCAAGTTGTCAAGAACTATGGACACTTACACAGTCAAAAGGTATCATCTCTGTTTCTCAGTTGCCTCAGCAGGAAAATTAACATGGGAAAGGAAGGAGGTAAGGAGGGAGAGAAAGAAGGAAAGAAAGAGAAAGACTAAAGGAGGAAGAAGAGAAGGCATTCAAGCTGTTTAGCCAGTTTCATATTAGCCCCAACAGTCAACTGTCATTTCTGCTGTCACCACCACACAAACTCACTGCACTCTGGTCTAGTGCATTCATTTGAGCCTTTTTACACTCTCTGTGATGTACCACAAGCTGTAGAGATACAGAGACTTCCAAAGTTACAGATCTCTATTTACCCTTTTGATCTAAGCCTCTGTTCCCACAATGGCCCTGCATGACAGGGAGGTCTTCCAGGCACACACTGTTACAGAATGAACGTTCCTTCATGATTTCCTACAATTCACTCATCAGATATCTGCCTTCCCTGTAGAAAGATGCTCCTTTGGAGACACAGGTGAACTTAGATGAAGTCATCTCAATCTATCTGATGTTGTGATAAGGTGGTCTCAAATGAAACAGGGACATTCTCTTTCTTCCTAGAAGTCTTTCATAATGCAAATGTATTTCACATTTCTCCAAGCTTTCATAGCAAAATATACATGGAGAAAACTTTAAGTCACAAAATATTCTGACACATACTTTTCCTGAGTCATTGGGTTCCTACTTCTTCCATTTGGGTAATAAGAAGTGAACTTCAAGAAATTCTCGGAATTAAGAAAATCTGCTCCAAACTTATCCCCGTAGTAACCTAGCAGAAAAGCGGCTTGCAACTTCTTTCACCAGCCAAGAAGTAAAAACGCTGTTCTATCTTGACAGGTATTTCTCATAACTCTACATACACACAAACACAATTATTAAAGGTATTATAAGAAAATGTGGAATTGTCTGAAAAGGTATAACATAGTAGACGATTGGACCATTTAGCACAGAGATAATCTCGGTTATATTACCCTAAACTCTGTCAGTATTTATTCTTCTATATGCAGCCTGTGTGTCTGGAAGCAACTGACTCCCTAGTCCTATGTCCGTAGAAGTAGAGGTGGACTCACACCACAGCTCTAAACTACGTCTGTTTTGCTGGACACATTGCCCGATCCAGGGATGGGTTCATGTCAGTATCAACCTGTGAGACATCTCTAAACTAATTCTGTTTTGCGGGACACATTGCTCGATCAAGGGGTGGGTCCATGTCAATATCAACCTATGAGAACTAAGCTTTTAATCTACTCCTAAGGGACAGAAGCTCTCTTTCCTGTTAGATGACATGTAACCACCACCATAAAGCCTACCTTAAAATGGAGCCAACCCAGAGTAAGCAAAACTAGCAATAAATTCTGGTTATACCCGATATAGAATGCTCAATTAATGAAACAATAAATTTCCTTTTCGGTTGAGTTACCTCAGTTTGGGACTTCTGTTGCTTTCTATCAAAAGAATCTCTCCTGATACACATGAACCAATTAGCATATTAGAAGGTTTAAATTAGAGACGTACTAGATAAAAAGAGTAGGAAAGTATATTTTCTATTTCTCTTTAAATTTGTGACTCTTAGGACCACTATAACAACACAAAGTACAGATTAATTGGAAATAGGTTAACATAATTCTAAGAATAATCATCCAAGGCTAGCTGCCTGGTTAGTTTTGATGTTAGATAAATTGGCTCTCCTATTATAAAGTGCATCTCTTGCGATTAGTACTTGATTAAACAACAACAACAAAAATAACCTCTTGAAACTGAAATATCAACAGCTATCTGGATTCTATTTTTCTTAGCAAGATAATGAGCACAGCACATTGTTTAGATCTTTCTAATTGGATGAATATCAGATATGCAATGTTTTTCTATCACCAATGACTTGTATGCTAAGAATTTCATTACATCCTAGAATTATAACACAAAAATTTCCTTGTATTTATCACAAACATATTCCTATACATAAAGATAACAGCCACAACTTCACAGTCTATATATTAAATTTTTCTTTAAGAAAAAATTCACTTGAAGTAATGAAGCTCCTAGCCTGATTGAAAGATTTTGATTTGGCCATGATTAGTTCTTTTCAAAATAGACCTTTTTTTAAAAAAGAGGAAAACTTGAGTAGATTTTTCTCATTAGATTCTAAGCAGTTACTGACTGCCCACTCCATGTAGTTCTGTAAGAAAAGAAAAAGGAAACTCAGAATTTGCCCCTAACCTCCAGAAGTTTATAAGCTTGTTCCAGTTACAAAATGATCAAGGTGAAAAAAATTTAGTATCATTTACAAGGTAAAATACAAATCAATATAATTCAGAATCATTAAGTGATGTGAATATATATGACAATGGGATTCTCAGTAAATATTCATTGTCTTATCATAGGGAAACAGTCAGAGAAACTGTTTAAACATTTGCCAATACCTAAAGAGTTACATAATGTCCCAAAGTAAATGGTTTTTATCATTCATCTATGCAAGAAATGGTTATGTGCATTTTACGTGTTAGATACTGTGTGAGGTGCTCTGCTTAGTCCTTCTGGCTTTACTTAGTCTTTTATTTTCGATTCACACCAGTTGTGCAGAATCATTATCCTTGGTTCTAGACACTATCATCGACTCATCCAGGGGCCACAGCTGGGTTGTTTCCAGTGTATGGTTCTTATAATTACATGTTCATGTTTCTTGGTACACATGGTTGTATATACACAAAAGAGTGAAACTTTATTTAAATGCTCTCATTTACAAGATAATGCCAAATTACTCTTTAAAGTAGTTGAATCCATTTATATTCCTACCAGCAATAAGAAATTCAGTTGATTTATATCCTCACCAGGACTTGGTACTGTTTAGACTGTTTAATTTTCTCAAGTCTATATTGATGTAAAGTAGTATCTCCTTGTGGTCTTGTTTTCCTAATTAATCTTGGGTTGAGCATCTCTTCATACATTTTGTGGTAATATATAGGTTCTTTCTTTCTTCATTCTTGACTCTACTAATATCCTAAACATTACAGGCACAGATACAGCTATAGATCACACAATACCAAATGCAAAATTCTAGAAAGTCAACAAAATATGAAGGCTCACTTAAGAGGTCAAAGTCTCTCATATTCTTTGTCTTGGGGGATGAGTGAGGGAAAATATGTACTTTGGCTTTATAATTTAAGGAAATATTAACTCCTGTTATTTGCTTTACATAACACAAGGCAGATTTACATCACAATTTTCCAATTTCTTAGCATTTTCCATGGGTCATCTCATTCCCATAGAATTCTAATCAAATAAAAAGGTAATGTGGACAAGAAAATTCCTTTTACACAGAATGATTCTGACTGACCCAAGGCCACGGCCTTTTAAAACTGGAAAGCTCATGGGTTCTGGCCATGGTCTGAATGACCCAGAAGAACTGTCCGGGAACACAGAAACTTCTGGTCACCTGGAGTCACCCCTGATGATATCTGGATAAACTGTATGGTGGGATTATAGAGAATCATTTTAAGCAAAAATCAAAGTGGAATATACATTAGATTCAGAAGGGCAACACACTTGCTTTGAGCACATGGCAGAATACCAGCTAAAGTGACACTATTCCTCTATTTCCAAAAGTGAAAGATAGAAAGATAATGATTTTATACAAAAATGTTTGCTTCACAAGGTGCCTGATGCTAGCTTAAAAGCCTAATGAAATACTGGAGACATTATAGTAGTATAAAGACAAACCAAAAATAATTTAATAATTTAAGATTTAAAAATTTTGTTTTTCAAAGGTGGAAATAAAAATTTACAGATCTAAGACATATTCAGAAGTTCTGAAGTTTTTAAGATCATGTTTTTTTTTTCTCAAATGAAAGTGAGAAATTACAAATCTTCAAATTAATGTTGTTAAAATGGCCATATTACTCAAAGCAATTTACAGAGGTAATATGATTTCTATCAAATATGCATAGGACATTTTTCACAGAACTGGAACAAATGATCCAAAAATTTATATGGAACCATAAAAGATCCAGAATTGTCAAAGCAATCCTGAGGAAAAAGAAAAAAGCAGGAGGCATAACCCTTCCATATTTCAAACAAAACCACAAAACTACAGTAATCAAAATAGTGTGGCACTGGCACAAAAACAGACATATGAATTAATGGAACAGAGAGCCCACATATAAACCCACATATTTAATAGTCAATTAATCTTTGACAAAGGAGGCAAGAATATACAATGGGCAAAAGACGGTCTCTTCAGCAAGTGGTGCTGGGAAAGTTGGACAGCCACATGTAAAATAATGAAGTTAGAACACATCCTTACACCATATACAGAAATAAACTCAAAGTGGATTAAAGGCTTGAAACATAAGACATGACACTAAAACTCTTAAAAGAGAACATAAGCAAAATGTTCTCTGATATAAACTGTGTCAATGTTTTCTTAGGTCAGTCTCCCAAGGCAATAGAAATAGAAACAAAAAATGAACTAATCAAACCTACAAGCTTTTGCATAGCAAAGGAAACCATAAAAAAAATGAAAAGACAACTTATGGACTGGAAGGAAATGGTTGCAAAAGGTGCAACCTATAAGGACTTAATTTCCAAAATATACAAACAGCTCATACAACTCAATAGCAAAACAATGAAAAACCCAATCAAAAAATGGGCAGAAGATCTGAATAGACTTTCTCCAAAGAAGAAATCCAGATGGCCAATAGGCACATGCAAAGATGCTCAACATTGCTAATTATTAGAAAAATGTAAGTCAAAACTACAATGAAGTACCACCTCACACCAGTCAGAATGGCCATAATTAAAAAGTCTACTAATAACAAGTGCTGAAGAGAGTGTGGAGAAACGGGAACCCTCCTACACTGTTGGTGGGAATGAAAATTGATACAACCATTATAGGAAACAGTATGGAGGTTCCTCAACTAAAAACAGAATTACCATGTGACCTTGCAATCTTACTCCTGGGCATATATCGGGACAAAAATATAATTCAAAAAGATATAGGCATACTATGCTTATAGCAGCGCTATTCACAGTAGCCAAGGTATGGAAACAACAGATGAATGGATAAAGATGCAGTACATATATAAAATGGAATACCGCTCAGCCTTAAAAAGAATGAAATAATGCCATTTGCAGCAACATGGAGAGACCTGGAGATTATCACACTAAGTGAAGTAAGTCAGAAAGAGTAAGATGAATATCATGTGCTATCACTTATATGTGGAGTTTAAAATATGATTCAAATGAACAAATCTACAAGATAGAAACAGACTCACAGACATGGAGAACAGACTTGTGGTTGCCAAGAGGGAGAGGAGGTGAGAAGGAAATGATTGGGAGTTTTGAGGCTAGTAGATAACAGACTATTACAAACAGAAGGGCTAAATAATAAGTTACTACTATATAGCACAGGGAAGTATATTCAATATCCTGAGTTAAGCCATAATGGAAAAGAATATATATATATATATATATATATATATATATATATACACACACATACACATATATGTATATACACACACACACATATATTCACACACACACACATATGCATATATACACACAAATTATATATATATATATATATGAATCACTTTGCTGTACAGCAAAAACTAACCCAACATTGCAAAGCAACTATAGTTCAGTTTTTTGAAAAAGGAAATTACAAAGCTTCAGAATCCAGAATTTCCAAAGAAGCATAAGAGGTGGGAGAAGTCTCAGGAAGAATGATCTTCATTTGCATTCACAGACTGTTGTCTAATCCATTCATGCTTCCATAACAAAACGCCACAGATTGGGTAACTTAGAAACCATAGGAATTTATTTCTTACAGTTCTGGAGACTGAGAAGTCCAAGATCAAAGTGTTAGCATGGTTGTGTTATGGTGAAGGCCTATTTCCTGGCCCACCAGGCTTCTCATGGTGTCCTCACATAGCGGAAGGACTAGGGATCTCTCTGGAGCCACTTTTATAAGGCACTGATCCCATTCATGAAGTCTCCACTCTCATGGGTTAAGAACCTCTCAAAGGCCCCACCTATTAATACTATCACATCAGACATTGGAGGTGGGGGGAATATGAAGGGGGGACACAAACATTCTATTGTATTATATCCCTAGTATGTTTTCTTCCTCAGCATTCCAGTGTTTACAGAATAGGCAAGTATTTAAATTTGCATTTTCATCAGTAGAAAACTTGAATCAAGAAAAATGAGGCAACTTTCTGAAAGTTACAAGGGGATTAGCTCCACAGACAGACCTAGAAAGCACATCTCCTAAATCCTACTGTAGCCTGCAACTGGACAAACCACTTTCTGCTCTTCTAATAATAAATAGGTTTTTTTAAAAAAGTAGAATTCCAATATCACATCAATTCAAAGCTTATTTTTAAAAAAGATATATAAGAATGCCATGTGAACAGTTAGTTTAATTCTGTGTGTGTATATAAAGAATCTATGAAAGCTTATGAAACCAGTTACCAACTCTTTTGTGCATCCTTCTAAAAATTTCCAGATGTCACAGTTGTCACACCTACTTGTTAAATTGGAGAAATTCTTGAACCACAGTAAGCAGATGCTAGAACAGATGGAAAGTTTCTTTTTGGGCTTAGAAAAAGAAATTTCCAATTAAGAAATGCCTGGACACTATTTTATCTCCCTTCTAGTTGACTGAACTATGAGATTTCCTTATGTCACAGTTTAGAATAAAAAAAAAAAAAACTTCTATTTCCTTCAATATCCTTTATTTCTCCATGTACCCATAAGCATTAGTTTAAAATATACTCACTTTTATGTCCCCTTAATAAAATTGCTCATGGTTTCAAAAAATAGAGAATTAATGAAATATTTTCATGTAATATTTACATTTAACCACTTTATTCATACCCATCTTGTGTTGTTTGCATCTTACACTTTCTCTCCATTCACCTAAAACTTTAAACATTATCTACTATATCTCTAACACTCACTTCTTCAGTATTTTATCCCCTACACACCCCAAAAGAAGCATTACAAAATACAAAATAAAATCGCTCGGCTTTTCTACCAACTATTGTCTCAGCCCCCCAAGTGCAATCTCCAACCAACAATTACCTTCCTTACTTCTTTTTGGGGAAAAGAGGAGCTGGTTCACTCCTGAATCATCCACCTGGCAGCTGTTTCTCTGACAGGTACTCAGTATGCCCTGATTTTTTTTTGGTAAGCTTTTTCCATGCTTCACTGCTGCTACCATCCCAAGTTCCTTTCTCCCCCAAATTACAACTAGCTCAAGGACACACAGAACAGCCATCAGAGAAGGTCAGTGGCCATAAAGGGGATGCACAGTAGCTTGAAACTGCTGGAGGTATCTTGAGATAAAACATCAGTCCTGCTCTTTATTATCCTCAGCCATTTAGGTACACTTAATTTTTTAGTGCAGTTTTAATTTCACAGTAAAATTGAGCAGAAAGTACAGAGAGCTCCCATATACCCCTTACTCCCACACGTGCACAATCTCTCCCACTATCAATATGGGCACCACAGCATGACATCTGTTAAAATCGATGAACCTACACTAACACATCATCTACCCCAAAATTCATTCTTTCGATAGGGTTCACTTTTGGTGTTATATGTTTTAAGGATTTTGACAAATATTTAATGACTTGTATCCAGCATTGCGATATCACACAGAATAGTTTCACTGCCCTAAAATCCTCTGCCTGTTTATCCTTCCCTGCCCCCCAAACCCTGGCAACCACTGATCTCTCTATCCATAGTTTTGTCTTTTCCAGAATGTCATATAGATGGAATCATACATTATGCAGCCTTTTCGGTTTGGCTTTTTTCACTTAGGTAATATTAATTTAAGATCCCTCCATGTCTTTTCATGATTTGATAGCTCATTTCTTTTTAGTGATGAATAATATTCCATTATCTGGAGATACCAGAGTTGATTTATCCATTCATCTACTGAAGAACATCTTGGCTGCTTCCAGGTTTGAGCCACTATGAAAGAAGATGCTATAGATACTCTGAATAGGATTCTTTGTAGACAAAAGTTTTCCATTCATTAAGGTAAATTCCAAGGAGTACAATTGGTAGATCACATGATGAGAGTGTCAAACATCTTTCAAAGTAGCTGTACTAGTTGCATCCTGCAAGCAATGAATGAGAGTTCCTACAGCTCTATATCTCCCCAGAATTTGGTAGTATCATTGTTTGGGATCTTGGCCATTATAACAGGTGTGTAGTAGTATTTTGTTGTTATTTAATTTGAAATTTCCTAATGACATATGATATGGGACATCTTTTCCTGTGCCTTTTGCCATCTATATTCTTGGATGAAGTGTCTATTCAGGTCCCTTGCCCATTTCTTTTTTGGCTTATAAACAGTAGAAATTTATTTCTTATGGTTCTGTAGGCCAAGAAGTCCAAGACGAAGGCATAGGTAGACTCAGCGTCAGTGAAGGCCTGCTTCTTGGTTTATATATTTCCATCTTCTTGCTGTAACTTCATGTGATGAATGAGCTCTCTTGTCCATTTTTGTTCAGGCTATTTTCTTACTGTTGAATTTTAAGAGTTCTTTTTATATTCTGGATAACAGTCCTTTACAGGATAGGTCTTTTGCAAGTGTTTCCTCCAGTCTATGGCTTGTCTTCTCATTTTCTTGACATTGTCTTTCACAGAGAAGAAATTTTTAATTTTAATGAAGGCCAGTTTATCAATTTTTTTTCATGGATGGTACCTTTGCCGTTATATCTAAAGCTACTGCCATACCCAAGGTTATTTAGTTTTTTCCTATGTTATTTTCTCAAGTTTTACATTTTATATTTAGGTCAAGTATCCATCTTGGGTTTGGGGAATTTTTTGGGTTTTTTGCCACCCCTGCAGAATATGGACGTTCCTAGGGCAGGGATCAAACCTGCACCACAGCAGTGATCCAAGCCACAGTAGTGATACCACCAGATCCTTAACCTGCTGAACCATGAGGGAATCCCATGTTTTGAGTTAATTTCTGTGACATGTTTAAGGAAGTCCTGTGTCTAGATTCACTTTTTTGCATGTGGCTGTACAGTTGTTTTAGCATCCTCAGTCATTTTTTCAGTGACTGAATTTCCAGCATCTCTGAGCTCCCCAAATTCCTATTTTTCTTTTTTTATGGTGAAATAGTTTTCCTACTCTTCATCTCCTCGGTTTTCCTATAAGACCTAATCTTTATAACCAAACTAACTGATTACAGTGTATCTAGATAAGTGAGAGGCTTCCTTCCTGCTTCCTGCATGTCTTCAGTTAGAATGGGTTAGGGAACATCTGGGTGGGAGGAGACGTGGTCAAGGACTTTGCCATAATCTTATTCCAAATGCAGATAAAACAGACCCAGTACTGTCATATAAAAAAGTAATTATTGTGCTGGACTTCTTTCTAATTTTTATCTCATGATTGGTCTTTCTCACCTTTCTCTTCTTTTTAGTGTTTTTAAAATAAAACCACAAATAGGCTGGATAATTAAATCCTGGTTAATGTATTTAAGAAATGAGATTACTTATTGTGTTATACATACACAGTATCTATAGTTTACATTTAAGTGCTTGTTTGTGAATATCGAATAAACCCTCAATTATTCATTTTTTTCAGTTGTTTACTCTCCTACGCTGACTCTGGCAATTCTTAGCATCCTGATTTTTAAGATGTATCTTACATAAGTTAACACGTTGTAGAAAACAGTTTAATAATGAATAAAGCACCTTCTTTCTACCTGCTTTCCAACTTCACGAGGGCATTTTTAAAGAACAATTATTACATTTCTTACACCATGTAAGAAAAGAGTTGAGAAGCCAATCATTGAGATTTATCTATAAGGTATAATAGAAAAGTTTTCTTTAAAAAGCATGTCTTCATGACGAAGACATGAAATATATGGAGAAGGATAAAATAGTATGAGATAGTAATAAATGGCTGCCACAATATAAGTGAACCATCAGATATGTGAGGAGAGCACTAAGGGAAAACGGCCGTGTAATTAGAGAACCGAGGATCATACACCCTTTTTCCTGGAATTCGAACTGTATCAGGTCCCATTAATTTTGGGTGAATGAAGTTCCACTAAGGTTCCTTAGAATCTTTAGCTTTGAGCTGCTATAAAAAAACATGCCTTAATTGATTCTGAAGATTTTGGAATACTTCACAGGCTCTATCAACTAATGAATAGGAATAATCATTCTTATTCATTTTTGTTTTAACGTGATGTATACAGAAGGGCTTTGAAATATTGGGAAATATTTATACATATTTATACATATTTATAAAAGCATTCCTCATATCCTAGAGTTAACTTAGTGTTTCCTTGCCTTCTACAAAAACAGGTAAACAGAAACGGAGAAATTAAATGAATTTTTAAAGACAATAGAAGCCTAAAGATACAAAGGCAATCATTCTAAACTATTTGCCCTAGAAATTGTCTCCTTTCTACCAATCTTCTTAAGATAAAAGGATTTTCCAATTTAAAAAAAGGCAAATGTCCACAGTTCAACAACAAAGGTAACACACTAATACCAAAACATTATTTTCCTCTGACAATGTAAGCAATAAATGGCCAATGTTATACAAGACTGGTTTGAAATTAAGATTTAGTACCAAAATAAAAGATTAAAAAAATAAAACTTTAGCCTCTTTACAGAATTAGGGTTTATACGTTTACCTCTTTTCCCTTTAAATTCTATTTAGTTTTATATATAGTTTGTTGGTTTTCTGTTGTCTTCCAATAATGCCCCTTTCCTCTTTGTTTTCCCAAAAAGAGACCCAATGATCCCAATAATTCTTTCTAAATTAAAATTTCACAGTAAAACAGACATTACTTATTTATGTTCATTGCTTTTCTTTAGCAAACAAGTTTTAAATATCTCCATTGTAAGCCAAGATAAGATCACTTCTTAAACGTGTGCTCAGTGCAGGATTTGGGGCCTTTTTTGCAAATGTGTAATTACATTTTCATGCAAGTGAAACAATAACAAGTTATTTGGCATCCCCGCAACCAATTGGACTTTAAGGTGCAAGAAACAAAAGCTTACTGAGATTTGAGGATATGGTCCTATTCAGAGCCTTGGTGCTTTAATCTGCAAGGAGTGCTTCTTCATTTTTCACCCACTGCAAACAAAGAGCTCCTAGAGCTTCAGCAGCAAAATTGAGAAAGGATTAAAGACTGCTGAGTAGCTTTTGAAGTCATCAGTCCAGCTGAGGAATTGGCCATTGACAGCTGGACTGATGGAATATTATGAGTCCTCAAAGGAAGCCCCTAAGACCATATGGAGTGACATTCCAACACTTTTAATACGCCCATCAGAAACTCCCACAGCTGATGGTGTTCACACAGCTGTAGATTATTACGAAGGAGCCTTAAATGAACAGGGGAGCCCTCTTTAGGGTCATTCACTATCATAATAATGTTAACTAAAACCTGCTGGCGGTGAAGCAACTTAGTGGAGAAGAACAATATATCACTGTGTCCTGACGGCCGACACAAACTAGAGGGAGTTTTAGCTTTTGCGTGTTGTAAGAAATTAATTTTATGTCTGAGTTTTCCAGTGATCTCCTGGGCCTAATAAAAGTGGCTTTTATCTGAACTGAATAGTTCTTAAAATTCCAAAATATACACTTATTAACTAAATAGAATTTTATTTGAATTACATGCAAAAAAATGACCAAAAAAAAAGGAAAGAGTATTTCTAAATAACCTCTTAAATACCTCAAATGCATAATCAAGTAAATGTATAATTTACAACCAATATGAAAGTTTTGCAGTACCATCCTGAGCAGCCAAGGCTCCATGAAGATAGAAGGGTAGGTGTTCTTCCCAAATTATTTCTTTACCATTATTGATAACAGATTAAAATATATTACTTATTAGTAAAATTCAATCATTAAGTAAAAAGTAGCTTTAAGATAAACCTGACTGATAACTGACATTCTACAACAGGGAATCCAGTTTCTTTTCCCATTTGAATATCAAGCATGCCAATATTCAGGAAAAAAATTTTATAATAAGGATCATGTCATAGTCTGAAAGTATTCCATGGCTCCCTGCATTGTTCCTTTGACATTTAGTAACCACCTGTTGTATGTAGGAGCCTGAGATGCCCGTGATTAAAAGCTGTGGCTCAGTTTAAGAGCTTCTGTTTCTGGGCATGGCTAAGAAATGAAGTCCAATGTCAAGCCAAATGTACTGGCTTCTGTATGAGTCCAATAAGAGCACACCAAAGAATCACTCATAGCTCATTCCAAGATAATGATCAGATTTTTCCTCATATGTGTAGACACTTTATTCAATGAGGTTAATATTGTTGAATCAATAAAAGCACTTTATCAAAAAACACAACCAAGAAAACTATTAAATAAAACATTTTCAAGTCTTCCTTTTCAGTTGTAGTGCTTCTCTACAAATGAAGAGCACTTGAATCAGGACCAGCGCTAACAGAGAAGTGTTACTTGGATGCAGTGCCATTCTTTCTCTTTACAACACACAGTGGTTACCCTCATCCACAAACAAGAGTGCGTGCGCAGGGCGGGGGCGGTGGGGGGGGCATTCACGCAGTCACAGACCTGTTATGTTAGGGGCAGGTTTAGCTGCTGTCAGTCTGATGAACAAATGTCTGAGGACATTCTGCTGCTGATTGCTGGAGAGCCAACTTCCGCCCCAGAACACTTTCTCAATTTCCCTCTTTCCCTTGATTTTTAAGTTTTTCTGTTTTCAGATTTCTGGCCTGTTTTGTGCTGTTTTTTGAAGAGGAGGCAGACGAGAGGCTCAGGAAAACAAAGCTTATTATACCCACAGGTCCTAGAGACAGGAGGCAGCTGGCCAGGCCACACAGGGCCACGTGGAAAAAATCACCAGTGTGGTCAGAGACAGAAGGAGAGCTCAGGGGGTGAACAGGTAAACAGCTTAGGATTGACTACTTTGAGTCATTTCAAAGGGCTACAGGGCTGGTCCTCTAGTTGCCAGATACTTGGCCCTACGGTGATTAAAGCAAAGGAATACTGCTCCTGGGGTGTATGGACCAGATAGAGGAGGTGTTGCTTTAGTTTGGTGAGTTTGCCTATCAAAGATATGCATGCACCGTGACCTTTGCTATCTCTAAGAGTTAGCTCGCCCCTGGAAGGGCCATTTCTCCCCAGCCAGAAAGATATTTTTTATGATGTTACAACATCACAATATGTACAAATTTTAAAATATATTTGTATAAAACATGTGATCTTACAATGAATCCAATTAAATAAGTTAGACCAAGAAAGAGAAAGCTACATTAATTTGTCTTTACACAAAAATAGTAGTAAATGTGGCCACTTACACACTATGCTTTTCAGGGTGCTTTAAAAAGACTGATGTTGATTTGTTCCCCATCATAGATTTAAAAAAAAAAAAGCAGCAATATTTATGATGATAAATCAGCAGAAAAGTCAAATAAGGACTTGAAAGGCCTATGGCCTCAGCTTCACTGTTCTCTCACTTTTGAGCTATATTTCAAAAACCCCACTTTTTTCTTTCCTTTCTCTTACACTGCATGAAGTCTTAGATATGTCATCTTTATTTCTACCTAAAACATCACAGAGCGACGACCAATCCTTATGACATACACATGTTTAGTGCAGAGGCTCCTCTGGCTGAGATCCAGGCTGTCATGGAGAAGACAAAGCTAGGAAATTTTGAGGCCCACTTTGGCAAGGCTCCAGATGCTGAGTCTTGCTCTGTGTTGATGCCTCAATGTGTGAATGACTGCTCAAGGCAAAAAAGAAAAGGACTAGCTGTCAATTTTCACATATTAAAGGATGCAAAGACCCACATGAAACAGATTATGTCTTTGTTTCCGTGGTGATAAGAGTCCTTAAAAGATGTTGCAGGGCTAGGTGGCCACACATCTTGTTTGGCCTGACTCTCTGCCTGGTATGACTATTGATTGTTCCAAGGTGTTGTGAATAGCAGCCCCTTTTGTTTTCAAAAGTGTCCTTACAGCTTGAGTTCAGATTCTACCTCCATTATTTTCCAGAACAACTGGGGTGTGTTGTTTGACCTCTGTCACAGTTTAATCATGTGTGAGTGGGAATGGTGGTGCCAACCTCATAGGGTGGCTGTGAGAACTATCTGGATTAATGCCTATGAGATGCTTAGAATAATTCCTTGTCCTTAGCCAAGTACTCAGAGTTAGCTATGATTTTATGTCCTGGTATTTATGACTCATAAGGTATTGAGAAGCAGCTTCTCACAATTCGCATTCACCATTAATTATCTGCCTATAAATATGTCAAAAAGTATCAGTATATATCATATCTAGAAGGAATACACATTCTCATTGTGTATAATGTATACGTTTTCAGCCTGGGATAAATAGAAAAGTATCGGTGGAATCTTTAAAATTGGATTTTTGCATGTAATAAATAAATAAATGTATAATGTACTATTTAATACTAAGATGCACTTTCTTTTAACAGATCTCAATTCAGAAGATCACTTGCAGTAAATGTTGTATACATGTTTTCATATCCCCATCCCACAAATAGTTTTTCAAATCATGAGATTAGGGATTATAAAAATAATATTTGGAAATTATATATATATATACACACCCAATCATTTATATAAGTTAAATGTCATGTTCTAATACATGTGTGTGTTTGTAAAGTGGTTTAATTCATAAAGAACAAAACTGAAGGTGACAGCATCAAGAACATACAAATCAATATGGAAAAACAGAAAATGAGAGAAAGGAATAACCATTTTATACAAAAAGAAATACATTTCAGAGAGTGAAACTATCACCCTGGTTTTAGAGAAATAATTTATAAATGTGTAAATCATGTAAATTGATGATATACACTACGGCTGGCAAATGCCTTGCAACGTGTGTGTGTGTATATATTATGAAGGTAAATGTTTGCACATATGCACCAGGGACCCACATAAGAGAGATCCTAAATCACAGTTCCTAAGAGTAACAGCTTTGAAAATTCCAAATGTCCAGTCACTGGAAAATGGATAAATCAATTGTGGTGCTTGTTCAGTATATATTATAAAACAGTGAAAGAGGAATGAATTACAGATAGAATGACAAGGATGAACATAAGTAACAATATTGAAGGAAAGGAAGCAAAACTTAAAACTAAAAAATTTGTTAGGATGTATATGTATCTCTCTGTTTATGTGTATGAAATAAAACTATTTTTAAAAGGAAGAATAAATACAAAATTGGGGATATTGTTCACATCTGAAGGGAAAAAGTGGGTCGGAAAGATGTACGGATAAGTTGAAAGATAAATGTAAGGGAGTTCCCATCATGGCTCATCGGAAATGGTTCTGACTGGTATCCACGAGGATGTGGGTTCAATCCCTGGCCTCGCTCAGTGGGTTGGAGATCCAGCGTTGCCATGAGCTGTGGTGTAGGTCGCAAACATGGCTCAGATCCTGCTTTACTGTGGCTGTGGTGTGGCCAGGGCTGTAGCTCCATTTCAGCCCCTAGCCTGAGAACATCCACATGCTGCAGGTGCAGCCCTAAAAAGCAATAGATAAATAGATAAATAAATAAATAAATAAATAAATAAATAAATAAATAAATGTAATAATGCAGTTATTGCGTTTGGTGGTAGGCTCTTTACATGGGCATCTTTAAGTTATTAAAGTAAATAAATGAGAGTCACACTTAGTCAAATGATAGTGTGTCCTTGACAAAGAATTATTATTGAACCAATTTAGGCATATGGGGTCCAGAAAGATGGCAGCTCCCATTAAAAGACTAGTGATGAGTGGGTTATTTGCTTTTACACAGTTTCCTTAATGTAGTCTGAGTTGTACTTAGTATATTATGAGAATCACTTCACATGTCATTACTACTTCTTTTACAGTAAATGTAAAAAGATTGTTTCACAGAATAGAAGAATGTTTCCTTTCACATTTTGCAAAATCTATTCTAGTAATCACTGCTTAATAAACAGACACTAGTCCTGATGCCTTCAAAAATTCACCAAGTGATCTGGGAACTTGATGAGACAACAGAAATAGCAAATTTATTTAAAAAAAGAAAAGAAAAAAAAAACTAGAGAAACCTATTTGCTTTTCTTTTTCTTCTTGCCAGTCACCTCTACTTTGTAGGTCACTAACTTCTGCACATGCATGTGTTTCATATTCCTAATGATAAAGAATAACCAGGTAAAGCCCATTGTCAATTTTTTAAATACAAGTGTATATTTCCATTTTTTGAACTATTCGTAAAATGTACACACAAAATGGTTTTTAAAAAACTCAAGAGGAGTACCCTTCTGGTGCAGCCACTTAAGGATCCAGCATTGTTACTGCATTGGTTCAGATTGCGGCTGTGGTATGGGTTTGATACCTGGCCTGGGAATTTCCACATGCCAGGGACATGGCCAATAAAAAGAAGACTCAAGAAATGTTTGAAGTTCATTAATCTTCTAATTATCACTATCTACACTGAGACTAAAACATTACAGAAAACTGCAGCTTTAGACACATTATAAGTCTGCACTTGGTAATTTTAAATTTAAAATTAAAAGTTGCTACTATGACCAACCAAATTCCTAGCAGCTGAACAAATATATAACTCAGAGGTGCAGTAAAAAAAAAAAAATCAATGAAATATCATGGGCAAACTAATACACAGAATACAAAAACTATAAATTTTATATGAAGCTATAAATTTTAACCACCCTAACAAAAACCATTCATAAATCTGTAGCTCATTATTCACTCTAAATAGTATGGTCTTAACTAATTGCAGAAATAAAAAGGCAGAAATGTTCTCCCCCCAGATGTTTAAAAGATGATGACAACAGACTTGGCATTTGATCATAATCTCCAAATTGATGATGTCAAGAAGTTTATCTGAGGAGCATGTGTGTGTATCCTTGCTCACAGGATTGCTCTTGCAACCATGCTTCATGACTCATCTGTTTTTACCCAGAGTGCTTTTCTAGTTCAGGAGGAGTTTGGAATGGGGTAGAATAAGAAGGAAAGAAGTCAAAGACCTATATTCCTTCATTTATGCAAAAAATATTCTGTATCCTCTATATGCCATGCATTGGATGCTGGAAGGTAAAGAGGACCAAAATGGAGGCCTGAATTACAGAGGTGTGTATTGTGACAGGAGAAGCACCAAATGCCACAGGGCTTTTAGGATACACACACACACATTCCCAAATCAAAGTATCCTTGCCTAAGAGTAAGGGCTACATCTGCAGCATATGTAAGTTCGCAGGCTTGGGATCGAATCGGAGTTGCAACTGCCAGCCTACACCATCTCCATAGCAATGCCAGATCCAATAGCAAAGCCCTGTCTCCAATCTACACCACAGCTAACAGCAACACTGGATCCTTAACCCACTGAGCAAGGCCAGGTATTGGACCTGCATCTTCATGGATACTAGCTGCATTTGTAACTCGCACACTAGGAACTCCCTAGAAGAGATATTTTCATCTTTACTCTGAGTAACTTCTACTTATGAGGAATATTGCAAAAGGATGCCCCGCCCAAAACACTAATGTGGTGTAAGAGAAAGAAAAGATATCCAGATATTACTCCATCCAATGCATATGTACGTACTTCTAATTATATATAATTCACAAAACCATTTCAATTTAATGCACTTTGTGTGGCTACATTTGGCAGATGGCTATCAGTCAAAAGACTGCAGGGAAAATTTTGCAGTTGTGTTTGCCTTTTGTTACACGTGAAACAAAATTAAGCTGTAATTTCAAAACGTATTTAGATTTTTGTACTTTAAAATTAGTCACCAGGAGTAGGTGATCTTCCTGCTTGAAAAGACACAGAAATGAACCGTATTATTTATGTACTGACAGACCAGTGGAAATGTTCCCAAACTTGTCTGCAAATTAGGATCACCTGGGATCTTTTAAAAATTCCAACGCATAGGCCACACTCCAGATCATTAAAATGACAATCCCTGGGGATGGGACATGGGCATTGGTAGTTTTTTAAGATCCCTAGGTGGAACCAATGTGTCTGCAACTTTGGGAACCACTGGTCTAGAACAGGAAGATAAACAAAGAGGAACTGAAACTACTCTCTGCATAAAGAAGCTGGTGTAATTTTCAGACTACAAACAGATCTATTTTTAAAGATCTTTATTTTCCGTAAATGACAGATTCCTCTTGTAAGCCCCCAATGCCACAGAGCAGCTGAAGTTTGCTCCCAGTCCCAGCATTTCTCTCCCTTCTTCCATCTGTTGCTCCTTTGCAAGGACTGAGGGAGGGGAGAGCTCTAAAGACTAAGGCAGGTGAGAGGGGTTGGAGGGGTGAGTAGACATTTAATTCCCAGCTAACATCCCTCTGTGCCTCCTCCACTGGGTTCTCTCAACACAAGGCGTGTGCAGTGTAGTTTCTGAGGTCCCTAGTGCAGCTGCCTCAGCCACCAAAGGGTTCTGGGTCCCCAGGCTCACTGCTCACAGCCTCACAGCTCCTGGCCACAAAGGCAAACATTCTGTGCTGCCCCACATCACACTGAAGCTCAAGGGGCAGGAGCAGCCTTTAAAAGTGTTGTGAAAGGAATAATGGAAATGAAAAACACTGTTTAATAATATATCAAAATAAATTATAATATGTATTTCTCCTTATCATCCACTAATTAAGCAAAAGAATTTTTATGTTCATTAAAATGTGCTTGGCTTATTATTATCAGTATTATCTTTGACCCTCTACTTTCCTGAAATCTTAAGCTATTTGTCCATTTTGTGAATTAAATTTCAATAAAAAAATATTATCCATAAACCTACTTAACTGAATGCTCAAAACTGCAATACTGTTCAACATACTGAAAGCTAACAAGCTAAGGGGATAGCCCTGTCAGCCTCTCCACTTCAAGGAATTCCCAGTATTCCCTCAGAAAACACTTTCTGGACCACATGTGACTCACGACTGGCTGATAAGGCATCAGTATCAATTCTTCTTTAAAATTCAAATTTTTCATAAATACAAGTTAAACCTATCTAAAGACTAATAATACTGGTCGGCATCTGTCTTGCAGTATTTCTTTAGTTTCTCTATGAATCTCTACTTTGCATCCTCATCACAGGATTTTGTTTCTTGCATTGGCAAAATATAAACTATTGAAGTGAGAGGCTATATTTATGGTTGGTGAGATTATTGTTACCTTATGACCTCTTTCCTTAATCCCTCAAGAGACTAAATACCTCAGAATATACATCCGTAGGTCTACAGATCACTTTCTATTAAAAGATACTGGGATATATGATGACGATTTTTTGTTAGGTTAGGAAATATTTAACATAAAACACAGTTGTAGTTCATAATGTGTGATTACCATACATAAAATATGCTTAAGACTAGGTAAAAGGTATTTGCAGATGTGGCAAAATACTGAAATTCCTGAATACTGAATACAAGATAATGATTACATCAAAATAATGAATACATATTAGGTGGTTGGGAAATGGTTTTTTCTTTTATACTTTCTTGAATATTATAACACTGAATACTTTTAATGGTTTGTTATATCTATTATGCTGGATATAAACAGATCTACAGCTCTGTTCACTAGACTATAGTTTAAGGCATGTCCTGCTCCCAACCTGATTAGAGCACAAGAATTAGGATACACTGAAGCACTGGTATTATAAAGGGACACTGCTTTCTCTACATCTGAAAGCTGAGGGTCAAACTACTCAGCTATGGCAGGTTTACTTTTAAATTGCAGGATAGTTGTATAAGCATGTCACAGCATTTATCATTCATTGATAAAAACATGCTCAGGCTAAGTGCTTTTAAATATGATTGATATGCATGATTAAGTTCCCAATGTGCTCTGTGGTCATTTATTGGCTGTGTGGTAGCCTGCCTGATTTGCCTATTATCTGATCAGCAGAAGCAGCTCAGAACTCAATGTGGTATATCAGAGAAAGTTCAGGTTCAGAACACTGACTCTAAAGATTTGAGTGATACAGCATGGTGTCTGAAGGGGGAATTGAAAGAGCTCTAAATGAGAACAAAAATAAGCAAATCTAGGAGTTCTCTTGGGGTGCGGTGGGTTAAGGATTCAGAGTCATTACAGCAACTTGGTTCACTGCTTTGGAGTGGGTTCAGTCCCTGGTCCAGGAACTTCCAAATGTCATAGGTGCAGCCAAAAAGAAAAAGAAATTAAAAAAAGAATGAGCAAATCTGCAGCCTTATTATGGATAAAGGAATAGGTGAGGATCCTATGACTGAGAAAGGATCCTAGCCAGGATCCACTTTCCATATACCAAATGAATCTTCCTGCACAATGATACTTTTCCTCCTTAAAGTAAGCAGATCCCACGTGACATTTGGTGCCACAAATATGAGCTCTAACAGGCATGGTGAAATGGTATCGGGGCTACGGAAGGAAGAAGAGAATTGGATAAATATTTTGATAAGAAGCAGATGAGCTGCAATTTCTAAATTGCGACAGAAATGCCCAAATTCAAGACTCTTCCTCCCATCTCTTGGTAAATTCAAAATTAGGTTTATTGAGCTTCATCTATACTGAGAGGCTAGTCACAAAGTCTGCAGTTCCAGAGATGGTCTTACTTTATGTACCTTCCAGTCAAGTAGGAGCATGAAAGTATCAACAGATAATGTATAAGGCAGAGCTAGGAAATATGGAAGGACCAAAGAGAGGCCTAGAGCAAGAAAGGGAGGCGCCTGACAGCAGCCTTTTCCTTCCTACAAAAGCATGGATCTTTTAAAATGGTGTTACTTTAAACCATTCACTTATACTAATTCATTACTGCAGCAAAATAAAAATGACACATTCAAAAAAAAAAAAAGAAAGAAAAGAAAAGAAATGGACCACAGAAGAGGAGACTCAAAGTTTAAAAAAGTAAGATTCCTGGCTGAGATGATTAGGAAGAACTTTGTGGAGGATACAGAATTTGAGGCAGACTGAAATGACAGATAAGTATTCAATAGACTGGATGGAAAGGAGACTTTCCTGGAGAGAGGAACTACAAGAACAAAGGCAGACACACAAGACCTCAGAAGTCCTGATGGGAGAAATGGCAGGCATGGAAGAGAGAACCTACATAGGGGAGAGACACACAGAGAGACAGCGGGGACATACCTTCAGACCATGAGTTAAATTTCGCTGTCTCATGACTGTTTTTTGGCCTGGTTATTGCTTAGTTTTATTTTCTAACTGCAGAAATAGAGAGAGAGAGAGAGAGAGAGAGAGAGAGAGAGAGAGAGAGTTGTGTTTGAATTAGCTACAAATATTCAAATAATGGGAGATTTACATATAAAATTCTAAGTGTTTGGCTTCTCTTAAAAAAATCTAAAGTTCTTGCAGCAATGCTGGGAGGGCCTTTCCACACATCAGTAATCAGTGGAGATGAGCCGAGTGGACCCTTGGACAGGGTGTAAGCTCTGTTGATGGCTAAAGGCCCCCATATTTCCTATTGCCTCTGCAAGTGCCGCTTGCCATTTATTATTACGTCTAGGATGGCTTGTTGTTATTGCTTGTAACAAAGACAAAAGATTTTCTTAAACTTTGCTTCACATACATCTAATGGGTATAGGTATTTGTGGGGTTTTTGTTAGTTCATTTTTTACCTCCATCATGAAGGAAGACATTGAACATCAGCTAACATTTGCTATTCATTTGGCAGCCCATGACAAAGCTCTGGAATACTCTGAGTACTAAAGTGGATTAGAGGTGTTTAAGAAGCTTAATCTTGAAAAGGAAAGTAAAACTAACTGCAGAGGTAAAAGAGAGATGGAGAAAACAATTAGAGACCAATTCATCATTCAAGTAAGAGGTAAAGATGGTTGGATTTAGGCGCCATGAGTGTCAATGGAAAGAAAAAGACATCTGTCAGAGACACTGCAGAGTCAGGAATGGGAAACTTATTGAATTAGCAGAAGAGATGAGAAAAAGCAAGCAATTTAAAATGACACTGAGATTTCAGACCAGATGAAGATGAGGGTTCCATTAATAGAAACAGAGGTGAATCAAGTCTGGAGTTGTTGCTGATTTTCCCAGAGGAGATTATTACTTGCTTTGGGGCATGGTATGTTTGTGTTGTCTGCTTCACATCCTGGTGGAAAAATTCAAGAGGGGAAGCTGTTTCTAAAAGTCAATAGAGCACAGGAGTTAAAAGCATGGGCTTTGGAATCAGAGCTCAGATTAATCATCTATAAAATAATGGTAATATTAGATCCTATTTTCCCTGATGGGCCTAACTAAAGAAATGTATAATGCACAGCGGCTACTTCAGAAAAAAAAAAAAAAAAAGCTATGTATTTAAGAATGAGCTACACTAGCTTATGGAAGCTGTGAGAATGGAAAAAAATAACTAAAAAGCTAACTGTAGAAAGAGAATGTGGTGTGGATGTTGCTAAAAAACAACTAGAAATGCAGTGATGACTAAGTCAACCTTTTGGTAATTCTGGGTTCAATATAGCCTGACAGTAACTAGATGCAGGGTTAGAGATCAAAAGGCCTAGGAAGGCAATACACCTGTTCTTAAATTCCCAGGTGACCCCTCCCTTTTGGCACACTGATTGTTAAGCTCTGTTTCCATGTAGATGCCTAGGAGACTTTTCTCCAGAAATGTCAACTGACTTCATGAAACGTTAGTCGACAGAGAGGACTGGTGAGTTTGGTAAGTCTTAATGCCTGGATGAATGGATCAATGGAGGGATGGAGGGAGGGAGGGAGAGAGGGAGTGATGGATAGGTAGATGGATGGATGGATGGATAGATAGGCAGAGGAGGTGGTGTATTGTGACCATATTTTGTCAAATTTCATTATGTTAATTTAAAGATACAATAGATTCTTGGCATAAGAAAAATGTACATTTATATATATATATATATATATATATATATATACATACACACACACACACACACACAGATGTGTGTATATCCATTTCCATTTATCCCTAGAGCTCAAAATAGAAGCCAAAGAGACACCAACTTCCGTAAGATTAGAATGTTCAACTCAGCAGAGACTTAGTGTCTTAGAATGATACGAACATTTCACATAGAAGTAAAAACAACTCTTGAAACTTTTTTATCTATTACCCAGTCAGAGTGAAAAATTTTTACTTAGGAAAAAAACCTATTGAAAGTTGAAAACGTTGTTAAAATGTGTTAAGTTGCATAAATATTTTGCTGGTTAAGATGTCATATGTCAAGGGTGTGCAATACTGATCTATATTTAATAGATCTATCAGAAATAGCTTCTAGAAGGACACTTGATCATTATGTAGGAAAATAGGAATTTAAGTCTCAGTCTGCCAAGTAGCCACTTCTACATCTTGCCCCATAAACAAGCTTTAGCAATTACATCACTGAATCTGCCCAGTTCTGTTTACTAAAGGCACAAAAAAAGGAGGTGTGTGGATTATGCTAAATGACCTCTAGTTTTGAGAATTTTCTGGGTCTGACAATTTATGACACTCTATGGAAATGGATTGTGCAATGTAATGTATTACTCTTCCACTTCTTTTTATACTCTTCTATATTTTATGTTTGTGATGAATAAAAGGGTCTCGTCTACCTTCACAGAAGTCCTTGATTTTTTGTGAATTTCCCCTGGTACTAGCTTCCAGAATGATAACATGAGCCACCAGGTGAAGGCAATTTTCCAAAGCTTCTCATTAGGGTGTGCATAGAGATTGCTTCCTAAGAACATGGTATGATTTTGAAGAATTTCTAACTAGCTAAGAGAATCACAAAGGACCTCTTTTAGCTGCTCTTTGCACGGAGGCCAGTTTAGGACTATAGCCTCCTACTGGTTCCGCAAGAGAGCCCGGCATCTACATGGATTTTGCTGTTTGTCAAATTCCCTTATTCAAGCAAGAGGCAGTGGTACAAATTTTTTCCAGAACACAACTCAAAAGTGCCTCAAATAGGCTAATTAGTTTTTGTGGCTCAGTTTTAGTTCTTGGCCAAACTTCATTAGAGGAAGGATAGCACAGATTATATGGCCGAGCATCTAGTTTCCTCACACATATCTGCATTCATCTGAAAGAGGTCTAAACAAAGCAAAATAAAAACATCACTACTGTTCTTCCTTAAAAGATACCTCAATTGTTCAGCTGAATTCTGGGCATCTTGAGATACTGAAAAGTGGTTTGGAGTAAGAAAAATTTTTTTCAACAATATTTTATAATAACTTTTATGATTTTAAAGTTGAAGAATTAAAAATGTAATTTGAGATATCTGACCTAAATTTGTTAAATGTTGACTGATTTTAGAATAGACACTTATGGGACAAAGCTTCCTTCTATGTAGCTTTCACCACAAAAATATTCCTAATCTGCAAAACTCTGAACTAAAACTATTCAATATCAGACTGAGAAATCTGCCCAACTACCTGGATCTGACTGCTACAACAGAAATATGTTCAAAAGACAAAACATTTTATTGACTAGAGATGGACAAATATCCCTTGGTGAGATTACAAATCATATCAAATAGATTGCAGGCAATTAGGAAGAAGTACACCTAGAATATCAAGAATTTATAGGACAAAGGGGCATATTATTTCTGATGACTTTATGGCATGTACTTTTCACAAGTTCTAATACCGTTTGCCTTGAATAAAATGCTCACAATGAAACTGGACAATCAAAATTAGTCTTTACCTGGGTCCCAAAGTACTTGTCAGAATTTTCAGAGTAGCATCTGAAAATGGTGGTATTAGCTAACACTCCAAGAGAATCCTTTAATATTAAAACTAATCAAACTAAACCATTTGGAAACACCCTGACTTCTCTTGCTCTGAAGCTTATTATATTCATTACCTCATTTCAGTCAGGTTCTGGATGACTTGTTTCTGTTCTAGTTAGAGCCTTTTAAGAATGGTTTAATCATACTAATAATTATTGGCCCAATTCTCCAATCTCTGTGCCGGTGGAACCTCCATAAAGTCAAAATTCCTAAGTGCCTTAACCTTGAGAATTCATATGCTGTCCATATGGGAGTATTTGTACATCTTGAAGAGGATTGTTTCTTTGTTGCTATTATTATCTTCTTCT
Organism: Catagonus wagneri; assembly: GCA_004024745.2. NCBI lineage: Eukaryota > Metazoa > Chordata > Mammalia > Artiodactyla > Tayassuidae > Catagonus > Catagonus wagneri. The sequence goes on along the minus strand of PVHT020000141.1, from coordinate 33,854,888 downwards.
CAAAACAAATAGAACAAACAGTGTGTTTCATGCCCATAGTTTTCAGAGAAGAATTCTCCAGAAAGTACTTAATGGTGCAACTGGAAAATATTCTAACAATACAGTCTTTCCTGGTTTTTCAACTTACCACAGGTAGATAATCTCTGAAAAACTCAAGACAGTGAACAGATTGAATCACTTTTAACAATTTGAATCTTGAATGAATTCCAAAGGGCTTAGAGTCAGGCTGTTTTGCTTTTCTTTAATACCTCAAATAAGGATTAAATACTTTTTCATTGAAAATTGGCCCAAAGTACTGGAAAATTGTATGCTTAGAAACCACATTCATTTTAAGATGAGCATTTGAGCATTATAATTACAATGATGTCTTAATTCGTGTCACCATATATTTGGGGGCAGGGACTATCTTTTGGAATCTTTCTTTGGGATGCTGAAGTTCTCAAAGAGACACAACTGTAATAAAATGAGAAATTAAAACATAGCAGGGATAGCTCATTTTATAAATACTGTAACAGGGCTTTGAAAAGACAAGTTGCAGACTTTCACCATTGAATACAGTAAGGTATTTTCCAATCTTGTAAATAGGTGTCATAATTCTAGTTTGGTAAAAAGTCCATCACCAGCATGATAACACTACTCTACATTTAGTATTTACTGTTTTAGGCTGAGCTTGCCATCAACTGAAACGAAGGCCAGGAAAGTAAAAGCATGCATATGGCTTTAAAAGATGATGTGTGTTCTTTTAAATTATAACACTTATAACAAGATATATCAAAATATAAAGTTTGCCCAACTAGTACGCATTCTCTAATTGAGATGTGATTTCAATGTACCTGAAAACGAAGTATCTTTCTAAAATATGTACTTTTAAATGCCTTCAACACTTATTTTTGACTTACACTGTTGATGAGCACAGCCCAAACTACCTCTTACTTACTGGATTTAAATAGAGCAAAGTAGAAAGAGTACTGATTCTGGACTTAAAGGAAAAAGCACTAGCAATAATGACCAACAGCTCTATCTTAGTAGATGAAGAAATTGTACTTTTTATAGTCATCCTGGGTCAAGGAAAATCTTTCAGTCAAGCCATCTCATTCTACCATGCGCACAGGAAATGTTTACTGTCATCATCACAAGGGTCAATGAACACTGTAGAAAACATATAAATGAGCACAAATTTGCTGTCACTTTAGGACTGCCAGATTTTGGACACAATTACAACGATGAACAATATGAGCTATTGGAGAAGCAGCGTAAAGAGAATTTATCCTAGCAGTTGCTTTGGAATTTGAACATTAGGGGAAAAAAAGATAAAAATTGGCACCTGTATTGTATAAAATGCATCGCTACATAAGAAAATCTCATCTTTTTTGTAAAAACTTCTGTTTCCCCAGTTGCACTGCTTGAAAGTGAATCTGTGTACCATAAGGTTGTTCAGGATTAGGAAACTTAATGCATTTTACCACAAGCAAATATAAACATTTTCAAGGAAAGCACAAGGCAAGAGACATGAAAGACCATATGTTTTCAGTGCTTTTCATGTCAAAACAATACCAGTCTCCAAAAAATAACTGCTAGTCATATTGAGTTATTTTGCCAGATATCTTCCAAAAGTTACTTGGAAGAAAGTGCACTCCATGTACCATGTAATGAATAAAAATAGATTTTCCTAGACCAAACATATTACATTCATGAATTATTTCGTTGGCTATAATACTTTATAAGATTTCTGAGTCTACTGCTTATGGGTGAGTGGCAAAGGTAAAAAAACGAGATAAAAGAGAGCCATGGTTTTCTGGAAAATGTTTCTCAACAAACTGTGTAAATTCCTTTTAGTTAAGCTAATATTCCATACACAAAAACAGAGCATTTTACCCCCTTGCAAAGGCTGATTTTATTTTTCTCCTTCTGCTGAGAGCCTTAAACCTTTGACAGGTTCCTGCTGCTCTTTCTATGTTCTACTTTGAAATTCAAACACACACACACAGAACAAGAAATCTACCTGGGAAAAGAGAGGCCAAGGTTAAGGCACTTTTAGCAGCCTTTCCAGTTCAGACACTCCATGGCCACCTTTTTAATCTGTATCTAAACACTGCTCAGGTGACCAGGTAGACGGGGCACTGCAAATGATTTGCTCAACCTAGCGTCCTTTCTCAGTCTGCTCTTGCAGTTGCCAAACCACTTTCTAAATAATGTATCAAAAATGGTGAATGCACCCGCCAAAAAAAAATCTCTAGTATCAAAGGAACAAACCATACCCTAGAATTATCCACTGATAGTGAAGACGGGGAAAGAAAAGCAAAGGCAAAATGGAAGGATTCCTTACTTGTGATTCTAGCAGGATTAGCTATCCCTTCCAGAATTTCCCTCCTAATCTTTTTATACTTTTAAGGCCCCCAGTTTCCTTCCTAAGCCCTGTGTTTATCAGAACCTACCACGTTATCAGATTCTTTGCTAGACGCTTCCTATACCTTGCTTCATCTAATCTTTCCAGCAACCAAATGCACATCTCGACACACCCAATGGGCTAAATAATTTGCAGGGCCCAGAGCAAAATGAAAATATGAGGCCCATGGTTCCAAAGGCTGGTCAAAATTGTCAAGAAAGATACTAAATCATAAAATCTTTACCTTTCTTTCACGGCTTCTCTTGGGGCGTTTATCCTCTGCTGTTTCCTGGTGCGCTCCTACCTCCTCAGAGAGTGAGAGTGAAGACTCAGGGGCTCACAGAACTTCACCTCACCTGGAACGTGTCACACGTCACGTGCCAGCAGAAGCTCATCTTGCCTCCAGGTGTGCCCTTTTGCTCGCCCCAACACAGGCCCAGCCTCGGTTGGGGGTGGGAATGTTGAGCTAAGCATCTTCCCCTCCCACAAGCCCCAAACTCCAGCCCAAGTCAGCAAGGCTGTACTAGCTACTTGTATCTGGACTGGGTAAAAGGCTTTCCCAACCGCGGCCTGCCTAAACACACACACACTTGCAATGAGCCATGGCCTGGTTTGTAAACACGTGGGGTGATAGAGACCCTCCCCCAGCCTGTGCCCAGGCCCCTGTTGACAAGGAGGTCCCAGCTATCACTGAGCCTTCAGGATGGAGAGGCTAGTTAGGACCCAGGCAGCCAGAGGCAAGGGGACTGGCAGCAAAGAAACTGTCTCTGAGTAGCCCCCAGCACTTCTAAATTATCATACCTGACTTCACTTACAGATCACAAAATCAAAGATAACCTTATTAAGAATTTTAGAATGATGACCAAAGCACAGTTCCCTACTCAATATGAAGCCCTGTATGACTGCCCTGGCCACACATTCATGAAGCCCAGTCCTACTGCCACCGAAAAGACATCCAATTAATATTAGTTCTTTTCTCTCCCTCAATCATTCCCCCAGTATAGGAATTCTGACAGCTCTCTTCCACCCACCCACTCAAAGGAAGGTCTCTCAGACAAAAAATATAGCAGATATACTTTCCAACAAGGGACAAAAAGAACACTTTTTTTTTTTTCCTCTGCTGTCTTCCTTTTTTTTTTTTGTTTTTCCTTCACAAATGAGGAAATGACACAAAGCTTAAGTAGAATACTAAGAGTTGATCCACCTGGTGTGTGTGTCGTGGACCTGGGTCTAAAACCAGTGCCCTTACCTTTCCATTCTGTGCAGCTGTCAAGTAGCTAGAGTGCAAAATGCATGATAAACACTTGCTAATAAATACTTGACATTTGACTGTGTTACAGCCCTATTTTACCATTGACTGGGAGGGGAAATAAAATTACCAAAACATCTTGACGCTTTCAGCAAATGTTTTGAAATATCCTTATTTTGTGTGCTATTGTTTGTTTTTTGCTATTTTAGGGCCACCGCCCATGGCATATGGAGGTTCCCAGGCTAGGGGTACAGTTGGAGCTGTAGCCGCTGACCTAGCCACAGCACAGCAACCAGCAACTTGGGATCCCGGGCGCGTCTACAACCTACACCACAGCTCACAGCAACACCAGATCCTTAACTCACTGAGCAAGGCCAGGGATCGAACCTGCATCCTCACGGATCCTAGTCGGGTTCATTAACCTCTGAGCCACAAAGAGAACTCTGTGTGTGTGTTATGGTTTTAATGTGACTGCAACACTTACTAGAATAAGAGGCTCCTTGAAGCTGATCATTATTAATTTGTTAGTTACTCATGTGTAGTATAATGTATGTGATTATATTTTAGGAATAAGACATACCTAATTGTAAACTCATTCTTGTAATAGCCTTGAAATTCACTGTAAACATGATCCTGTAATAGTTTTGAAATGTACAAGCATGTCATTATATAAGCCAATGTATTTTAGATAATTTTTGTTTTATTCTTTGTTTATAGAAAAATAAAAAATCACATTATACTCAATTTGAACTATGAAGAAAAGAAAATAGATTACCCATAATCTCTTCAGTCTCATACAACAATGCTATTGATTTTCGTGTATTTTCTCTCCAGTACTGTTATATAAGCAACAATATGCAGTCATTCTGTAGTGTTTTGTTTAAATAAAAGGGAAATCTAAAACCAAAGAAAAGGCTCTACACATGATTTTATTACTTTGCCTAAAGACAGAGACATGGACTAGACACTTTTAAAAGATCCTTTCTGTGCTGGAATTGTAATCATACTCTTTAATTTGCAAGTTAAAAAAGTAAAAGACTCCCAAAACTGACAGAAGAAGGAAAATTTTCTTCCCATTTCATCAGTCTAATCCAATTCCCTAGACTTAACTACTCTTAAAGTTTGGTATATATCACACTTAAAATTTCCCAAATCTCTACAAACATGTATAGAAATTCATGAATATATATCTTAGTATAAAATCTGAATCTATTATATACCAGATATATAACTTTACATTTTATACTCAACAATTTATAACCTACATCTGGTACTAATATGTTAAATCATAGTTTTGCCCTGCTTATGTTTATTAATGTCTAAATAAGTAAAGCCTAGGAGTTCCCTTCGTGGCTCAGTGGTTAACGAATCTAAGAATCATGAGGTTGCGGGTTCGATCCCTGGTCTCGCTCAGTGGGTTAAGGATCTGGCATTGCCATGAGCTGTGGTGTAGTTTGCAGATGCGGCTCGGATCCCACGTTGCTGTGGCTGTGGCGAAGGCCGGCAGCTACAGCTCCTGTTAGACCCCTAGCCTGGGAACCTCCATATGCCGCTGGTGCAGCTCTACATAAAACCAAAAAGACAATAAATAAATAAATAAGTAAGTAAGTAAGTAAGTCAGTAAAGCCTAAAGGGTAATATATGTTCAGGTCAGAAAGCAACACTTCTCCCACTGGCATATATAAACATCTTTATAACATGAAGATACTTTTATGGGCCCATCATCAATGAGATATCCTTCTTGACAAAAGTCCTTTTGCCCACCTCCTATTCTTCGTTTATAACTTCCTTGTGTTAAATATACAAATGAAATCTTCTCCACTAAACTACAAGATACCAAGGAAAGAACAAACCTAATATATCTTTTTCTTGTTATCCTTAGAATAGTGTCTTGTACAAAATATGCCCTTAATGTTTGTTGCTTAAACAAGGGCATGAATGACTAACCCATTTCTTCACTGACCGTAGTATTAGATTTGCACAAATCAATCCAGGCTCTCATGCAGTCTTTCTCGGTGATTAATAATTCAGATAACAGATCAGATTTAGTATGTGAGTGGTGCCAAAACAACTGATGGGTCTATATAACAACTAAATTCAAATCTTTGTTTTCTATTCTGATAATTAGCAGGGAAATTTCATTAGGCATTGTAGCTTTTTAAAATATACCCTCACCTTTTTTTTTTCTTTTTACGGCCATATCTGCAGCATATAGAATTTCTCTGGCTAGGGGTCAAATTGGAGTTGTAAGCTGCCAGCCTATGCCACAGACCCAGCAATGCTGGATCCAAGTCACATCTGCAGCCTGCACCACAGCTTCTGGCAATGCCGGATCCTTCAACCCACTGAGAGAGGCCAGGGATCGAACCTACATCCTCATGGAGACTACATTCAGTTCTTAACCCACTGAGCCACAATGGTAACTCCTCCCCTCACATTTATTTAACCATTTTAACCTATTTGAATAATCAGGACAGAGATAAAAGTCTAAAATTTTGACCCTTTTTAGTCAGTCTCTAGAAATAAATAATTTTTCAAATAAATACTCTTGTAAGATTATCAACTCCTATCAGATTACACACATAAGCCTTAATTTATTAATAGATACAGTCATGTCTGTGTGTCCATTTATTTTCTCTGTTCTTATCAACATTTAACCTTGTAAATAGTATTTTCTCTTGTTTTGATTCCCTATTTCTTTTAGATTGATTGTGCAAATTTTCAGTTGTACACAAAAAAGAGAATAGTATAACAAACTCATCCCAAACTTCAAACTACTTAGCAAATGTTTACAAGCCTAAAAGTGACAGAATTCTAGAGAATTCTACAACAATTCTGATCGGGCTTCTTTTCAAACACTAGACAAGGCTCTATGCAAAAGTAAACAGGACAAGAGTCAGCTCAAAACAAATGATTCTCAAGAAGTGAAAAATGAATCACACATAAACCCTTAACTGCAGCTTTCCATGCAGGACAGATCCTATACTTAAGCATCTTGTTTGCAAAATAAAGCAGTAGAATGCAGAGTTAAGAGCAGAAAATTTGCATACAATGTCCAGAATGCCACCATGTGACCAGAAATTTCCTGGATCCCAAAGAATACAAGATCCTTTCTATCAAGGAACTTACATATTTGTAGGCAATGAGAAGCTACATAATTACGAGAAAAATGTATACGTTTAATTTGATAGGCCAGTAATAAATCACTACAATGGTGCTGAATCATTTATTTATATCCTATGTCCCTTTTTTTTTCACTCCAACAATTTCCCTTGTTTCCAAACTACTAAGAGACATATTAATGATAATAAACTTGCAGGGTTGGTGGAAAATTCCAACTTTCCTACCTTGATCAACAAAACCACATGAAGCTTAAAAAAAAAAAAACTCATATAGTACATATGTTTCCAATGATCTTATTTCTGTTGTAGACTAGAAGCCATATTGACAAACCAGTGGGTGAAAGAACAAGTAACTTCTTTTCAGTTAATTTACAGGCAGCAAAGTTTTATAGAAACTGTCCTCAGCTAATCCATTTAGTAACACAGTTCACTCAGACCTGCCTAAGTTAAAAGGTAGGTCAACTGCTGGAGAGAAGAGAGGCAAAGAGAAATGAAATGGGATCATGAAATTTACTCCACATCACAAAGTGTGGTGCAAGACTGGAAACAGAGGCATTCCCTAAAAATGCAGCATCAAAGGCTTCACCCAGTTTTACTGAAGCAGAGTTTGTATTTTAATAAGACCTTCAATTGCTTCATACCTATTAAGGTCTGAGACACACTGTCTTAAACATCTTTCCATCTCTCTGCAGGTCCTATCTAATTGTATTGTTTTGCCACATCTCTGATAACATGGTCCTTTTGATTAGAGCATCAGATTTCATTTACCTTTTGGAATGATATATTTGCTCATAGATACATTTGAATTAATACACTTTTGTGTATAAGTTTTAGACTTAAAGACTAGTCCTTTCAGTTGTTCTCCTTTAAAATCAAAGTTAGGGCTTTCCCATTGTGGCTCAGTGGATTAAGAAGCTGATATGGTGTCTGCAAGGCAGACCTTAGGCTAAGAAATGAAATTAACATCACCATGGTTAAGAGGATGTGGGCAGAAGTCTAAATTGGAGTCTCCCAAAAGGACATGGAGAGGCCAGTTCATTCCCAGCCCATTTTAGCCTCCCTTAATTGAGTACAAACCTATGTGGGCAACAGCAGGAGTAACAAGCAGGGACAATCCTTGAGGATGGCCAGGTGGTAGCATACATTTGTAATTTTTTCTTCCTTTGATAAATAATTGTATTTTGGAGATTGGAACATAGATATGTGAAGCTAGGATAATAGCTTCTTATCATTTTTCCTACTAAGAAATACTTGGCACCTTTCCCATTTTTGCATTTCTTATGCCAACACTCTTTGCAATTTTAGTTTAAATTCTCTTCTCAAATCTGACATTATCTTGACAGACTCACATGCTACAAGATGTTTCCTCCTCTTGACAGACCCCTGTGTTTTTCATCATAAGCAAGGGTATAAAAAAATCATGTTCTTCAACATTATTTCTGAAGTCAGAGTTTCACTTACTTTATTCTTTTTATTCCAGATTCATGATTTTCAAATACAGGAAGAGTTTTGTTGTTGTTGTTGTTTCAATTTTAGTTAGCCAATACCATTCAATTTCTTAGAATTAAAATTTACAAGAAATACAGTCTATATATTTTTCTCACTGGTATATTTTTCTTCTTGGTATATTAGCAGAAGTGTGTAAAACTGGTGGGTTATAAGACTCTAAATACACCTTGGGATTTGCCATGGAAACTACAACATGGAAAGCAGTCTCCCAACGGCCATAATTTTTTCCTCTAAGGCAGATGCCAAAGGATGCCATACTATTGTTCCATAGAATGCAGAAGACTCAGCTTCATTAAAAAGTTGGAGTTCATATTTTACAAGATTAGCCTTATCTGACTCCAGAAGCAGCTTCTTGAAATTTGTCTCTGTGACATAACACCCCCAGACTGTTAACCCTAATATTTATTAGGTTTCCTTATACCACTTCAAGCTACTTTATTCAGTTTCTGTTTTGTGTACTTCAACATTTTGTCTAGGAGCTCTTCACCCTTCTAAATAAATTGGAACAAAATCAAACACTCCTTAAGAACTTTTTCAAAGTTTTGTTGTTTTCCTCTACCATGTAATAGTAACATCTTCACATACTTCCATTGTGTTATATTATTAAGCTTTTCACACAGCATTAAACCTGCCATCTCTCCCTAAAGATTATATTCTCCTCAGAAGATATTGTTGATTTTCAACCAATACCACAAGCTCCCTCACCACACCTAAGCCTAATACATTTGTGACATCAAATAGGGATCCAGTAAGTCTTTGTTGAATTCAAAAATGAAGCAAAAACCATTCCTTTTACAGCCATAATTCTTTTAGCTCCAAATGGATTACAATGCTATGCAGTAGAACACTATATAAATTCCTGAGTAATAGGGGTTCACTTTGATCTCCGAATATCTCCTTCCTGGATCTAAAATCTACTAATCTTCTGGGCACTAGAAATTAGCAATATGTGTAACATCACTGATGACAGTATATCCTCACATTCTTCGCCAGCAATGTAACAAAATAGTTCATTCACTTCTCAGTGCCATTATCTCTATCTCCTATGCTTCTTGTCTTTGGGAATAGCAGGTTTTTTGCACTGCTGTTTTAAAGCCTTATTTGGCTACTTCATAGTCCTTTGGCCCTTCTGGTTGGAAATTTTCCATTTCTTATTTAAGAAAAATTCATTTCCAAAGAATAAATAAGGTATATTTATACTTAATATTTTTCCTTTTTCATACATAATCAGAGTGAAACAGACAGAATTATAAATAATTCCTGTGTAACATTTTGGTAACTTTACCTTGGTTTCCAAATAACTTTAAAAGTCTTTTTAGAGTTGAATAACAACAGTGGAAAAAAGATTAACAGGTTCTTAAATGGAAACAGAAAACTAGAGAGCAAGCAGTGACAATAAGAACTGGAAATCAAATATACCAAGAAACTGGTAATTCAGTAAATGCTAAATAGCAGCATCATACTGTTCACTGAAAGCTACTTATTATTCTACAAATCTTGGCAAAAATTATGCATCCTTGAACCTTCAGGACTTCAATGATTCATGGTGTCTTGAATTTAATAAGTTTAGCTAAACCATACACAATAAACAATGACGTCCCAGGGAGAGTTACAGCAGAAATAGAGAACATTTATTTATTTTTAAGAAATTTGCAGTTTAACAAAGCTGCAATACATGACAAATGGAACATCAATATTTGAGCATATATTTAATAATGGACACAAAATTAAATTAGTGTCTTTATCAAAAAACTTCCTAGAGCCTTTCATATATTCAGGTATACTGAAAAAGATGGATATAGTGAACATATTTAACCAAATTTAGTTGAACACAAATTTATTTTCCCACCCCTTCAAAAGAACCTTATTAATATCATTTAAGAAAGTAGTACTCCACGAGGAGTTCCCTTCATGGTTCAGTGGTTAATGAATCCGACTAGGAACCATGAGGTTGTGGGTTCGATCCCTGGCCTTGCTCAGTGGGTTAAGGATCCGGTGTTGCCGTGAGCTGTGGTGTAAGTTGCAGACACGGCTTGGATCCCGCATTGCTGTGGCTGTGGCGAAGGCCGGCAGCTACAGCTCCAGTTAGACCCCTAGCCTGGGAACCTCCATATGCCGCAGGTGCGGCTCTACATAAAGGCAAAAAGACAAAAAAAAAAGAAAGTAGTACTCCACTAAAAGAAGCCTCTCAGAAAATGGGAACTAATGTGATGGTGGCTAAAACAAGATATGATTAATCCAGAAAAGATTCAAAGACAGGAGTTCTGAATTAAGTTTTGAAGAAGGGTGACATATTTGGAAAAAAACCATTAAAGGCAAGACAAATATGTTTTACCTACTTACTTATTTATTTATTTATTTATTTATTTATTTATTTATTTATTTTTGGCTTTTGTCATTTTAGGGCCCCACCTGCGGCATATGGAGGTTCCCAGGCTAGGGGTCTAACAGGAACTGTAGCCGCCGGCCTTCGCCACAGCAACACAGGATCCGAGCCGCGTCTGCAATCTACACCACAGCTCACAGCAATGCCGGATCCTTAACCCACTGAGCGAGGCCAGGGATCCAACCCGCAACCTGTTGTTCCTAGTCAGATTCGTTAACTGCTAAGCCATGACTGGAACTCCATGTTTTACTTCTCATTTAGAAGAAATGCAAAGAGTTGAATATATGTTAGCTTAATTGCAGTGGTATCAATAAACTAAAGATGGCAAAAAAGAGAAGTTCCTGTGGTGATGCAGCAGTAACAAACCCAACCAGTATCCATGAGGATGTGGGTTCAATCCCTGGCCTCACTCAGTGGGTTAAGTATCCAGGATTGTCCTGAGCTGTAGGGTAGGTTACTGCTGTGATCCTGCATTGCTGTGGCTGTGACGCTGGCCAGATCTGCAGCTCTGATTCAGCCCCTAGTCTGGGAACTTCCATATGCTGCAAGTGTCTTTAGAAAGACAGAAAAAAAAAAGATGGCAAGAAAGAAGCATTTAAGTACAATTTACTAGTATAGATGAAGAACAGTTCCCACTTTTAAAACTAAAGCTTCACAAAGATTGTGTTTATATTTATATTGTTGTGATTATGGGTATACCTTCAAGCTATAAAAACATGAAAATAAGTGGTTTGTTATCTACGCTGAGTAATATTAATCTAGTACTGTAACTAGTACTGTAACCTGCTTGTCCAAAAGTGGGCTCCCTTATTTCTTTGAGAGACTGAAGTTCACCTTCCAAATAGAGTGCCAATTTGGATGAGTTAAAATACATTAGAGCCTTTGCATTTTTTTTTTTTTAGTTAAATAAGGAAATATGAAGTATGTGGGAGATGGTGCTTAGAAGAACCTAGGGAAAAATAAAAGAATGGTAAATGATGACATGCCCTGATGTCATTCTGCCAAACAATTCCAAGGATGGGTTTCGTAACTCTTAGAGAAAAAAATTAGATTTAGAGCTAAAGATGCTATTTTTCCAGTAAAATTCTGAGATAATGGGTTCTGGCACCTAAAAAGAAGTTTAAAACTAATACGGAAAAAAGAACATCTCCACTTTAGGACTAAAAGAGGGTGACAATGTCTGATGACCCTGCAGAGCAGCTGCTAAGCAGTGATAGCCACCATGGAGACCAGGTAAGTGTCAGGGAAGAAAGATTCTTTCCCCAAGAAGACAATACCTACAGTGGTTGTAATGTGACAACTCTCTCAAAAGACATGTTGGCAGCATGGTGAAAAACATGAACAGGTTTTTTTTTTTCTCTTGCACATGAGACGTCACTGGAGATTTGTAGAAATGGGTGGTGCTGAAGTCCAAGAGTCGTATGTGTAAAGAACCATAATTATTTTGCATTAATGTTAATGAGACTACTTGAACTGACAGGTTGGTCAGACCTGGTGATATTTATATAAAATAAAGATAGTGTTTCTCTATTGTGCTTGAAGATGTACTTCTAGATTAATTGCAAATAGCAATGTCTATGGGGGTGGGGTGTGCAGTTCATATAAATATGTGCAGTGCACCAGGTATAACACAGTAGAGTTTGTACCCCAACTCAGCATCACTCTGCCAAGAGGTATTACAGTATAAAATACTACCCAAGTATAACCAAAAGGTAGTAAGAAGCTCTACTTTTTCACCTTTATTCTCAGTGCTTCTCTTGATCCTCAGTTGTTGCTCACTGTCTAACAAAATCCTGTCTCATTGCTAGATCACAGGAGGGTCCACCACAATTTAGATTAGCAGTTTCATCTCTTCTTGTCCCTCATTGATACTTTAGAATCTAGATGAAATATTCCTTTAAAAAGTAAATTTACCTTAAATTTATGAGAAATATCTGTAGCTTTTGGATTGTATTTGTGATTCAGGTTTCAAAGGAAAATAGTCTACTTCCAAATAAAATAATTCTATTCCATATTTCTCTATGAAATGGATATAGCTTATGGAACAAGAACATGACCTAACTAATGCTACAAGGAAAAGTAAGAAGAGTTCTAATTCACGTGGGTTTGTCACTGTTTGGCTAAAAGACTTCTGGATAACAACACCCTTGCTTCCAACTGCTCACAAAGCCGCAGAACTTTCCAGGTATGAAAATGGCCTTCATTTCTCCTTAGTTCATTCAGAGCTAGAGAGGCCAGCAGTTATCTATAGACTAGGTTTGTTAATATACCTCACAATGTCTTTATAATTTCAGCATCATCTTTCTTTATGCCCAAGGTCCAGGGCACAAAACTTCATCCTTATAGGCCTTCTCCATTCTATCCAAATAGATGGATTTTTAGGTCAGTTACCATCCCAAACAGCCAATTTCAATGCGGAATTTACTGAGATCACACTGCTACACACATACAGAAGTAATTATCACAAATTTTTCTCTAGTTCGACTAATATTGTTTAAAATTTCTATCCCATGTCCCTCCAACTACTTTATAACAGTCATTAAAAGAAAACACCCATGAGAAGTTCCCATTGTGGCTCAGTGGTAACATACCCAACTAGTACCTACCACTACATTTAAATGCAATAGTAGCCTCCACACTTTCTCTTATCAAGATGCTGCAAATAAACCACTCCACTTAAACCTAGCAAATATATTTGGTCTAGATCACTGAGACTCATAGATTTCCAGCGTAGAAATAGCTTCTCTGGTCCCAGTCTAGGACAAGTTCAAAGCAAGATTTTGGAGCATCATTTTTGATTACTCTGATTTCTCTCACAATAACACAGACTGAAATATAGTATTTTCCTTAAAAAACACTTCTTGAAATTATTTTGTGTCCATGTTTATGTTCGAAGGAAGCCAACAATGATGAAATCATAACTATTTACCAGTTGAGTCAGAAAACTGACTGGTAGTTATATTTAACTGTCTTTAGGTTACAAAGTCATCTTCAGCAGGAAACTTTGTCAGGCTCATTATCACTCTTGTGCTTATGAAATTTAGCTCAGTACCCTTCCTAGACCTCTGGTGTAGATGCTGCCTCTTGGTAACTTCCTGAGTAGACATGCTGGCTACATATGGTTAGTACATGGATGAAGTTTCAGATTCTTGAGTCTTTAAAAGCACTGTAGTCTGCAGAATCTGGAAAGGTTACACCACAGTAACCCCTCTGATATGGAACAGTTGATACCCCTCTCATTTAAAAGGTCATTTCAAATCTTTCATATTTTTATGTTCCACATCCAACATCCATTTTACAAGCCAAGTGCACTAAATCTAAGAACTTCAAAGGATCACGGGCTTTGGAAGGACTTTGAGAAGTCATTGAATACAACTGCTTGCTTACAAGCAATGTTACACTTAAGCCTTCACAGAAAACTCTCCTGGTTTTAAAGCCATCATAGAAAGGTTTTCCTAGTCTGCTTAAATATCCTATTACAGACCCCTAGCAGACTTCCTTCACAAAAAAATTCTTCTTCACATACTATTTAAATCCTTCACATCCTAGCTTAAGTGTGTTTCCATCCTAGTTTAAGAGAGTAAATTATATATCCAAGATTATATAATCCTTTGCTAACTCACCATCTTTCCACTGCTAATTTCAGTTGATGGTATTATTCTCTTAGTTATCAGTGGTCTAAATTGTAGATATATTTCTCTTAGGACTTTCAAGCCATCGCTTGGCTGGTCACCAGTCAAATCTTTCTTCACAAACTTTTATGAATCCATTTGTTTTCTCTGCCTTCCTAGAGCCTCTGTGCTGCCTAGTAAGTCTAGTGGAAAGAATTCTGAATAGAATTCTGGAAATTTATCTCTAGCATCTGCCCAAAATAAATTAACAATTAGCAGCATTGGATAAGTCACTGTATCTTCCTGAGCATCAAATTTCTCTCAGTATAATGAAAGAATTAAAATAAATGTGTCAGTCTAGTTTACCCTTTATTTCTCTATAAGTACATAATTCTTTAAAACTTGTTAATTGGTGGAGTTCCCTTTGTGGCTTAGTGGTTAATGAACCCAACTAGAATCTACGAGGATGCAAGTTCAATCCCTGGTCTCACTCAGTGGGTTAAGGATACGGCATTGTTGTGAACTGTGGTGTAGGTTGCAGATGTGGCTTGGATCCTGTGCTGCTGTGGCTGTGGCATAGGCTGGCAGCTGCAACTCAAAAACATGTTAACTGGTTCTCTGTTTTTATATTCCACTCACCCTGTACACCATCATGAAATTAAAATTCTCAAGTTGCCATTACTACTTTGCGAGGAAACTGAGGCTTACAGAGAGTAAATTATATATCCAAGGTCATACACTTCATAATTGATAGAACCAGAAGGAAATTTGGAAAGAATTGAGAGGGGAAGCCCAAATCTTTGACTGGCCCCTTGGTTATGCTTATGTGGAGCAATTACAAGTAGCCTAGCTAAAAATAAAACAACTGAAGTTAAATTTGAGCTGTTGCTCACTGAGGAAATAAAAAGTTTATAATTTGAGTTTTACAAAGCTGTCTGCTGAAAAACTTTACAAAACTCAACATTCTTTAAATAAATAACATAAACCAGAGCCTCTGCAAAATATCATTCACAGTCATGACGGTAAAATCTAAAATTATTTGACATACAAAGAAATGGGAAAATATGAGCTGTTCTCAAGAGAAAAGGTATTCAATTGAGACCAACCCTGAATTGATGCAGAAGTTAAAATTAGTAAGGATTTTAAAGCAGCCATTATAATTATACTCAAGGACATAAAGGAAAATATGTGTTCAATGAGCAGAAGATATAAAATCTCACCAGAGAAATAGGAACTAAAAAAGAATCAAATGGACGTTATAAACCTGAAAATGCCCTATTTGATATTTAAAATTTTACTGGATGAGATTAAGAGCAGAACTGAAATTACAGAAGTGTCAGTGAACTTGAAGATATGTCAACATAAATAATCCAAGCTGAAGAATGGAGAGAAAATAACTAAAAAAATACAGAGAAGCAGGGATTTGAGGGATATTTTTAAAAGTTATAACATGGGAGTCTCAGGAAAATAGAAAAAAGATCACATAAAAATATTAGAAGAAATAACAGCCAAATTTTCCTAAAATTTTGTTTAAAAAAAGACATAATGTACAGATCAAGCTCAGCAAACCACAAACAGAATAAATATCTCCCCAAATCCACATACATATAGACCCATCACAATAAGCTACTAAAACAAAATAGAAAGACACAAAGGTTGACTGAAGTCAAACAAAAATGATATATTTCATATGGGGGAACAACAGTTCAAATGATGGCTGACAACTCATCAGAATCATCGGGGTCTAGAACACCAAGAAATATCCTTAATGGTTGAAAGAAAAAAAGTCTGTCATCTCCAAATTTTATTATGTAGTGAAAATATCTCTCAAGAATAGAGGCAAAATATATACTGGTAGACAGGTGCGAGTAAATCCAGAATTATTGGCTCTTTTACCCCTGCTTCTTTGCCTAAGAAAATTTGTTTACTAACCTGCCTCAAAAACTCAAGATTTATAAATGTTCATATAATGTTCACTAAGATTTCTCAGGACTATTTTCCTTCCTTAAACATCTGGTTGTGAAACCAGAAATGCTAACTGATTTCCAAGTATGAGAAGCAAAGTAAGCAGAAAATGTTCACAGTGATTCTGGTTTTAGAGAACCTCCATTAACATTTCTGGTGGGAGTACTGACTGTAGAACTGAGGTAAGCCACATGGAGAATTCTATTGTTAACTGAGAGGGTCTTGGCCAAACAATGTTTGGGGATCTTTGATTTTGTGGCTTCAACAGATACATCAACGTTCTCATGATACATACACTGGTCTTAACCCTGATATGAACTCTTTAAAATTGAAGAGTAATTTCAGATAAGTATCTTCCCACCACACAAAGTATTCTGTAAGGATTCTGTAATCACAAACCACATACTAGAATTGATGTGTTTGCAAACCTTCCCTCATCTTCGTCATTTTCATTCTCATAAGTCTCACTACCCTGATTTACTCAAGAAATAAGCAACTCACAACTCATGTGAGAACATCAAAGTATTTTTCCTTGTTTTGGATGTTTTAAGGCCATACTTTGTTTTTGAAACACACTTACATATTTAAAATACATAACTATAACATATAATTATATATTATAAAGTGTTTCAGTGTGATCACTAGAATTGGGACAATGTAAGAGAATATAGTAACACTTACAAAATCTCTTGCTTCTGTGAACTGCCCCTCCGCCTTTTCTCACCTACCTACCATTTATTTTATGGTTCCCAATTGAATAAGTATTTTGTTTACAGTCCTTTGTTTCATTCTCATGAAAATTCTAAAAGGATGTGATTTTTCCCCATTTAAAGTTGAAAAACTAAGAGTCATAGAAATTAAATAAAATACCCTAAGTTGTAGTTAATAAGGGTCAGACTTAGGATGCAAAACATGTGGAGTTGGTTCCATTACCAACTGCTTTCGTACTACTACACAGTTCCCTATTGCATTTCTTTTAATAGAGTGAGGTAATTTATAATATTCAAAAATTATATATATGTTACAAAACTATATGACCATATATGTTTATAGATTACAATATATATAATGTACTAACATATATAATATAATGCTGTATATTTATATACAAATCATGTATAGTATATATTATATAAATATGTTAGAAATTATATAAATATAATATTCAAATACATGATTATATAGATAATATATATTTATAGTATCTGAGTTCTAAACAATTGTATATTTGTAATAATCTCAAAGTATAGTCTTAAGAATCAAAGCATTCTGAGGTATAATTATAACTGCACATAATAAGCCAGTACATTCTAGCCATATTTCACACTTTGATAGTGGCCTTGTACCAGATCTACATAGCATGTAGATTTCTTTTCCCCACAAGTCAGTCTAATAATGGCTTTGTTAATTATGCCACTCTAGAAGAATTATTAATTATTTAAGCAATAGTATATGTGACAATTATTTTTGTTAAAACAATTTGTGTTGATTAGAATGAAAAATTTGAATAAAATTTTAGTTGGAAAATTAATTTTATTGAAAATAATGTTAAGCCATGGTTTGATAACATGGAAATACAATAACCTGCTGGCAAATGTATTGCTACTTTTTGATACTGACAGACCTCTAACTGTATGAACCGACGCATTATACAGCAAAACAATGTGTCAGTTATGATTGGTCATTTCCTGTCCTATTAAATATTTTAATAGCAACCCTAGTTGCATAAATATATGCAGCTTGAATTTTCCTGTGACTGCGTGGTAAACTTAAAGCTTAAATAAATAGCCCTAACTCTTGCATTTTAGACATTTGGTTTAGAAATAGCAGCATATATTTTCTTTGTGGTTCCTTTAACTTATTTTCAAAATACATCAATTTAACTGACTATTTCAGCAGGATAAGCTTGTTTCTGCCAGATAAAAGTACATAGTCTAAAGAAACATAGTATTCAAATAAAGGAGACTGAAGGAACCAATTATTTTTATTTAAGAACAAAATTTCCAAGGACTAAGATCAGCTTGAAAAATATTAATTTAATAGGTGTGTACTAACTTGGATGCACACATACATGGGTTTGATAAAAAAAAGTCTCCGTTTTCTGTGACAGACAAAAAAAGATTTAAAATGTAGATTTGACAGTTTGAAATTTTTATTGGATAAACTGACACTTGGATTCTTTTTAAGCTAAGATTTTGCCATAAATTAGTTAAATTTTCTTATCTTTACCATTCCTTAATAATGTGGTATTCTTAGCAACGATTTCAAATAGAAAGGTTGTTTTCTGCGTCACTTTTTGGCAATGCAGGCTGTTTCACTGAGCATAAACAAAAAAGTGATACAGCCCAAATAGAAAGGAAGTAAAACTAATGAGCTATAGTGTAAAAAAAGTGTGAAGCCAAAGTAGAAATGGGTGAGAGAAATGTACACTTGAAAAACTACAAGGGTATGCATGAGAAGATACACAGTCATTAGTTTCTTAATAGGTGTGAATATAACTTAAAATGCTTGTGGGAGGAAAAAAAAGGTGTAGAACAGGGTGTAAAATTAATTAAGTCCATGTTTACAGCCATGATTCCTAAAAGAACTCTCACCAACCAGACTAAGTACAGGTCATAGGGCCTTAAAGATACTTACTGCCTACCCAGAAATGATGTAATCTCCATGGTGGAACAGAATAAGAGTAATCCTTGAGAAGCTTTGCAGTATATGTCCACAGTGAGTTACCTGCTAAAGGCAGCTTGGAGTTTCCACTTAGGTGGTTTTGATATCTTAGAACTCTGCTGTTTTGTTTGACTTAAGGATGAACCACAAATAATCACATAAAGAATAACACTACACACTTTATTCCTAAGGGATAGAAAGTATGTCTAAGTGGAAGACACAGCTTAATTTATAATCTGGAAGGAGTGTGGGACACAGAATTTAAAATGATAGGTAAATATTTGAAATTTCTGAGGATTTTCTTTTCTTTGGTGTGGATTTACTTTGTAATCGTTTAGGTAAGCCACGGTTAGATGTATTTCCATGTACATTTTAGGTGTTTGCCTTTGAAGTTCTTCTATACCATGTTAATTGAAACATTCTTGATGTATTTTCTTGGGAAAATAAAATAATGATCATGGGCTTTGGAATCAGAAATTTTTATCTGAGTCTTAGTTTCCTGGAGCTAATATTATCTCAAGTGTTGAATAAGTCAGTTGAATGATGATGACTATCAAAACAAAACCAAAAAAAAAAAAGGAGTAGCTACTAAGCTACTAATTACTTATAGTAATTAATTTAACCCTCATAATTGTCAAGGAAAGGATTCTTTATTTCACCTTTCAGGTGAAAAATGAAGGCATAGGGGTTCCCGTTGTGGTGCAGCAGAAACGAATCTGACTAGTATCCATGTGGATGTGGGTTCAATCACTAGCCTCGCTCAGTGGCTCAGGGATCTGGCATTGCCATGAACTGTGGTATAGATCACAGACAAGGCTCGGATCCTGGTTGCAGTGGCTGTGGTGTAGGTTGGCAGCTGTAGCTCCGATTCGACCCCTAGCCTGGGAACTTCCATATGCTTCAGGTGCAGCCCTAAAAAGGATCAAAAAAAAAAATGAAAAGAAAAATGAAGGCATGAATAGGTAACTAACCAGGCTCAGCTGACATATGTAGCAAGTGTAGAAGGGACAGGTTAAACCTAAGCTTGTCTGATCTCAAAGATCATGCTGTTTTCACTATATCTCTCTACCTACTACCTAAGGGATGTGACTGTTTTGGTAACTTGAAAAGTTTTTTAAATGTTATTATTATTGAAAGCAAGGATTAATGACTAGAATGCTTGATTATCTAATATAATTAATTAACCCCTTGTTCCATATTTTGAATATGATGTGATACACTAGGAATGTCTTATTTATATTTTCTATTCTGGTTGGCACGTAGATGAAAGCTCAGGAAGAGATCTCTGACATCAATTTCCTTTTTCTTCTGGGGCCACAGCTAGACTACACTTCTCAGCCTCCAGTGCAGTTAGAGCAGGCCATGTATTTAAGTTCCAGATGACAAAATGTTGCCAGAAGCAATACACAGAGCTTTCAGGGCTGGTCCATAAACCCTTCCATTTTTCTTTCTTCCCTCATCTACTGGTCCAATGCCAAGGATCCAGAGGATGGCTTAAAGCCCTTGGGCATAGTGGAGCCACTAGACAAAAGGAATCATGTCCTAAAGTAACTACATGAACTAGAGCTCCTGCCTCCCCCCCACCCAGACCCTGTCAATCCACACTGAGCTGTAACTTTGATGCAGACAAGTCTAAACCACTGGGATTTCAGAATAAGTCATTACAGCAGGTAGTCTTCCCTGACTCATATAAGATTATACCTAAGAAATGGTTTATTAAATCATACCCATGGCCCATTTAGCTCAGACACCTGTCTCAGTCAATTGCACAGGGGTACTTTACATAAAAATAATGTAATAACAAGGGCAGCTACCATTCTATAAAGTCCTATGTGCTAAGCACTGTCTTAAATTCAAGCTGCTGACCTCCTTTTTACATGTATTATCTTATTAAAGCTTCACCCTTTGAAGTAGGCACCAGTCATTATTTTCATTTATTAAAAAAAGGAGATTCTAACTCAAGTATCTTGCTCAAACAATTCATTCTGACTTCCAAACTCATGCTTATGTCCATTGTACAGAAAGGTCTTGTTGTCCTGGATTCCTTAAAGAATCTAGCCAAAATCTATCATTATAAATTTATCTAAACATTTTGACAATATTTTTAGTTTTAATTTGGACCTCCTTAGCTTCAGACATTTACCAGCTTCTTTATATGTCGTCAAGGCTCCTGCCTGGAGCTATAAGAATTTACCCCTTATGCTCTGCAATTCGTTGCCTTTTTTAATGCAAAATATCCAAAATAATAGCTAAGAATACAGGTTTCGAAATTCTATTTTTAAATAGCTTTATTATAATACTTCGGTTGATTTCAAAGAGCTCTTCTGGTAATTTCCATGATTTCTGGTTTGGTCATAAAAGAATGTCAAGCTGACACTGACAAAAAAAAATCATCTACAAAATGTCCCTTAGTTTATAAGGTTCTAATCATTTTCCATAAAGACTCTTAGACTTGTCTGCATCAAAGTCACTGGCTTTTTTCTTCTTACTACAGTTTCTACTTTTCTCTGAGATTTCAGTGGCCAGAAAAGATTTCAAATGTATTTATCATATATAAATATGATGTTTCACTCTGCCTTCTTTACTCCAATACTAATTAAAATGGTCAACAAAACAATCACTAATCCGTAATGGACACTAGTGGTAGAACTTTACCTATGTTTTAAATTACTGTTTATCCTTAATGATTCCTTTCTTTTCTTTTTGGCTTTTATGTAAAGATGCACCCGCGGCATATGGAGGTTCCCAGGCTAGGGGTCTAACAGGAGCTGTAGCTGCCAGCCTTCGCCACAGCCAGGGCAACACAGGTTCCGAGCCGCGTCTGCAACCTACACCACAGCTCAGGGCAACGCCGGATCCTTAACCCACTGAGCAAGGCCAGGGATCGAACCCGCAACCTCATGGTTCTTAGTCGGATTCTTTAACCACTGAGCCACGAAGCGAACTCTGTGATTCCTTTCTTTTCTAAAGCCAATCCCAACCACTTATAAACCATTTTCTCCAACATATGTGGAGGCTTTTGTGCCAGAAAAAAACCAGCAGAGTGTAAGGAGGGAGAGAATGAGAATTAGAGATTGCCATTCATACTTGCTCTCACATAATTACTTAATTTTTTGGTTATAATCCCTTTTTTAGTTTATAATCCCTTATTGGTTTTTTTTTTTTTTGTCTTTTTGCCTTTTATCTAGAGCCGCACTCGCGGCATATGGAGGTTCCCAGGCTAGGGGTCTAACAGGAGCTGTAGCCACCGGCCTTTGCCACAGCCACAGCAACGCGGGATCCGAGCCGCGTCTGCAACCTACACCACAGCTCACGGCAACGCGGGATCCTTAACCCACTGAGCAAGGCCAGGGATCGAACCCGCAACTTCATGGTTCCTAGTCAGATTCGTTAACCACTGAGCCACAAGGGGAACTCCCACGGAGCTATTTTTAGTTTTTTTCGTTAATTTTCTGAAGATCTTCTATGAGAAAATTCTAAAATGTCACAGAAAATGAAAGTTCTCCCTGCTTCAAGTGTCTGTCATTACCCTCAACTCATCCTCCACAGAGATTAGCAGGGTAACCTCTCTAAAGCATAAGCTTAAGGTTTAAAACTCTCAAATGATTTCCCCTTTCCCTTATATCCACCATGCTCTTTCAGGGTCTAGACCTTGTCTATCTGTTGTCTTCCAGCCTCAGTGATTATGCACCAATACAAAACTAACACAACAGGCACTTTGTTACTTCCAGGACTTGTTTTATATGTCTTCCCTCCACATTGCCTAACTCCTCATAGTCAAACAATACCACATCTCCCCTCCAGAAATCCTTCCCTGAAACTGTACACCCCACCCTACCTCTAGTAAAGCTACGTGTTCCTTCCAAATGTTATAATAACCTGGGCCTATTACCATCAGTACTTTTGCCATGTTACGTTTTAAATTATCAGTGTATGTATTTGTCTTCACCATTATGCTGTGATCTAGAGGGCAGAGACTTAATTTTAAAAATTTTAAATCTAGGAGTTCCAGTGGTGGCTCAGCAGTTAGCGAACCCAGTAGCATCCATGAGGATGCAGGTTCTATCCCTGGCCTTGCTCAGTGGGTTAAGGATCTGGTGTTGCATTGAGCTGTGGTGTAGGTCGCAGATGCAGCTCAGATCCAGCATTGCTGTGGCTCTGCTGTAGGCCCAGACTACAGCTCCGATTGGACACTTAGCCTGGGAACCTCCATATGCCACAGGAGCAGCCTTAAAAAGACAAAAAAATAAATAATAAAAATTTTAAACCCCAACATCTTAGCAGATAGTCTAGCACACAGCAGACACATAAATATCTCCAGAATGAAAAAAGTTAAACACATGTTTTGAAGTAAGCTCAGCTGAACCATCCAATTTTAAGGTCTGGTTCAACTTTGCTAATGCTTATCTCCAGGGCTGCTGCTTGTCTTAAATCCAATCTGATAGCTATCCTTTTACCTGAGCACATGTTTTAATCTATGTGGAGTATTGGCTTTTTTAAAATTGTATTTCTTTGCATCTTTACTCATTGTTTTCTATTTTTCTTTAGTTTTTCTGTGTTCTTAAATCATATTATATGGTTAGTTGGTGATGAGTAGGGTAGCTGGCAAAAATTACGCTACAACTTAGTTTTTTTTTAAATTTGCCCTTAAATAATAGTAAGTGCTATGATGTTTTAATAAACTATGATTTAACTAACTTAGCATTATTTCACTGTATGCATATTTATATCCATTTTAATTATCTAGAGCTTCGAAATTGAGATCAGTCTATATGTAACTTAGATTTACTACTATTGATTTCAGGTTATGTTAGTCCATGGGAGGTTTAAAGTTCCACGTTGTTAAAGCTGAGGGTTTTATCAACTCTCTACCCTGCACGTCAAATTTTCATTACTATTTTTCCTTCCAATTTTTCTCCAATTAAGGTATAAAGACAAATATACCTAATTGCAGGACATTTTGTTTATAATGTAGCTGAGTAAAAGGTACATGATTCAGTGATAGAATTAAAGCTAAAGATGATTGTTCTTATGTTAGTTTTTAGCATCTAAGAGTAAAACACTTCACCATCCAAAAATGCAAAATAAAGGCTGTGCAAAAATCACACTGCAAGACAAACAAAACACAAAATCAAGACAAAAAACTACATTGTACATATATATGCATGTGTATAATATATAAAGATTGATAATAGTGACTTAAAGAATAATGGTGTGAATTAAATGTTAATGTTTGTTAGCTAGCAATATGCAAAAATTAAAGTAAGATGATCAATAACAAATTATATTTTCACAGTATAACTTAAATAATATAATGTATGGAATATAAATAGAATTCTATCAAAATATTAACAATATTTGAGTAGAAGAAATACATATTTTTTTTCTTCTTTCCGCCTTTCTATATTTTCCAGTTTTCCAAACTAAAGATCTATTCAAATGGAAAAATAACTTTTGTTCAAAAAGCAAAAGAGACAAGGACATGGTCTTTGCCTTTTCATAGCTTACATTTCAAGCTATAACTGCTAATAATTTGCAGCTTTTAAGGTATTTTCATGTTTAATATGCCATTTGAGCCTCATAAGAAAACAAAGTTCTACAAATGAGAAAAGTTAGGCTCAGAAATGAAAGAACCATCTTAAGATGGCCCAGCTATTAAATGGCAGAGACAATTTTAAAATAAACTCCAGTTATAAGTACCAACTCTTTTTATGAAAGGGGATCTCATAGACTCATAAAGAAGGTATAGGAGGAAGAGGGAAAACCACAGATCCAGAGAACTGGAGAGAATAATGGAAAGTAAATCAAGAACAAACATTTAATGGGTGTGGACCACATGCCCCACTGAGTTCTAAGCATTTTGCACACAAAATGGCCTTTAATCTTCTATGAAGTGCTTAATATTAGCATCTCCATTTAACAGATGGGGAACTTGAAGTACAGAGAAGCCAAGTAAGTTGGTCAAAGTCACAGAGGTAAGTGGCAGAGCCAGGATTCAAGCCCACACGTTGTACCCATTAACCCAGACTCCACATTGCTCCCAGTGTAGTCAGAGAAGTCACCAACCAGCAGACCTCCCTCAAGTTCCAGTTTGTCTTGACAGACCTGAATAATCACTTTTCAGTCATTTCAGCAAACTTTTAATAGGAAAGAAACTTTGTATTCTATTACAAGTTTGTCACTAAAGGACTGTTGCCATTAAGCTTAAATTATATATAGTAGTGCATCCTGGGAACCCTTCCTCCCAGGTAATGCGTATTAAGCTGAAATACCTTTGTTTAGCTTACAGGAACTATTCTGACCAAGCTCACCTGTGAATGACTGCAGGAAGGAAGAAATTAATACATTCCCTCTGGAGGCTTCCAGAACCAGGAAATTTTTGACCCTACTCTCTCCCCTTTTAGTTTAAAAAAGCCTGAATTCTAACTCAGGCAAGATTATTCTTTGAGACATGAGTTTATCATCTTTTCAGTCTGCCAGAATAAAGTCACTCTTCGTTGACCCAACATCTTGTCTCTCAATTTATTGGCCCATCACGCATCAAGCAGTACCAGTTTGGTCTCAATAACAAACTAACATCTTGAAAAACTCTTCATTTTCTTAGAATGCTGGTTTTAGTTCCTTTTTAGTAGGTGAAGGTAAATCAAAGGATTGAATAGCAAAATGTAGCAGAAATTTAACAATCTAATTATTATTTTTTCAAATCACTGTGGGAGAAAGAAGGTTTTCATTGCATGAAAATACAAATTATCTGGATATATTGAATCTGCTAGATTCAATAGCAGATTAAGCAATAACAAAGTAAATAACTATCTAATCTTGAGGCCACAATATAGGGACGCATTCAACATTTCCCATTTATCTATAGATCTAACATTTTGGTTTTGGTTTTCCTTCTGTTCAGAGCTGTACATATAACTTTAAACGCGGGAGGGGAGATTACCAAAGGGGACAGGTGGGAGAGTGAGGGATGGACTACGGGTTTGGATTGGCATATGCACACTGTGGTATATGGAAAGATTGGACAATGGGAACCTGCTATATTGCACAGAGAACTCTATCCAATATTCTGTGATAGTTTATATGGGAAAAGAATCTGAATGAGAATGGATGTGTGTACTTGTATAACTGAATCACTTTGTTGTACAGCAGAAATTGTCACAACATTGCAAATCAACTATACTTCAATTAAACTTTTAAAAAATGAAAAAAACTAAATAAATGGGGGAGAGAAATATATGTATAACAAATATATATTGACGGAAAGAGAAAAGCTTTTTAGGAGTGTTGTCTTCTCACACTAAACCCACAGATGGAGTAGTTTTACCTTGGACTTTACTAGACTTTGTTGAAAAGAAATAGATTTTCTGACTCATGTTAC
Source organism: Catagonus wagneri (assembly GCA_004024745.2). NCBI lineage: Eukaryota > Metazoa > Chordata > Mammalia > Artiodactyla > Tayassuidae > Catagonus > Catagonus wagneri. Next base: position 33,828,615 of record PVHT020000141.1, on the reverse strand, counting down.
CCACTGGGTCAAACAAAAAAAATTTTTTTAGTCTTTGAGTTCTACAAAACTAGATTTGAATGTACCACTTAATCATTCCAGATTATATACCTGGTTCCTCCTGGCTCTAGACCAAGTGAATTTAAACCATTCTGTCTTGTAGTCATGATTTTTTTTTTTCTTTTTAGGACCACACCCACAGCATATGGAAGTTCCCAGGCTAGGGACTGAATCTGAACTGCAGCGCCAGCCTACACCACAGCCACAGCAATGCCAGATCCAAGCCGCATATGCGACCTATACCACAGCTCACAGCAACACCAGATCCATAACCCACTCACTGAGCAGGGCCAGGGATTAAACCCACATCCTCATGGATACCAGTCAGGTTCATTACTGCTAAGCCACAATGGAAACTCTGCAATCACATTTTATCATGGTACATTCGCTAATAACAAGCAAATAGTACATATCAAGTTGATTTCATTTCCTTTAGGCTTTCTACACGGAATTTAGTGAATCAATTATTAAATATTAGTGTCAAAGTAAGTTAGATAATCTACTAGTTTTACTGTTCTCCTCTTACCTATTCACTTCCTTTGCCTGGACTGATTTTCACAGATAGAGACACAAGATAAATTTCTTGGCCATATTTTATTTTATTTTATTTTATTGTCTTTTTGCCTTTATGTAGAGCCACACCTGCGGCATATGGAGGTTCCCAGGCTAGGGGTCTAACAGGAGCTGTAGCCGCCGGCCTTCGCCACAGCTGTGTCTGCAGCCTACACCACAGCTCAGGGCAACGCTGGATCCTTAACCCACTGAGCAAGGCCAGGGATCGAACACACAACCTCATGGTTCTTAGTCGGATTCCTTAACCACTGAGCCACGGAGGGAACTCCTCTTGGCCATATTTTAAACCCTTTAACTTTAGGCATTTTCTTTGCCATTCTTTTTTTATTTAAATCCTTGCAAATTTAGACAGCATAGAAAACTGTTATTTGCCTCATAATGGCCTCTTCACTGTGTTTCACAGTCTTTTGTGGAGAATAATGACATAATGATAGTGTTCTCAGACCTATATTTTCTACTTGGTAAACTAGCAATTATATGATTAAAGCATTTTTAGAAACTCACATTAAGTATATAATACTCTAGAAACCAGTCCATCATGTAATTACACAGTCAGGAGAGAAAAAATTTACATGACTAAAAACCATCTGAAATGGGATTCATGACCAGTATGTGATTTTTTTAATGGATAAATATTTAAGAAATATTAAATCATTCTATAAATAATATGTTCCTAGCATTATAAATTCTTTTATTAATTGTGTTTAAAAATTTTTTTTTCAGTCCTTACTAAAAAAATGCTATGTTAAACTTTGCTGAAAATGTCTGCTGATGCACTAGGACCAACTAAGAAAAATCTTATGCTCTCTATCCAAAAGACATACTTACAGAGAAGGGAGGGGCTATGCCTAGGTTTTTAAGCTCTATGATGAACACGAATTTTGCCTGTGACATTTCTTAGATATCTCTGAAAGGCAAATCTGACTAGATCTTTGTGATTTTCTTTAAATGTCAGGTCATTACATCAACATCATAATGAGTTGGAGGAGATACAAAATAATCAACTCTTTTCACTTTTTTTAAAATTTAAGCTTAGTTTATTTACAATGTTGTATTAATTGCAGGTGTGCAGCAAAGTAATATATATATATATATATATATTTCAGATTATTTTCTATTATAGATTATTATAAGATACTGGGTACTGAATATCGTTCCCTATGCTAGACAGTAGGTCCTGTTGTTTATCTAAATTTTCACTTTTTGCTCAACTTTTGGAAGAACCAATTACCTTTCTTTTCCTCAGTTCATTGAGAAAAACTATAGAAAGGTACAGAAGTCTGTCTTAAGAACCAACCATTCAAAGGAATAGTTTTACACATACAAATAAATGGACAAATATTAGCTAAAAAGAACACTGAAGTTATGTAAAAGTAAGGTACCAAGACATGTATGTTATTTTAAGACATTCATATGTTTTTTAAGATGAATAATATGTATTTAAATTAGGTTACAACTATTAAAAAGTATCTCTGTAAATGTACACAAGAAATCTATAGCAGTGTTACCTTATTTGAGGCTGTGGGGAGAAGGATGTATATTAATTAAATATGTAGGCAGTGAAGCAAAGACCTTTAATATATATATTTATACCTTCTGTTTTTTTTTAATCATTTGAAGGTGTCATTTACTCAAAAATTATGTCGATCTTAAAAAAGGAGTCTTGATCTTTGTGTGGGGTAGATAGGGAGTGTAAGCTAGACCAAGTCTGTTCTTAGCCGTGATGCTAAGTGCGCTTTAAGAGAAAAAAGGCACCAATTTGATACCACTTGTTACTGGTTTATTCTACCACTATTACCACCCTCAATGACACTGGCTTTTAAGTTAAAAGAAGTTGAAAAAACACTGTATTTCATGTTATAATGATAGGAACATGGCAGAATCAAACCACCAGAGTGCATTTGGGTATCCATGTCTCATGATCAGCATAATCATAAATACTCTGATAGTTCCTGTGGGGATGATGAGGAAACAAGCCACGGCCAACCACTAATTGCCTCCATCCCATATAAAGCTTAACTTTGACCTTCAGAAATATAATTGGGATACCCATTCTCAAAAGCCCTGCCATTTAAAACACTACAGAGGACTGAGGATAAAAACAAAGACAGACAATGAAGTACACAAATCCCATCACAACCTTGCTGATCTGACCAACTTCTCTGTAGTTATATCTACACTTCCTGAGCCATTCACTCTGTGACAGAGATATTATTGACTCTGGTTTTAGAAAACAAGACAAAAGAGTTGTTAATTTGTCAGTCTTTGTGTAAAGTTTAAAAATGATGGAGATATCATTTGGCATAAAGCTTCATAGAATTATCACTTGCAGCAACTTGTGACCCCATCATGACTCTGGGTATTAGGCACGGCAGGGTCACTAGCTATACTTTCCTTTCACTTAGTGGGTGAAGAGCCCATTTCAAGGCTAGTAAGTGGCAGGACCGGGACCCTATCCCAGGTCCTCCTGAGCTCATATTCAATCCTAGTATATAGCTTGCGCCTCCTCAGTTAATCCAGGTTTTCTCCTTCACTGAAGAGCGAAGGCTTTCCCTAGTCGTGGAAACTGAGAATATAAATACTTAATAAATTTTACTGCTATGCTGAAGGAAGAATCCAATACCATGTTCTTTTCTAGGTCTGTACTGAAATTTCCCTATAAAGGTAAAACTGTTAAAAAGGAAATACTGTTTGCAAAATGAAACAAACCCCAATTACAACATAGGAGCTTTTTACTCAGAACTTCAGAACACTGTGTTCTGAAATTTTGATTTGAGATAACCAGCTGAAACTACTGATACAACTCCTGGCTGACCTTATCACCTTATATCTAGGAATGCTTTAGAGAGAAAAAAAAAAAAAAAAACAGTGAGTCATTTCTTTATCCTACTTCTATCCACCCTTATAATCCCCATCTTCCTAGCCACAACAGGAGGCAATGTGGTAGTGTATAGATTAACACTACGGAAAAGAGTCAAAACTGGATGGGAAATCTAAATCATATTCTGCTCTGATCTATTCACATAAAAAAAAAAAAATCTTGAAGATGTGTTTTCTATTTTTATTTCCACTGAACTCTGGTAAATGCTGGTAGAATTTTAATGCTCAAGAGCTCTTAGGCCTTCAAAGTAAAAAAGGTGGCGGTCTGGAGGTCAGGCAGCCTACCCTGTTCTCACTCATTTCCTGTGCTAATGCTCCACTGAAGAAAATTTTAATGGTTTGGTGTAAACAGAACAAGATTAAAAAGAAATCTGCTAGAAAATAGACTTTCAGAAAATAGAAAACAATAATGATTGCATTAAAAACTCCATCATTTGTGCCTTAATATTACAACTTATCATTAAAACGCCACTTTATTCTAACATCTATACAAGTGCTTTGTACTTATTGTTATTCCCAGCAGCTAACAACAAGAAAATAGCAGCATTAAGCTCAGTTTGAGACCATTTTTACTAGAAATCATGATACTAATGAGCTGTGAAGAAAATATTGCTAGCCATACTTTTGCAGTCTTGTAAAATAATTACTAATGCTTATATATAAATGTGTATATAAAGTCAATGTGTGTGTGTGTGCATGTGTGTGATAGCTTGACAGGTAAACTTCTTTAATCAAAAAACAAAAAACAGCCCAAAACTTTAGTTTCTTCCTTTTCTGTACAACAAATGACATTTAATGGATTTCACTTAAATGTCAGAGATTAAACAAAATAGAACATATTGCAACAAAATATTTCTGCATACATTAAATGGTGCTGAGACTCTGTCTATAAAGATATGTATGCCAGCTGCAGATTATCCTGTGATGTGGGATAGTTGAGAGGCCCCATGATAACAAAGCTCACATGGCTAGTCTGGGGTCAGAAGATCTGGAGCCTAGCCCTGATCTAGCCAGCCACTGTACGTTTAAGAGCTCTAATTCTCCCCTTCATATCTTTAAAATGGAGATCCTAATTCCCGTCTAATAGGGTATTTGAGAGAATTCGTTTCAGCATACAAACAAAAGTATCTAGCATACAAACAAAAGTATCTAAAATGATATACAAAATGTAAGGTAGCATCTTGTTATTTCTAACACCTAAACTGGATCAGAAACAGCATTAAAATCCTAGTGTACACGGTCAAACAATCCAAACAAATGTTACAGTGAATAGAAAGAGTAAAATCGATTATCATTTCAATTTTTATTTCTGTATGTCCTGAAAATTTTATACAGATGATATTTATATTTGAGGAAGAGCAGAAAATCTGCACTTCCTCTTAAAGATAAGTGTTCATTTCCTACTCCCACTTATTTGGCAAAACACAGACTGTTCATCTCCTACTCGTCAGACAAAACACAAAGATGTTAATGATATTGTTTTATTTTATTTTATTTTTTATTTTTAGGGCTACACTCATGGCATATGGAGGTTCCCAGGCTAGGGGCTGAACTGGAGCTATAGCCACTGGCCTATGCCACAGCCACAACAATGCCAGATCTGAGTCGCAACTGTGACTGAAGCCCACAGCTCAGGGCAAAGCTGGATCCTTAACCCACTGAGCGAGGCCTGGGATCAAACCTGTGTCCTCATGGATACTAGTCAGATTCATTTCCACTGAGTCACTCTGGGAACTCAACATGATGTTATTTTAAATAAGGCAGTTTAAGAGCTGGGTTCTAGATTCCTACAAAACTCTCAGATCTACTTACTAGTTCTGTGGCTTCAGGTAAGTTATTGATTCATTTACTTCACTCACCGAAGGCAGATAGTGGAAGTACCAGTTCTCCAGAAGACTTGTGGATAGAAATGAGTTATCACAAGTTTAGAGCTTAGTACACTGTCTGACACATAGTAAGAATGCAATACATGCTTGCTGTTACAATATGATTAGATAGTTCCTCATATGAGCATTTCAGACACGCAAAATCTACGTGACCCTTGCTTTCAAATGCAGCTGGTGTAACTCACACACACACACACAAAAAAAAACCCCTCAAATATACGTGAATATCTTTAATAGACATATTTTCTAGTCTTACATAGTCACAATAAACTTAGTCAAATTTAATCCAAATTCTTGCCATTCATTCATTTAAAAGAAAAGAAAAAATACTTATGGAACCCCTATCATATCCAGGCACATATTTGGTAGTGAGATACAAGGTCAAAAAAAAAAATTACAACCTCTGTCTTCATGTTTTAAGGATGATAAATATTAATCAAAATTATTAAACACAATGAATGTAAAACTGCAACTGTAAAAGGAGGTATAAAGAAGAAAAACCTCGTGGTTATGAAGGATAACTTTAAAAGGAAATGAACAAACTGAGTTGGTGATGGAAAGCTTCCCTGAGCAAGTGATCTCGTTGAACTGATATCAGAAGAATGAGAGGAATTACCAGGACAAGTGTTAGCTACTCTGCTCCAAGTACAGAGATCTGTGTGTGGGTATAAGGGAACTTGGCCCCTTTGAGGGCTTGAAAGAAGGCAAGTGAGATGGGAGCACAGAGAAGAGGCATGGCGTGAACATGGTGAAGCTGGAAGAGTCAGCCAAGCCCTGCAAGCCCTGATAAGAATTTGTTTTCTTATCCTAAGAACAGAGGAAAACCACTGAAGAATTTTAAGCCTGGGTATGTGGTTGGCATTGAGGAGAGGAAGAGCATGATACGATTCAACGTGAATTCTGTGTGTGTGAGGAAGAGTTTAGAGGAGGTCAGACAACTTGTGGAGAAACTAGTTAGGAGACTGTGGCACGGGTTCAAGAAAGATAATGTGGAAGCCTAGATTAGGGCAGTTGAGCTAGAAACGTTTGCAAGTGATAGATAGAGGAAAAGCGTTGTTTACCATAAAATATACATTCTTGTCTTTCACTTCCCAAGCACATTTTTTTGTGTAAAGGTATTTTCCTTTTGGAATGTTCTAGAGAAGCTAAGTAAAGCTAATGGTAGGTATAGGGCTTCCATACACATTTGAATTCAATGAGGAGTGAAAATGCCAATTTCTAAATTATCAGTATCATCTCCCTCTGTGTGAAAGCCCTTGTCCAGTTTTACCACAAATATGCAACACTGAAAATGAAACAACTAAATAATTTCTATTGAAACATTTTTATTATAAAAATGCTATAAGTAAACAATCATTCATTTAAAAAAAAACATAGCTCAAGGTACTTTTGAATTCAAGTTGAAAAAAAGGCATACACACCTAGGAGAGGAAGAGAGTCATAAGAAACAGATCAAATAGTAATTCTAAAATAACCATTGGCATTGTCTTTGGAATCTGACAGAAGACTAGCTACTGCCTTAGGAAGTTTCTTACATATTTTGGCCACTAAGCAATGATGCTTTGTATGTAAAAATAATATATGATGTATACCAAGGCACCTTCCTAGTTCCTCAGAGCAAATGAATGAATGCAGACACACATACAAAGGCACTTGAACACACTGAAATGTATTGAGCTCACATTATCTCCAAGGATTAAAACAGAAAAACAAAAAGGACAGCACAAAACACAACTTCATTTTGCAAAACAGATATGCAGAAACATCCATTACAATGTTCTCTAAGATAAATTGTCTTTTTCAACTAAAAGAAGGAAAAAAAATGAAATCATTGACAGCCTAGTTCTCCTGGAGTAGAAGTGAGACATTAATTTAGATCACTGGGCACGCTGAGAAGTTACTGCACCACAGGGATTTCCAATTACATAATGCAGAATCAGAACTGCGTCTGGGTGTCACTTGGCTGCCAGCAACCACGGGTGAGCTGTATAACACTCCTCTGTCATGTAGCTCATGTGAGAAAAGAATTCTGTTGTTCTGAGAAATGGCCCTCATCTTGGAGACCTTCCCAGTTACACGAAAGAGTGTAATTTCCACATTACCCCAGGCATACTGTCTAGGATGATAAGCCTATGATAGCTTTATGTGTAAATTATATACGCAGTTCTACTAAGGAAAAGTGTGCAGACTACTATGGGGTAATGGCAGGGCAGAAAAACAAAATCAATTTGTTTTTCAATTTTTAAAAATGACACCTGAGCTATCTATAATAATCAAAAGAGACTGTGAAGGTTAGATGGCAGATAAGGTAATTGCACTATGGTTATCTAACAGATCAGAATTGGTTTTGTTGGGCAATGTCTAAAGAGTGCAGACTTACCAACCACCTCATAACTGGATTGTTTCAGTACTTTGGTGTGAAGTCCTTGATACTTTTAATATCATATTTATCTCAGTTTTTCATCATGGACTGCATTCTTGATTCTGGTTTAACTTTTCTATATGTGAAAGCATACTTACAAAAAGAGACAAGAAGTAAACGGAGGTTGAATATTTTCACATTTGGTCTATTTGGTGACAACATTCCACATTTAGAGCATAGTGTGTACCAGATATGGGAGACAAACTGGAGAATGAGACTGTTTTTTCCCTCTAAAAACTCACGACTCTTTAGCTAAGATGTTCAAAACGTGAAAACACTTGCATATTAATTATCAGTATTATTTTGAACACATTTCATTAAACGTAATCATTTTTAAACTAAATCAAGGGCAGAGAATAGAAAACTGAGCTAGGCATAATAATACTTAATATTTGTTGAGCATTTATTGTATCTACAAGTTTTGCACATATTTTAACCTAATGACAACCTTCTTATACTGGCATAATCTTTATTTTCAAAATGAGGAAGCTGAGATTTATCAAAGTTCTACCACAAGCTTACAGATCTAATGTGCAGCTTGAATTTAAACCAATGTAATATGATTAAACAGTGCTTTCTCATTCGTTCCTCCACACTGCTCAGCTTTAACATTTACTATAACCTGCTCCTTATCAACATTTACTGCAACCTGAACATTCAGACATCTTTGTTTTTGCTTGTTTAATTTTAATGCTTGATTTGTAAATTTTTTTCAATCTGTTTTTTTGTTTTTGTCTTATCTTGAGGAACTTGTTGGGCAAAGCTAACCAAGTATTTCTCTGAGTTATTCCAATGTAGTTGGATACATAACCATGTTGCTCTCCCAAAATATTCTCCTATTGCTTTCATGCTAAAATGTATTTACTGAGAAACTATACTATGTTAAGCACTATGTTGGTTGCTTTATGAGTAAAGAGGTGATCCTTGCCCTGACAGGAATGTCAGAAGTAAATAATAAGTAAAATGAAAATCTAATAACTGATATGATAGGAAGGGTGCAGATTGCCTAAAAAAAATAAAGTCTGCCAGCAGGGGGTGCAGGTGGGGCTTCCTGTATGAGGTAGTATTTGAACTGTTACCTGAAACTTGAGAAGTACCTAGATCAGATTTAATTTTTATTTTTCCCACCTTGACCTCATCTCCCATAATTTGGTTCCGAATTTGCATTCCCACCAGCTTCCAACAATTACTTAATTTCCAACTGCAACAAGTCACCATATGATAGTCTACACTGTTCACCAAGTACAGCTTTTTGAATCTGTCTCCCTTTGATATCCTTGCTTCTAGGATAGTTCAGTTTTATCCTCCATCCCTGATCACCTGCTTCTATTCTCTTTTTCCTCTGGCTTTCCTCTTTGCACTTACTCAGAAAGTGTCCTCAGGTCCATTCTTTTTTAACTTCTTCAAGTTTCTCTTAAACTTTCTCCCTCTTTTAAATGCATGATTTAAACTATTTCCTCACATTTTTGTTTTTATGTTAATTTTCTATCAAGTAGCATGGATGATATTCATACATATAGTTGTATCTAAAACAACATATATGACATACACTATAAAAATGACATAAAATTATAAATTCAAGTGTTTAAAATTATATACTTTTTAAAAATATTCTCTACTGAGTTATATGAATTCATGCACATGAGAATGGAAAAAAAAACAGATTACCTATGCTTCTATGCTTAGCTATGCTTGCAAAAAAACAAGAAAAAGGAAATTGTAAAGAATAAATATGTCTATATCTAAAATGCCACTGATCTCCAGATCTTCCATTTAACTTATCAAGGGACAGAGACATGAGTATTCTTTGACTGGATTGTGGCAGGGGAGGGAGGCAGAGGAGTGGTGGCACTTTTTCCACAATTACTGAATTTGAGGGAAATATTACTGTCTTCTCAGACAACATACTTCTTCTAGAAACTCCAAAAGTCCAACAATTCGAAGTACCAGGAAAAAAAATGAATGAAATTCTAGATAGAATGAGAGTAAAAAACAAAAAGACACATGACAGGATTAAGATGATGGAGTAGAAGTACTGGAGCTCAACTTTTCTCATCAAAGCAACAAAATTACAAGCAACTGCTGAATAACCTTCAACCAAATAGACTGCAAACTATCAAAAAAGATATCCTACTCCAGAAGACAAAGAGGAGACCACAGCAAGATGGTAGGAGAGGTAATTATGCAATTTAGGCAATCCCATACCCACCGGGTGGGCAGCCCACAGACTGAAAAGTAACTATATCACAGAGAGTCATCTATAGGAGTGAGAGTTCTGAGCCCCATGTCAGGGCCTCATGCCTGGGGATCTGCCTTTGGGAGAAGGAGCCCCTGGAGCATTTGGCATTGAAGGCCAGTGGGGCTTGGGTGCAGGAGCTCCATGGGATTGGGGGAAATGGAGACCCCATTCTTGAAAGACACACACAGCCTTTCATAACACTGGGTCCCAGGACAAAGCAGAGACTCCTTAGGAATCTGGGTCAGTTCTTGGAGGATTTTCTGAGAAAACAGGGGGTGACTGTGACTCATTGTAGTGGAAGGACAATGGAGGCAAAGACCTCTGGAACAATCATCAGCATGTATTCCTCTAGAGGTGGCCATTTTGGAAAAATCTGGCCCCACTTATCAGTGCTGAGAAGCCCGAGGCCAAACAATAATCTAAGTGGGGTCACAGCCCCACCTATCTGCAAATAGCCTGCCTAAAGAATGTTCAGGCACACAGCCAACTCTAACCTCACCCAGAGACAAAGCCCCACCTACCAGAGGGATAAGAATAAGCTCCACTCACCAATGGGCAGGCACCAGTCCCCCCTATCAGGAAGCCTACAACCCCAGTACCAACTTCAGCCAAAAGGGGGCAGACATCAGAAGTGAGAGGCTACAACTCTATTGTGTGCAAAAAGGAGACCACACCAAAAATCTATACAAAGCAAAAAGGCAGGAGTTCCTATCATGACACAATGGAAATGAATTTGAACCATGAGGTTGCGGGTTCGATCCTTGGCCTTTCTCAGTGGGTTGAGGATCTGGCGTTGCCCTGAGCTGTGGTGTTGGTCGCAAATGCAGCTTGGATCTGGTGTTGCTGTGGCTGTGGTATATATAGGCCAGCAGCTGCAGCTCCTACGAGACCCCTAGCCTGGGAACCTCCATATGCTGCAGGTGTGCCCTAAAAGGAGTAAATAAGTAAACAAGTAAATAAATAATGAAAAGGCAGAAAATTATGACTCAGATAAGGGAGCAAGAGAAAACCCCAGAAAAACAGCTAAGTGATCTGGAGATTATCAACCTCCATGAAAAAGACTTTAGACTGATGATAGTGAAGTTGATTCAAGACATGGAAATAAACTGGAAGCTAAAATTGATAAATTACAAGAAACACTGAGCAAAGAAATATAAGATTTAAGGATTAAGCAAGTAGAGATGCAAAATAAAATAACTGAAATAAGAAATTCATTAGCAGCACCCAACCACAGAATACAGGAGGCAGAAGAACAAATAAGCAAGGTGGAGGACAGACTAGTGGAAATCACTAATGTGGAACAGAAAAGAGAAAAAATATTGAAAAGAAATTAAGAGTCTAAGAGAACTCTGGGACAATGTTAAACTCACCAACATCCATATTATAGGGTTACTAGAAGGAAAAGAGAGAAAGGGCTATAAAAAAAAAAAATTGAAGAGATAACAGCTGAAAACTTACTTAACATGGGAAAGGAATCACTCACACAAATCCAGGAAGCACAGTAAGTACCATATAAAATAAACCCAAGGGGAACACCTCAAGACGTGTATTAATCAAACTGACCAAAATTAGACAGAGAAAATATTGAAAGCAGCTAGGGAAAAGAAACAACATATAAGAGAACCCTGATAAGGTAATCAGCAGATTTTTTAACAGAAACTCTTTAGGCCAGAAGGGAGTGGCATGATACACTTAAAGTGATGAAAGAAGAAAACGTCCAACCAATATTACTCTACCCAGCAAGGCTCTCATTCATATTTGAAGGAGAAATCAAAAGCTTTACAGACAAACAAAAGTAAGAGAATTCACCACCACTAAACCAGCATTACAACAAACATTAGAGGAACTTCTCTAGGTGGAAAAGAAAAGGTCACAACTAGAAACAAAAATATTGCAAATGACAAGGCTCACCAGCAAAGGCATACATATAGTAAAAGTAGGAAATCAACCACACACAAATATACTACCAAAAATCACAAATCATGAGAAGAGGGGGGTACAAATGCGGGACACTTGAGATGCACTTGCAATTAAGAGACCGACAACTTAAAATAAATATATATATATGTAGACTTATATAAAAACTACAGGGTATCTGCAAACCAAGAATGTACAACAGATACACATACATATAAAAAAAAAAAAAGCAACTCAAATACAACACTAAAGATAGTCATCAAACCACAAGAGAAGAAGGGAGGGAAAAAGGCCAACAAAAACAAATCCAAATAGTTTATAAAATGGCAGTGAGAACATACACATCAATAATTATCTTAAATGTAAATGGACTAAATGCCCCAACCAAAAGACATAGACTGGCTGAATGGATACAAAAACAAGATGCATATATATGCTGTCTTCGTTAGGCCAATTCCAGTTCTAGGGGCACATACAAATTGAAAGGGAGAGGGTGGAAGAAAATATTCCATGCAAACAGGAATCAAAAGAAAGTTGTAGTAGCAATACTTGTATCAGACAAAATAGATCTTAAAATAAAGAATCTATGAGGGTTCAGATTAAGATGGCAGAATAGAAGGACTAGAGCTCAACTTCTTTCACAAAAAACAGCAAAACTACAACCAAATGCTGAGCAACCTTCAACCAAATGGACTGTAAACTTCCAAAAAAGATATTCTGCTCCAGGAAACAAAGAGGAGACCACATCATGAGGTAGGAAGGGCGATTATGCTATAGAAGCAACCCCATACCTCCCGGGTGGGAAGCCCCTCAGACTGGAAAGTAACTGTATCAGAGACTCAGCTACAGGACTGAGAGTTCTGAGCCCCACGTCAAATCCTCACGCCTGGGGATCGGGCACAGGGAGAAAGAGCCCCCGGAGCATCTGGCACTGAAGACCAGCGGGGCCTGTGTGCAAGAGGTCCACAGGGGGAAACAGAGACCCCATTCTTGAAAGATGCACACAGACTTTCACGTGCACTGGGTCCCAGGGCAAAGCAGTCTCCATAGGAATCCAGGTGGAATCTGACTGCAAGTCTTGGAGCATCTCCTGGGAAAACAGGGGGGTGAGTGTGCCTTGTTGTGGGGGAAGGGCATTGGAGGTGAAGCTCAGTGAGGTGGAGGACAGATTAGTGGAAATCACTAATGCAGAAGAGAAAAGAGAGAAAAGATTGAAAGGAAATAAGCAGAGTCTCAGAGAACTCTGGGATAATGTTAAATGCACCAACATCCGTATTATATGGATGCCAGAGGGAGAAGAGAGAGAGAAGGGGACAGAAAAAACATTCGAGGAGTTAATAGCCAAAAACTTCCATAATATGGGAAAGGAACCACTCACTCAAATTCAGGAAGTGCAACAAGTACCATATAAAATAAACCCAAGGAGGAACACCCCCAGACACATACTAATCAAAGTGACCAAAATTAAAGACAAAGAGGAAATATTGAAAGCAGCTAGGGAAAAGAAACAAATGACATACAAGGGAACCCCAATAAGGTTATCAGCAGATTTTTCAGCTGAAAATCTGCAGGCCAGAAGGGAGTGGCATGATATATTAAATGTGATGAAAGGGAAAAACTTCCAACCAAGATTACTTTATCCAGCAAGGCTCTCATTCAGATTTGAATGAGACAAAACCTTTACAGATAAGCAAAAACTAAGAGATTTCTGCAACACTAAACTAGCTTTACAGCAAATCCTAAAGGAACTTCTCTAGACAGCAAAGAAAAGGCCACGACCAGAAACAAAAACACCACAAATGACAAGACCCACCAATAAAGGCATATATACAAAAAGATACTAAATCATACATGCACAATTATGCTACCAAAGTCAGAAATCATGAGAAGAGAGCATAAATGCAGGTCACTGGAGAAACACGTGAAATTAAGAAACCAACAACTTAATACATTCTCAGTTATATATAGACTCCTATATCAAAACTTCAGGGTAACCACAAACCAAAAATCTACAGTTGATACACAAATAAGAAAAATCAACTCAAATACAACATTAAAGATAGCCATCTTGTGAGAGGAGACAACAAGGGAATAAGGGAAGAAAAAAAGAGCAACAAAAACCCCAACCAGTTAATACAATGGCAATAAGGACATATATATCAATAATTACCTTAAATGTTAATGGACCGAATGCCCCAACCAAAAGATATAGACGAGCCGAATGGATACAAAAACAAGACCCATATATATGCTGTCTTCAAGAGACCCACTTCACTTCTAGAGATACATACAAATTGAAAGTGAGAGGATGGAAGAAAATATTCCATGCAAACGGGCATCAAAAGAAAGCCGGAGTAGCAATACTCCTATCAGACAAAATAGACTTCAAGATGAAGAACATTTTAAGAGACAAGGAAGGGCACTACATAATGATCAAAGGATCAATCCAAGAAGAAGACA